>CM033477.1:113999237-114599237 GCA_019447015.1 Hymenochirus boettgeri | reverse complement strand
GGTACGCAGGGAACATCGCCACAATGTTCCCCTGCTCGTTAACTGACCCTAGTGTGAACCCTTCCTTAATAGTAGGGATTGGTTAATCAGTGGCAGATGATGGTTTAGAATTAGTAGCAGAATAAAGAACATAAAATAATAGAAAAAATCTTTAGTGATTTCACATCCACAATGTGACAAGAGGACACAACCACACAGTAAAATGGTTTTTTAAAGTGAGAACTAGGCTGGGTACACATGAGGGACTACACCCATTGAGGGACACACGATTTGCAAACTATCGACCCGTTCGTTCCCATATATATATTTCGGCCGACCGACCGACTTCACAGCACTTTCTTCAAAATACTTCTGGTTTGAGCCAGCCTTAAGTTATAAGCCCAATGGATTTATAATTCTTGTTCTAGCAGATGCTGTACCCTCTCAGAAATCTGCATCATTGTATGAGAAATCCTTTGTATTTTTGCTGGTTTATATGGCATGTTATGATTTTCTATATGCCTTTCTTTCTGGTGATTATCAATTGGTTTTCTGACTGCCCAGTATTGATTTAAAGGAAGGTCATCCCGCACTCCAGCTGATTTTCTCCTATATGGCCTTCATTTCAAAGCTGAAGGTACACTGCTAGTTAGCAATTTGGTGCCTTAGAATTTATACCATTTGTTTTAGTTAAAAAATTGTAAGAAAAGCTGTTTGGAAGTTTATTATAGACTGATGTTAGCTTAAACTTGTCTTCTGGCAGTTAGAGAACATCTGATAATAGAGATGGGATCTAATTATCAGATGTCCTCTAACCCCTCAGTTCTGAAATCCGAATGTTCCTACCGCAATCCGGCAGATTTGTTGGATTTCGGGACTTTCAGGACTCGTGGGAATAATCGAAAATAGCCTCAGATTTTTTGGGATTTTCCCGGATCCTGTAAACTCCGAAAATGGAACCAAACTTGCCAGTTTTCGCCCATCTTTACTGATATTTCTATGTGTTTGCTGCAACAATATGCTAAAGGCAAACTTGTGCACCTCTTGGCACACAAGTACCCGCTCCCCGCAATATTTCAACTTGTTCCTGTTTTTTCACCTAAATGTTTAATGTACCTCCCTTTATAAATACATTTATATAGGATATCCAACATGGGGAACAGCAGAAAAGATGACATTACCATACATGATCAAGTTTCCTATGTCACCACCCTCTTGTTATTTATAAACGTTTCCCATGGTTCTGTCATTCTTGGTTAGAATTACCATTTCTGTGCTGAATGTCTGCTGCTGCTACACGATCCTTTACTTGCCTCCTGGAAGGCCTGCAATAGAATAGTTCTCATATACAAGGAAATGTTCTGTTAGTCCTCATTGTTTAGTTAGGTGGGTTAGTAGGTGCTGCAAAATGCTGAAATAATTGGAACTTGAAGTTGTAGGGGAATGCTTCCCAATATCATTTAAAGAACTGATTTCTGAGATCTTTACGTTATTGGTTCAAACTTTTTTAAACTAATAATCTATAGTATTATCTTGTAGCGTACCAGATCATTGAACCAATAATAGAATGCTTTACCATAGAGCCCTATAACCCTATATAGGGGCAATGTTACGGTGAGACGCAATCTTATATATATTAAAGTCGCTTAACCCTTTAATTATGTACCAAAGTTAGCGTGACTTTAAGGTTATATTTATGGCGTTACACACAAAGGACAGCCCCAATAATGCACGAAGTGATTGCTTACATTGTCATTAAGGTCACGCAGGGTACCAAGATCCCAAGAGGCGCAATAATTGCAGAGTGGGAGCAAGGAGAGTGACACCAGCTCTTTGTACGTTCCCCCCAATAGTATGAAATTTCATAATTGCACCTTTGGTGAACCAGTAATATACTTAATGTTGAGTTAAGGTGACATTATAATAAGCTGTGTACTCAATACTGGGTAGGGTAATTGTCCAGCCATTACATGCCCATTCCATGTTTTCTTTACTTTGAGAGTTGTGGTAGAGTATGTTTACAGTGGGTTGAATAATGTAAAAGGAGTTCGACAATATTCAGTGTAATTGAGCACAATCACTGGTGTCCCATCACATCTGATGGACGTGAATGCCAAGGTTGAAAGTTCATGGCATGGTGTCCCACACCTCTGACAGGTCACTAGCACTATCCAATTTACCAATTAACTCACTCCCACCTTTCCTTATACATGTCTCCCACACAAGGCAATTGAAAGCTAATAATACAAATAATATTAGAATAACATGTGATACCCCATGTTTTTGGCACATGAACACTTTTATTTTATTAATGCAGCTTCAAATACATCTATTTTAAAGTAAATATCCATAAATCTTCAATGGTCAATCACATTTGGGTGATCTGGAAATAACAGCCATTTCTATAAGTTAAATAGAACCTTACCCTCATACTCATCGTATGTGAGAAATAGTCATGTAACCTCTAGTACGGTACATCAGTCTTCAATGGAAAATTCCTGCAGTGACATACATTTCATATTGAATGAAGTCCAACTGATCACTAATCTGGTTACCCTAGGGAAAGGTGCAGTGTTCTAAACATCGTGTATATCATTGCTCACCACCAATGGGTGTGTATGGAGATCTACACTTCTGTATTCTTTGTTAAACCAATAAAAAATATCTTTTAAACAAACTACAATCCACAATCATACCAGCAAGTTTTCTAAAGGCTTTATCAATCGAGCACACAGAACCCTTTTTACTCATTGCAGGTACGTATACAGTATGGCTTAGTTACATATAGCACTATCCAATACAAACACACTTTGTTAGTCCAGTCTATTGCCTTGTGCCTCCGAGACACAGTGAGGAGGTCACCGTGGCTCGCCTATTGGCAGTCTCCTTTTTACAACACCCACCAACTACTCTAAAAACTGCATTACTCATTCCTGCATAGCTATTTTATGGATGGGACACACCAGCAGAGTTTTTTGTCCTGACCGTGAGAGTTCGCTACTAGCGAGTTCTCAGCCGTGACAAATCACTGTCGGTTGTGGCAATAGTACTAGCTGCATGCTGACAGTTTTGTGGGGCCCGTGGATTTACCAACAGGCCTGATTGGCCTGTTTGTCTGATATCGGTCGCACAAACTGTTGCCCGCCCCACACCAAAAGATATTTCTGGCCGACTGCCCGCTTAACATCATTATCAGATGGTCGTCAGGAAATATCTTTTGGTGTTTGCCAGCCTTAGTAGCAGTATAAATTTACCAATTAAGCTGCAATTACTGATGTAGTAACCATAAGGCTGTGATCTACATATTTTGTAGAGCTTTACATTGCATTGATACATCTAGACCCTGCCCTGAGAACTTACAACACCATGTATTTCACACATACAACATATTAGTATGTCTCTATGACTGTGGGGTAAAGTACCCAGAAAACCCACACAGCACAGAGAGAACCCAGTACTTCAGTGCTGCAATGTTAAGACATTACAACCTTGTTTTCAGAACTTCCCATAAACTTTATGATGTAGATACAGCTGATCACTAAAGGATCAGAACTGCAGAGCACATATTTGGAACAAAGCTCTAAATTGTCATTGTAACGCACTGATCTGGAATTGCAGCCATTATAATGCATCACCGGTAGGGCCGTGTCGGAATGCTCAACTAGTACAATCACGCAGAAGGTCAGTGTGATCATCATCCAAACTTTTTCTAAATGTCAGATCAAATATCACTGATCCTGAAGAGTTTTCATGGAAAGAAATTAATCAGTTTCGGGGTGATATCTATACTGTTTTGTTTACAAATCACTAGAGTGGGAATTTATTCACATGATGAATTCCCATGGCCAGCAAAGCTAATGGCAAAGTTGGGATTTAGGGCATTTAAAATGTAATAGAAGTATTATCCTTGGAATAATGATTGCCACATTGATTATTGATTGACTCTCTGCTGAAATCAACCATATAGTTTGTGCCATCTTACAATGTTTTGGCTATTATTAGTCCTCTTACAAGGAACATACTAGGGGGGAGAACTAATAAACAGTGAGTAATGATTCCATTGCATTTTGGCCGCGTCTTGACAAAATGTTTTTTAAGTATGTAAATGAGGGTCAGGGAAACCCCCCAAGTTTGGGTCTTAGCCTGCAGAAGAGAGAAAACATTAAACATACCTAACATATCAGTTCTCTTCTACTAGGAGCCATAAAGCAAGGGTTATTTTTGAGGCTGACATGCATCTCGGTGCTTTGTTCAGTCTTCTGGCTTTGTTTCAACAGCTTGTACATCTCCAAGATTCCTTTGTTTCCACAACAGGCCCAATCATTAACGTTTAGGATTCATTTAGTGATAAATGCAAAGATCAAAAGTGTCGAAAATATAGATAATATGAAGGTGTGAAGGTTTCACACCTTCCTTGGAGTCAAAAGTTTCTCCTGATTATCTTCACATTAACCAACAAATGAGCTGATATCAGGGGAATTCTTCCAGTAAATACTTTATTTGACACTTTTAGGTCCTATCCAGTATTTGCTGGTCATACATCAGATAGATGGAGGATTGAGGATGATTTGGGCTGTCACTTGTTGGATTATTGGAACATTGTTGGAATGTCGGAGGTACGTTGCATAGTGTATGGCCGGCACTTAGAGTAAGAGATAATAATTTTAAACCCCCTAAATTTTTCACAGCTAAAAAATGTGCAGATATGTTGTGTGTCATGTATGTTTCCCCTCCGATATTATACACACACATTTAATTCTAGTTAGATACTGATCAGCTGCCACATATTTATCTAGGAATCTCATGGGTGAACCTGTCCTTTTTTGGATTTTCTGTTGGATTCTAAGGCCAGATTGCTATGTTACCAAATCAATGCAATCTGTGCTGGAACTTCCCATATGAAAGGTGTTAGTGAGTGAATTCCAAAGGTATTTGGCTAGCCCTCAAAGGTTCATACCAGAGTATCTTCTGTCTCTTATCTTGAAGTCTGACAATCGCATGTGTAGTGTTCATGAGGGATCTAAGCAGGATACACCCTTGCAGCAACGGTGTCCAAAGAAAATACAGACACAATCTGCAAGATTCTGTCTGTCGTTTTCTAGTGATCCCGCTACTCTCACTCCCGAGCGAGCATTATAAGGAGAATGCTCGCAGTTTTCCTGACGGGTTATGGTGTTTTTTTTTCGTTTTTTTTTTCTTTATACATTGTTTTATTATGATTTAATTTTGTATTTCGTACCATAAGGTATTTGGTGACATCTTAAAGGAATAGTTTGCTGCATAGTGAACTATCCCTTTTCTCAATTGATTGAAGGAGGTTAAGGAGCTATGCCTTACCTCCAGTTCTTCAATCAATGTTTGGATAGCCAGAACGAAGTTCTGAAAATCTTACCTTTCACGCGATCCAGCGGGGCCGCTCTGAAATTCGCTTCCTGCCTCTGTTCTGCTGCTATAGCGCGCATTATCGGGCCGCGCGTTATAAGCATAACAAAGCAGGAAGCAGTCGGGAACTGTCAGAGTGGCCCCACTGGCACACGATCGAAGGTCTTTCTTCAGTGCAAAGATCATATGTGTGTACGAAGCTTAATAATTTTGAGCGCCTCTTGAGTTTATTTGCCACATTTAAATGATGTTTCCTCACTGTCGAACTGTATGTGACTGTATAAGATAGAATAACATAGCCTTTAACAGTTTTTCTGTCTGGACTAGAAATAATAGACATAATAGAAAAGCAATGGTTGGGACGAATTAAATATAGATATACTATCACTGGTACTTGGTTTTTAAATTTTTGAAATTTGTAACAAAAAAATAGAAAAAATCTATAGAATTCAATTCCTATTTTGCCTCTGAATGCACAAAGTGTCTTTATTTTACCAAGGTGGTTTGACTTCAAAGTAGTGATGTGCAAATGAGAAGACGTGACAAATGTCCCAAGTTGTTTGATTTTATTTGCTTTTTGTATTTCAATCCTTTTGCATTTGAAATCTTTAAAAGAACCTTTTATAGAGCGGCCTGTATAGACATGCAAAACCTGGGAACCCCACTCACAGTTGATAACTTATTGGCTATTGGGGGGGCTGTTTCCTGTACACCTGAAATACCATCTTATAGCGCACAAAAGCATAGCTGCTGAAAACAGTAAGGACTTTGTTTCAGTATCATTATACAGGTTACTGCTATGCAGAGTTGTGTTGTTATTTTTTCTATACCGGGGATGCTATATTCTGAACGGTGCTTCTTATCTGCCCGAGATCCGCAGTTACGCAGTTATCCCTTTGCATGATTTAAAGCATTGCGTGATCGTGGTCAGTTAAGAACCGCCGGTTTTGTGTCTCCATTCTATACGCGTTAATTTTTTGTGCAACAACTTACATCTGTTGTATTCAATTAGATCAACTGGACTTTAGTTTAGTTCTTGAAGACGTTTCGCTAGTCCCCTCCGACTGGCTTTCTCAATTCAAATGGCTTGTACAAGAACTGTGGCAATTATGTACCCTGGAAAATCCCAATTAGCATATCACAGTCATCCAACTGAATTGAGAAAGCCAGTCGTATGACTAGTGAAATGTCTTCAAGAATTAAACTTCAAGTCCAGTTGATCTAATTGAATACAACAGATATACCATGACCTGGATGAATGAGAACCCTTCACAGCATAGCTACTTACCCATTTCCAAAAAGTTTTTAGCCCATTAATAGCATCACCCCCTTAGATTCTTATTCAAATAGCTGTCTTCTATAATCTGTGCCTGTAAGGCATGGTTATCACTTATCAGTTGGGATATTTACATTGTGTTGTGATGGAATTTGCACATGTTGGGTGACTATCAGAGCACGCACACACACATACACACAGCCACACACACACACACAAAGATTTTGAATGAAAAAAAAATATAAGCATTGACCTAAAAAGCACTTAGACCATTTAAAACTGAAGGCTAAAATATAGTGTTAATCTCTAAACAAAGAACATTTAAGAAGAAATAGCAGGAAATAAAATTGTAAAAAGAACTGGAATTCAAACAAAACATAACGAAATAACGTATATACTCGAGTATAAACTGAGGTACCTAGTTTTAGCTAAAAAAGGAGAAAAAGATATTGACTCGAGTATAAACTGAGGGGTTAGTATTTGCCACTTAAAGTTTTGTGAACTACAACACCCAGCATGCTTTATTGCTGAAGTTGTAGTTTTTAAACATCTTAAGTGGCAAACTCTTGCAAATAGGGGTAAATCCTCCTTTATTTGTGCATACAGTATGCACAATAAGAAGGTTTTACTCTTATTTGTAATATTTGACCCTTAATGTTGCCCTGGTGTCCGTGGTATTCTCCTACCTTGTCCCGGCCGCTTGCTCCTCGCTCCACATCCTCAGTGCGCATCCGATGATGTCACTACTCGGCGCCGCAAAGTGAGAGGCGCCGGGTAGTGACATTATCCGGATGCGCACTGAGGATGCGGATTGCGCGGCCGCCGGACAAGGTAGGAGAAAGGTTGACTCGAGTATAAACCGAGGTAAGATTTTCAGGCTTTTTTTAAAGCCTGAAAACCTCGGTTTATATCTTTATAATTATATATATTGATCAGTAACAATCATATTTTACAATTTAGCAAATATTGACAATAGTATTCTAGCAAGGTTATGCAATTTAGCAGCTTTTAAATCTTTCCTTATGCATACAGTGAAAAGGTATAATTAACTAACATTCCATTTTGGATATGAGTAACTTGTCCTGGCCAAGTTCCTTCTGATTGCAATGCTCATTATTACATCAGACCACCCTTTGCTTCACTTAGGGGCATATTTATAAAGAATCGATAATCCTCAAAAAATTACCGCCGCACATCGCGGCGGCGAAAATAGCGCTATCGCCGTTTTATAACTGGCGAGCGCTATTCCCGCGATACCTATCCGCCGCATACCTATCGCGGCCGCGATACCTACCGCGGCCAGCGATGTGCTGCGGTAATTTTAAGCCCCTTCGCGGCGATACTGTATAGTATCGCCGCGAAGGGACTTAAAAATCCCTTCCCGACGCTGCTCCTACCCCGCCCACAACACCCCCCGCGGCGGCAGCGGCGACCACCCCTCCGCCGCCGCCGCCACTTCCCAGCAGCCCTCCCAACCCTTCCCCGTTCGCGGCAATCTCGGAACGGGAGGCTAGTAGGGGCTGCCGGGAAGGGCCGCAGCAGGTGGTCGCGACCACCCCGCGCACCCCCTCCCCCGGCAACCCCTCCAAGCCCCCGCCCCCGGCCGCTCCCGGGGAGGGGACGGGAGGGAGCCGCTGGGGGGGGTGGAGGCTCCCCTCCAGCGGGCCCCTGAGAAGGGCCTTTTGGGGCTTGGGTCCCTCAGCTCGAACCGGGACCCCCCCTCCCCGGCCCTTACAAGGGCCCTTGCGGCACTGACAAGTGCCTTTGGCGGGGTCCCGCAGCTGAAACCGGGACCCCCAGTGCGGCTCTTAAAAGAGCCCTTGGGCGAGCGTCTTCTTTCTTCCAGTCCCGGCGACACCAGCTCCGCCGAGCCCGCCGACCCCCGAGAGGTACCCCTGCGGCCGCCAGGGGTACCCGCCGTTGGCGCCGGCGACCTCAACGAAGCCGATGTTGCCGGCGTCTTGATCCGACGCGACGTCTTCGGGCTGGCGACACCAACCCCCCTCAGGTCGCCGATGCCAGGCAGACTCACTGCGGCCGCCAGTGAGCCTGCTGGCAACCGCCGGCCTCAGCGGAGCCGATGCTGCCACCGCTTCTTTCTTTCTTCAGCCATCTACTGCGATGGCATCTGAGTTTCCGCGGCGAAAGCCTCCTCTTATATAGGTTTTGCAGAAATCCATAATCCGTTTCTGATTGGTCAATTTTTTAATACTTGCTTTACATTAACCAATCAGATTCTGGAAAGTTCTGAAATCTGATTGGTTAATGTAAAGCAAGTATTAAAAATTGACCAATCAGAACCGGATTATGGATTTCTGCAAACCTATATAAAGAGGAGCTTTCCGCCGAGGAACTCAGATGCCATCGCAGTAGATGGCTGAAGAAAGAAGAAAGAAGCGGCTGGCAACATCGGCTCCGCTGAGGCCGGCGTGCCAGCGGGCTCACTGTCGGCCGCAGTGAGTCTGCCTGGCATCGCGACCTGAGTGGGGTTGGTGTCGTCACCCGAAGACGTCGCCCAAGGGCTCTTTTAAGAGCCGCACTGGGGGTCCCGTTTCGAGCTGCGGGACCCCCGCCAAGGCACTTATTAGTGCCGCAAGGGCACTTGTAAGTGCCGCAAGGCCCTTACAAGGGCCGGGGAGGGGTCCTGTTTCGAGCTGCGGGACCCCTAAGCCCCAAAGGGCTCTTATAAGAGCCGCAAGGGCACTTGTCAGTGCCGCAAGGGCCCTTATAAGGGCCGGGGAGGGGGTCCCGGTTCGAGCTGCGGGACCCCTTAAGCCCCAAAAGGCTCTGTCAGAGCCGCAAGGGCACTTGTAAGTGCCGCAAGGGCCTTATAAGGGCCGGGAGGGGGGTCCCCGTTTCGAGCTGCGGGACCCCCTAAGCCCCAAAAGGCCCTTCTCAGGGCCCCGCTGGAGGGAGCCTCCCCCCCCCAGCGGCTCCCTCCCGTCCTTCCCCGGAGCGGCCGGGCGGGGGGCTTGGAGGGGTTGCCGGGAGGGGGTGCGCGGCGGGTGGTCGCGACCACCTGCTGCGGCCCCTTCCCGGCAGCCCCTCCTAGCCTCCCGTTCCGAGATTGCCGCGAACGGGGAACGGGTTTGGGAGGGGCTGCTGGGAAGTGGCGCGGCGGCGGGTGGTCGCCGCTGCCGCCGCGGGGGTGTGGGCGGGGTGGGCTGTGTCTCCCGGGCGGGTGCGACCACCCGCCGCGGGTTGCTGCCCATCCCCGCGCGGGAGGTTAGTATCGGCTGACTTCGCCTCCTTCAAGGTGCGAATAAACAGCCGATCTAGCCGAGCGAAACCAGTACCGCCGCTTTATAAATAGAAGCGGCAGTAACAGGTAAGTATCGGCGCGAAAGGTTAACGCTTCGTTAACTTTTCACGGCCGTTTTCGGACCTTTATAAATCGCGGTAAACGCGATTTATGCATTAATGTCCGCGAAAACGGCCGCGAAAAGTTAACAAACCTTTATAAATATGCCCCTTAGGCCCTGTCCCCTTCCCTATTGTTTTATAAGCCATACATGAGCTTGTTTCCCAACCGTCCTCCCTGCATTCAGTGTTCCCTCTAAGATGTGCACTCGTGAGCGACTCTGCAGGCCTACGCACACAGGTTAAAGTGGTGCACACACAAAAATCTGCTGGAAAATAAGTGCTGTGGTATGTAGCGCACACAATTTCATTTTGTATGCGCACAGAAAATGTATATCTGCGCACACATACAATCTCCAGTTAGAGGGAACATTGTTAACAGTTGCCCCAAATATAAACCCCAACAGTAAGACTATTATTGGGAAACCATGATGGTTCCTCTACATATCTTATTCTAAGACAGCATTCAGGTGGGAAGTGTATGCATGCTGGATCATTGTTATTCATTTTTGAATAATAGGAATTTTGCTGTGCATGCTAACTAATTTACTGTACGCACACGGATCAGGTTGCAAAGTAACCAACATTCTTTTACTGGGTGAAGGCAAAGAAATAATGACAGAACATAGACCCCCCCCCCTAGACGTTATTGATCGATGCAGCAGATTTTTTGGAATCACCCGCAATATCTATGAAAGTTTCCTGCTTTTTGACAGACGATTAAAGATAAAAAAAACAAAGATCGAACAGGGCGGAAATAAGACTGTCGACCCCCATGTTCCAGAACCTATTATCTTCACATTTCAAGCTGATCGGAAAACCATTGGCCCATGTATGGCTAGCTTAAATTATGTTTCATTTCCTAACGGTAAAGGACAGTGTTTGTTAAAGGTCATGTCCACCCCCAAAACTATAATCTCCCCCACTTACTGGCCCCAATGTGTAGTGTGTAAAAATCCTTACCTTACATCCCAGATCCAAATGGTTCTCCTGTAATGTCCCTACAAGTCCCAAAAAGTGAACACAGGGAGCCTTGCAGGGAAGAAATTGTTTCCGCATGCGTTTGGAAATGCATGCGGTTGAGATTTAAAATGCGGAACGCAAATCACAATCGAAAGCGCAAGCGCATCACACACCCGAAAACGCGCGATTTCGGTGTGTTGGTGCGTTTCCAATGATTTGAAAAATGCGCAAACGAAGAAAAATCAAGCATGTGTGGCCTAGCCCTTAGTCTGGCAGGTGCAGCGCGTCCATCCTTTGTGGGAAGTGCGTGTTCTTATAGGCAGTATCCGGTTTGGATTGCTGCTCAAGAGTAGGAGCTTTATAGGTTGTCAACCTGGGTGCAACTGATTGGAGGAAAAGTTTACTCTTTAGTTTCCTTTAATGACCTGTTTTGAACATGGAAGTGTTACTTGTGCAGAATACAGTGTCTTTTTGCAGCCCACAAATATATCCCAAGTTGGTATAGAATAAAATACAATAAAAGTGATGGTGAAAAGATCCTATACACTGCTCATAACTTCATTTTAAAGTACCAGGTGGATTTGTTAAAATGTATCTTACGTCAGTGTAGAAAATATATCAGGATAGATTTTCTTTAATTGGTTAATTGAAGCCAAATGTTCAGATACTTGCAGTAGATACCTTAAGATTAATCTTCATATTTTTAATGAGTTTTTTTTTACCAGATCGATAAATGAACATATTTTCGTGTCAGATAATCCTTCTCTGTCTGTATTTATTAGACATAAAGGAAGTTGTCATAATGTTTACCCAGATTCCTCCACTGTGGTCACAGGGAAAGCAAAAGAAACAATTTAACATACAAAAAAGCGTGCATCCGCTATACGCTGGCTGATGTCCTATGAACACAATTACAGGGAACTGTGTGATTTAAATGCATTTCTCTGCACCTGATCTGCACCTGACACAGGGTAAACATAACCAGGGAGAAGGTAAGTGGCTGCATTATTCATAGTTCCCAAAATTTTAGGACACTGTTTATAAAGGGTGTGTGTTTAGCGCATCACTGCAAATCTTGCTACCATTAAATGGTACCACTAGCCTCGAAAAAATATTTTTAAGGATTACCCCCCCCCCCAAATTTGCATTTTACTATACCTTATCCATGATGTTATTAGAACTTACAGAACCAGAATCCCTTGCCAGAATTCCCTACTCCTCTGCTCCTGTTGATCAATCGGTAATAGTTGTCGTCATTGACTCGGGTCGTGGGAGTTTTGGGTGGACTCGCGGATGTGCGGAGACCACCTCAAAATCAGGGAGACTCCCACAACTCCCAGGAGGGGTGGATACCGGCTCTCTCATGTCCTGAAGCTGCATGTTCCTGCAATAAGTGAATAATAACTTCTAATATGAATCTGTCTTATAAATGTTATAAGCAACAAAGGATTGTGTGGAACTACATCCCTCTGTGGCCAGAATCTGATTCCAAGAAATATGTTAGGTCATCTAACTCAGAATACAAGAGTTGGACTGTATAGTGGCAACATAAAATTTGGTGCCGAACCTGGAAATGGCAGAAAGATCTGAATTAAACGGGGTGCACTAGAAGTTCCACTACAAAAATGCTGCAAAGATTGAACAGGAGCTAGGAAAGTCAGCACGACAGATAGCACATTGCAGGAGATGTTAGAGCTGCTTTCCATCAGAGAGACCACATTATATGAACTGACAGAGACAATGAGCTCTGATAACCTCTGAGATAGAAGCAGATTATGAAACCATCCAGTCATACCAGGATCACTGTCATGTGGAAAAGTAGAGTCCCACGTGTAATACAAAAGACAAACAGAAGTGAACAGTGCAGCACAGCAATGACAACTCCCATCCAGATCCATATGTCACAATCACACAGTAAAACTTCCAAGTTCATTATTGGGACATTTTCTGGAGAATCAGTCACTGGCAGGAATTCTGGAGTCAGTTTGAAACAGCAATTCACTAAAACACCACCAGCCTGTCAGAAATAGACAAATTTAACTATTTAAAATCATACTACAGCTACAGCACTACACCATCACTGGACTGTCTCTATCCAATGAAAATTACAGTGTGGCAATTGAAATACTGCAGGCAGATTTGGTCGTAGAGACTTAAAGGGCATGTCCACCCCAAAACTATAATCCCCCCCAGTAATGGCCCCCACCATGTAGTGTAGTGTAATCCTTACCCTCACATCCCAGCTCCATAGGGTTCTCCTGTAGACCCCCCCTAAAGTCCCAAAAACTGTCCACCAGGAGGCTAGCAGGGCTCTGCCTGCTACCTTGCCTCCGTAGATATTTGTCTGCGTACTGCAGCCCTTCTCCCCCCTCCCTCTCCCTCCCTCCCCCTCCCGTTCTACTATCCCTCCCCCTAGCTTAAAACCCTTTTAATATGCTGCTCCCCCATGTCTGGCAGCCCCAACCGCATGGTTAGTATTTTGCAAAAGCTCCCAAACTCTTACTTACCTCTCCTCTTTCCTCCGCTCACTGAGTGACCGTAGCCGCGTCCGTGATTGGCTGCCGCTCACCAATCACAGACGCGACTGCCGGTCCCGCCCCTCTGCTTGCATTCTCGCAGCAGAGGGCCGGCAGTGCAGCGGAGGAACGAGGGGATAAGTAAGAGTTTGGGGAGCTTTTGGAAAATACTAACCATGCGGTTGGGGCTACCAGACATGGGGGAGCACATATCAAAAACTTTTTAGGGTGGACATGCCCTTTAATAATAAAAACTCATATGAATAAGCTCTTAAAGCAGTAATCCTCTGATGTGCCAGCTTTGTGTCACCCTATAGGAGGAGTGTGAAGTAGAGTGCGCAGTTTGCAATCTATGGGGTTATGTCTGACACTATGGAGCCCTGCTATGCCCAATATTATTGAAGCTGATTCCTAAATATATTCCTTGAATTTAGTCATCAGCAGGATCAACAGGAATGTAATATACCAATGTTTTTGAAATTTCTTAAAAGGGAGGTTAAGAGCAGAGAGCAAGCATTCATTTATCTAGATCAGAAAAAAACATATTGTCATGCAATCAAACAACGCCATCAAAATCAAGTGCATCTTTGAACATAAAGCTAAAGACAATTATGCAACAGCAGCAACCCTGTCACACAGTTTCAAACCCTGCAAGCCGTATATTTTGTGATCATTCAGAGCACAAGACTGAGGACTACAATACGTTTAACCCAGAAGAATGCAAGGTAAGTTTGGGTCCTAAGCATATTGCAAAGTACTCGCCGAGCCCTATGTGCAACTTGTGTAAAATACATCAACATTCCAGTGTGTGACCAAAAACCAAACGAGCTCCATGAAAATACAGAAGACATAGTCATCTCATCAGTATCATCCCAGAGATTATAAAGATACTAGATGGGAAGTCAAAAACTTCTATTTGTGAGGACATTTCTAGATCATCTAAACTACCAGTTGTAGGAGAAGATAAACTCAATTTCCACACCCTTGGGTTTAAAAAACCCTGTAACTGCCTGTCAGAGAAGGGTCAGTTTCATCCTGAAAAACCTGCACAGTAGTGACCAACTGATAGAAATAGAGGCTCTAGAAATCCCAACTATCAGCAGTCCTGTTATGAAAATCCCACACGGAGCACCTTCAGTTTGAGAGTGAGACCAAGGGACTAAGGTTATCTGATACAGCTGAACTACTGTCCAGGACTCAGAAAAAACAATCTTGATTGAAGGAGGTTACTACTGGAGTGTAGTGTTTGGAAGAATAGAGAACCTGGGAGAAGCACTTGTTGAACTTGAAACTACCCTTGGATGGACTCTGCAAGGCCAGTTCAGATATCTGGTGTAACAGGCATCACAATGTGGGAGTCATGAATGTAAGTGTTGCAGATGAAGCACTTGTCTCTCTACACTGCAAACCTTTTGGGAGTTCTTTGGGATTATGGACAAAGCAGAAACCACAGTTGTTCTCATCCAGTTAATTAACTGCAGAGGTATTTTGACAGAACTACCTTGGTGATCTGATCAACCATACCTGGCAAACAACTTTACTGTGGCTAAAGGCAGGTTTGATCACTTGATGAGAAAGCTTTCAACAATTTCCCTCTCTATCACACAAATACAACAATGTAATACAGGAGTACCTCCAGGAAGGTTTTGTTGAGGATGTGAATTAAATGAAGCCCCAACTGCCTTAAGGGATAATGTTGAGTATTACTTACTTACATCACCATGCAGTTATAAGAGAAGAAAAGGCAACAACTAAGTTGAGAATTGTCTTGATGCATCTTCTCATGATAAAGTATCACTTGATGATTATCCACTGACAGGACCAAATCTTACTCTTGATCTCTCAAAATCCTGATCAATTTCAGACTTCACAAGATTGCATTGATGGCAGATATTACAAAGGCTTTCTTACAAACAGCATTGCAGAAAAGGAGAGATTCAGTAAGATTCCTTTGGACTAATTGTATTCAAAGGTCTAACCAGGAACCATCCTTTCGTGTTTTAAGGATGGCACATAGTATTATTTGGGGCATCACCCAGCCCTTTCTTCTGACAGTTACCATCAAACACCATTTAAAACAATATGAAAATACTCTCCTAGGACAGTCCAAGTTTTTATCAATTTCTTAATGTGGATGTCCTTATATCTGGAGCAAGACCAGTTGATGATCCTATACCATATCTACAGAAGCAAGAGAAATTATGCTTGCTGCAGGCAGGTTTCTCTGTAAATGGATTACAAACTAAAGAGAATTACAGTTTAGATGGCAAGACACAAAAAACTGAACTAGCGTCTATGAACGTGGCATCCTTTAGGATGAAGAGCAACCCCACAGACTTACATAACACAGACTTATACATTGTAAGTGAACTCAGTGGTGTTTAGAACTGCCACCGTTTCAGACTTTAGCAATCCCCAGGCAATACTGTCAGTGTGCCTTACATTCAACTGTTAATATACATGTTTTCAGTGATGCTAGTGAATCAGCTTATGGAGCTGTTGCATACTTACAATATATTAAGGAAGGTATTGTCTCCACCTGCTTTGTTGCTTCAAAGTCACGAGTTGCGCCTTTAAAGAAGGTTACATTGCCAAGATTAGAGTTGCTTGGAGCATTTAGGTGCAAGATTAATGAAATATTTACTAATTGCCTAAGTTCCAGTCTATTCACCTCATTTGTGGACAGACTCTATGATTGTACTGTACTGGATTAAAAGCCCCACAAACTTTTGGAAACACTTGGTTGCAAATAGAGTTTTAGAGGCCCCTCCACTTGAGTATCAGGGGTTGATTTTGCAGGCCCTTTGTATGTGAAGGACAGAACATGTACTAGAAAGGCTTACATTGCATTGTTCACTTGTGCTGTCACAAGAGCCTTTTTATTAGCCTTTAGGAGATTTATTACCAGAAGGGGACTATGTAAGTTGTATACTCAGACAATGCAAAAACCTTTAAGCCTGGGTACACACGGACGGACTATTGTCCCGACCGGCCGGGACAAATGTCTGTCAGTCGCGTCAATTCGGCCGAATTTGCGAACGATCGGTCATGCGTTCCCATGGGAACCACGCCAATCAATTGGAATTTACCAACACGTCCGATTGTTTTGTTTTTGTCCGATTATGGCCAGCCGCCCCACACCAGCAGCTATTTTCTGGCGACCAACCGAAAGTGCCATGAATCGGTGGGTTGGCTGAAAATATCGGCTGGTGTGTACCTAGCCTAATAGATCTGACTTATCTCTTCAAGAACTATGGAAAACCCTTAACATTGCTTCCTTAAAGGGCATCTATACCGATAAATAGGTTTATTTAAATTGCCATAACTTAAACTAATATTCTTCCCAACCACCACTGTATCATCTTTTTGTTGAATTGCCCCCTATTTCTTTAGATATCCAATCTAAAACTTCTTATATTTCAGCTGTCAATCAAGTTCCTTGCTCTCAAAAACTATTCTTCTGTGAGTAGTTTTACTGTAGCTGGAATGGTGACAAGTTTTGACAGTTAGAAAGGTGTATGTTGTGTGCAGGCTTGAGTTGGTCTGTGGGGAAAAGTCAGGTCAGATGGAAGTGGAAGTGGTAAAAGAGGGAGGAGGTACTGCTCCCAAATAAAATGTGTGCTGGATTGAAGGCATGCAGCAAACAATGCAAATCAGAGTAAGTGCTACTTACATGTATCAATTATAGTTAAGATGAGGCAAAGTCATTTTTTTTCAGTATAGTGTCCCTTTAAGGGAGTTTCTCTCACAGAAAGGGAATTATTTGGAAGTTCATTGTTGAAGAGGTGCCTGGTGGGGAGGTTTCTGGGAAGGACTTGTTCGATCTGTAAATCCTTGTCTTAAGAAAACCTTGGGAAAAGCAATGTTATCCTTTGAAGAGCTTACACAATTCTGACTGAAGTAGAGCTATTTTAAACCCTAGACCACAAACCTTTTCTCACAGTGATGCTCAAGGTCTTCAACCTTCAACACCAGGACATCTCCTTTTTGGGCAACGACTTATGGCATTGCGCAACCCAAGGTTCCTACAATGTCTCCCAAATGTTCTGTTCAAGAGTCATTATCAAAGAGGTGGAAATATCGTCAAGTATTAGTAACAAAATTCTGGAACCAGTGGCGTAAGAATATTTGTTGGGCCTGAGATGAGTTGGAGATTTGGGTTGATCAAAGAAGACATGATACCAAGCAAATGTGGAGGACTGGTATAATTGAAACAGTTTTTCCAGGAAGAACAATCGCATTCGCCATGTTCCATGAGATTACCATCAGGGACTGTGCTGAGACGATCACTTTACCCTCTTGGAGATATAAAGTGATGAACTTCTAATGAGAGTTCATGGGGTTGAAGCTTTCTTACAGATCAATATGTTAGTTATTATATAGAAAACTACAGTTCCCAGAATTCATCTGCTATATGTTACAATATCATTCCTTTAGGCATGCTGTAAGTGATTGCTTATGGTTCTGGTACTGTAGTAAGTTCCTTTCTGTTATAATTCCTGTTGATTTATGTAAGTTTTTCTCTCATGTCCTGAAGCTGCACGTTCCTGCAATAAGGTGAATAACTTGTAATATGAATCTGTTCTAATAAAAGTTATAAGCAACAAAGGATTGTGTGGAACTCACTCCTCTGTGCCAGAATCTGATTCCAAGAAAATCTGGTAGGTTTTCTAACTTGACTGTATAGTTGCAACACTGCATGCAGTGAGCACTGGATAGAAAAAAAAATAACGGTAATCTATAAAAGGCTTAACTTTCCCTTACCATTTCTTATGTTATCCTGTAGGTCAGTTCAGTGTCCTGCCAAAGATCATATGGTCTTCCTGATCTAACTCACTAAATCTGCATTTACACACTGACAGACTAGGTTGTGGGTCTTTTTGAATGAACTTTGGTGTTCTTTGCTGTTACATCTTCATGGGAGAGAATGTTTTGATTTATTTGACTTTCAGTTAGCACAGAATCTCCATAGAATGCGTTAGAATAACAGGAGGAAGTTTTTTTCCCCTTTGTGTGAAGGTGTGTTTGGACCAAACAAGGGTCTCCTGCTGAGAAAATCGCTTAAACTAAATATCTGAGTGGGCAGCGATCTGGATGGTTTGTTCTCTGTATTATTCTTATGGTTAGAAAATATCTGCTAGGGAGTTAGAGGTTTGATGTAGCGTGACAATAAATTCATGTTAAGACTAATGTCCAGTAATGTTCACCATAACCTCTAGTTATAAGAGCTGTGAAAATTGGACAATTTCTTTTTTGTATTAAATATAATGGCAAAAAGCCCAAACAATTAAAGGAGAAATTATGGCTTAAATTAATTTTCTGATTTATAGCCCAGAGACAGTTCAAAGCAAATACATCACTTTATATTACAGGGTATTACCCTTAGTATGCCCATCAATACATTTATTACTGACTTCCTATGTTTGACAGTTGCCATCTTGCCAATGTATTTGTCCCATTAGGTGATCAGTTTCTTAGTAGTTATGTGACCATGCTTAAATTGCCCGCAACTAATGGTGCAGAAATGAAAAATGTATCTTTGGAACAATAAAGATGGTTGCAGGACATAACATTAAAGCTCACTACTGACCTCTGCTGGGCTCACAAAGCGAATTATCTCAATATTTAAAAAAAATATTTACCGGTATTTGAATTTCAGGTGAGCAAGTTTAGGGTGCATTGGTATAGCAATCCTACTACAAATCTGTCAATGGGACCTGATGATTTTAGTTGCTTTACTCCCTGTTCCCTTCCTGGTATTGATGGATCCAGTGACTGGCAGAGATATGTCCTGGTGCTTCTTGATTCCTGTACTTTCTCTTCAGCTTCTCTCTGAAGAAATAAAGCAACATTCACAAAATGTTCTCTTAGATAGGAAGAGTTTCTTCATGCATTTTATCTTACTCATTTTCCAATTTAATTATTAAAGGAGGGTGCACACAGTAATATAATAATAGACCAATCTACCAATCTTGCCTGGTCTAACGGGATTATTATTATATTGTATGATTTGATCAATGTTCTTAACTTTGTTTTGAACATTTGTCTTTAATAATGTTTTAATAGTCTAAGGAGAAGAACCTCTACCCAGTATGTGAACAAATCTGTACATTTTATATATGGTTATAAGATTTCTTTCATTGTGTATTTCATTGCGTTTTAACCTAAATGGCTGTTCGTGGGAATCATTGAGAGGATTAATATGGTTTTGTGTTTGAGTGCATGTCCGTATTTTTAGAAGTACTTTGTGATACTTTTTCTTTTTATATCTTTGTGTTTGGGACTTACATGTTTATAGTGTCTTGGATTCTTTGCTTTAATCACCTCAAGTATCTGGTCATCATATGCATGTAGGTTTATCAGACTAAAAATCTAGCAGCATCTGGTATAAAATAGGGAAAACATAATTAGTGGCCCCTATGGGGAGCCAGGATCAGCAAAGTGCCTCATACATTTGTGTTTTAAGTGCAGTGTGGGCACTGATCAGACAACTCTTGGTCAGTATTTCTTATATCTTTGATTAAGAAAGACTGTTTAACAAACACTGGAGTGAGAGTGTCTCTGTGTATATTAGAATACCTTTTTAGTGTTACTGGACCTTTAAAATTTACATACTTTTTTGTAAATAATAACAGGTATGTTCCTATTTGGCCAGTAGATGGCACAAATGCACACTAATGATGCTTTCCTATTATTATTATTATTATTATTGGAGATTTATTAGCACCAACATCTTCTTCCATAGCACTTTACAATTACATGGATACCTACAACAGGTCTTGCCCGAAGAGCTTACAATCTAAGCACATTATTTGACACAAACAACTAATTAATGCACCTCCATTGTGAGCTTTCTGGGGAGAATTGAATTGATACATTTATTGTATCCATAGTAAAGGTAAACCATAGTAAAGGACATCTACAGTAAAGGGCATTCATAGTAAAGGACATCCATACATATTAAAGGGCACCAAGTAAAGGACATCCATACATAGTATAGGACATCTGTAGTAAAGGGCATTCATAGTAAAGGGCATCCATAGTAAAGGACATTTATGTAAGGGACATTTATAGTAAGGACATCTATAGTAAATGCATCCATAGTAAAGTGCATCCATAGTAAAGGACATCCATCCATAGTAAAGGACATCCATCATAAGGGACATCTAAGTAAAGGACATTCATAGTAAGGGAATCATTATAAAGGGCATCCATAGTAAGGGACATCTATAGTAAAGGTCGTTCGTAGTAAGGGCATCCATAGTAGGGACATCTATAGTAAAGGGCATTCATAGTAAAGGGCATCCATAGTAAAGGCCAGCCATACATAATAAAGGGCATTCATAGTAAAGGGCATCCAAAGTAAAGGACTTCATAAGTAAGACATCTATAGTAAAGGCCATCTATAGTGAAGGCATCATCAGTAAGGGCAACCATAGTAAGGGCATCCATAGTAAAGACATCCATAGTAAAGAGCATTCATAGTAAAGGGCATTCATAGTAAAGGGCATCCATAGTAAAGACATCCATGCATAGTAAAGGAACCATAGTAAAGGGCACCAAAGTAAAGACATCCATACATAGTAAAGGACATCAATAGTAAAGGGCCTTATAGTGAAGGGCATTAATAGTAAAGGACATCCATAGTAAAGGGCATTCATATTAAATGGCATTCATAGTAAAGAAAATCCATACATAGTAAAGACATCCATAGTAAAGGACATAATGCATGTTTATATATTTATGGATTTCTTTATAAAATTGGTGTAGTGAACATATGAACATACACTATAAAACAAGACCACACTTTCAGGCTGTAAAATGGCTGCCTCCAGTCATGCTACTTGCCCTGTCCAGGCAAAAATCAATGAAATAAGATAGAATGCGGCATGCAGAGAGTTTTTCGTACTCACACACATGTAGTTTCGAAGTGAGTAGTCCTTTATGATGTGTCACACTTGATAAGGAATACTCAGTCCTAAACATGTTGTTATCCTTATTTCATATGAACATACACTGTTTGCTAAAGCAGAACAAGGTAGATGATAATTTAATAAGCTGTACGGTAGGAGGTGAAAGTGTTAGGACTGTTTACTTTAAATGATTTACATTTTAATGTTTGTTCTTCATTATCACCTAATACCTGTATTTTCAGGATATTTTGATGAAACAGATCAATTCTAGCAAATCTGATACATCCAACCTGCCTTATTATTAGAACCGTGCAATTTTGGGAGTTTATCAATGGGCAGTGGCCGGGTATTGACAGACAATACATATATCATATGCTGCATTAAGCTGTATGTAGTATGCCTTGATGGATTCCATAATAGGAATATACAACGCCTGATTGGGGAATATCTTTTGAATATCACCACACATTGTTGTTGTATGGCTAAACTCAGGACTGGCAAAATACTCTGTGACATTCCTCACCAGGCAATTTCATGGCACACCTATTACAAACCTCATTCTGGATAGCAGGCCTGCTTTATACCACCCATGGGGCCCTATTTAGAAAAGATCGATATCATTATCGAAAAAATAAGCAATCTTTATCGTAAAATACGATCTGTATTTTCTGTAACAATCGTTCTTTTACGATAACTATCAGTATTTTACGATAATCGGTATTTTCTGATACCGTAAAATACAGATCGTTATCGTAAATAACGATCGTTTTTTAAGATAACGATCGTTATTTTTTCAATAACAATATCGATCTTTTTAAATAGGGCCATGATCCTAACATGTCCCGTACAATAGAATATTTATACTTTTAAAACAATATCTGACAAATCTGGAAACAAAAACATTTTTGTTTTCAAGTGTCAATTCCTGGCAAATCTAATTTACTAAACCCAATTCCAGTTATTGTTAGTGCGTGGGTGCAGTTTCCATAAAAATGAAAGCATGAAGACCACCCAGCAATCAGAATAAAACACAATCATAAATAAACAACATTTTGTAGCCCAAATCATGTGAATCTCCAGGTTCACCCAACTCTGACATCCCAGCAGGTACCACAATCCAGTATATTCTGCACTGTTAAACTCCATAGGAGGCAGCAGAGTACCTCAGGTTAGTACTGTTGCCTTGCAGTGCTAAGTTTGGGTTCGAGTCCTCTCTGGACACATCTGCAGGAGTTTGTATGTTTTACCTGTGTACTCCAGTTTCCCCCCACATCATAAAGACATGCTGATATGTTATGTTGAGATAAAGGGATTAGATTGTAAGCTCTTCGCTCTATTAAGAAATAAATACTGTACATACATATAGAGATGGCCGGTTCGCGGACCCGAACCCGGATCCGCCGCGGATTTCTCCCGTCCGCGAACGGCGGATTATTCCGGACTTTCCGACTTCCAAACTGCGGATTTTTTTTTTTACGAAAATTTTCGAAATACGAGTATCTCCGTAATTACGAGGATCTACGATACTTTCGGATCCGGAAAAACCGAAGATCCTCGTAATTACGAGGATTCACGTAATTACGAGTATTCTCGTATTACGAGAATACTCGTAAAACGAGTAATTCGTGTAAATTTTCAAGACGGAGCAAGCCACATATCCAAATTAGCCAATGGCACTATCATAGTTACAGAAGCCTCGTTTTTTTACGGAAATCTCGTTTTTTACGGAATCCTCGTATTTTCGAAAAATACCGTTTTTTTAAAGTCACTAGCGGACTGTACTTTTAGGTATTGTTGGCATTTATACGTGCTTCTAAGGCCATTACCCAGGTCCCTGAGTGGTTAAGTGTACGTTACCAAGGCTATTTAGACCACTTTTAATGCGGATTTTGCCGAACTTTCATTTTAATACATTTTAACGGGTCCGCTCGCGGATTTTCGAATTTTCGGATTTTTTCGAAAATCCGCGGATCCCGCGCGGACCGGATTTTTCGAAGTTCGGACATCTCTACATACATACATGAGTCATTCATTTCAAATTTGCTTTGCTTTGCTCTGTATAGTAGTATTTCTTTTTATTGATTCATATTAATTCAGTCCACTGAAAAAAAACTTTGTTCTAAATTGTATATTACACTCCCCCAACCCCACTTTCGCATTATTCCCAGCTTCCAAAACACTCCTGAACTTGCTTACCTGACCCGGTCCCTCGTCGCTCTCCTATGCTGCCTCTGCTGCTCACAGCCACTCCACTTCCTGGTTGCGGCTGTCAGTTAAGGTGTGACTGACATTAGGCCCAATCACCAGGAAGTAAAGTAAGTCCCCTGTTCATGTTTTTGCTTGAAACAGGAGCCAGGGGGCGGCACCTACACCGCGAGGACCGGGTTAGTAAGAAAGTTCAGGAGCTTTTTTGAAGCTGGGAATATCGCGTGGGTTTGCGGGGTAATATAATTTTTTTTGAGTGAACGTGCCCTTTGAGTTCAAGGGGTGGCTGTGGCATCCAAGTAATCCAAGAGGCGTGGCAGACGATAAAGTGGTGTTCCGGAGGCAGAAAATCCAGATATTGTGGGTTGTGGGAGTTTGGGGAGTCTCCGTGAGTGCGGAGAACCAGACCAAATCCGCAAGACCCTGCGACTGCTGAATGGGGTAGGATACCTGGTAGAGTTATGGAGAGATGAACATTTCTCACTTTCTAATTATGTTGATAATTTTTTTCTTGAGATAAGTTATAATTTTAAGAGAACTATGTATTCTGTAAATTCTAATATAAAACCTTCATGTTCTGTTGACTTTGTGTGTGATCTGTGCAGATCTAAATCTTACTTTTGAGAATGGTTTGTATCATTTGTTCTTTGTGTTACTAGTTTGGGTTATTTTTCTATGTGAGTCACATCCAGCTAATTAAGGGGGTGGGGTGGGGGGTTCCCTTGAGAAGTCCGACGGCATTTGTGATTTCCTGTAGACATTTTCCACACAATGCTCCAGAGCATGTGGATCCTTCATGGAACGCAGTGTCTGTGAATTGACTTTCCTTTTATATTTTCACATTAAAAGTAACAACTATCATTAGTCTTTAATGTACTTTTAGATGTTGCCAATGCTAACCCACCCATGACACTTTTCTAATTCATTTTGGCAGTAACCAGACTCAATTGTTTTCATGACGTAAACAGACTAGTTGGTGAAGAAACATGATTTGTATAAGTTGTAATACACGGCCAGATGTTCTTCAATTGGATTTCCCATTGAGCTCAACGAAATCCGTTCAGAAGAACCTCTCAAAGCCTCCCACCTTTAGCCTCCTATCTGGCTTGATATTTGTTTTTCCTATATACCGCTTGACATTGTCAAGTGGTCGGTTGGATAAACCGAAAAAGGGTTTTGACTTTTCAAGCGATACGAGTCGTATCTCCACCCTGAAATAAAAAAATTGCCACAGCATAGGGGACCACCCCCAATCCTGATCACTATATTAAAATGTTTAAAAAATACCCGGATATGTACTTACCAACCTTTGTTCCCTCTGCCTTTGCCTCTTCTCTTCTTCGGGGAACGTAAGATCAGAAGGGGCAGGACTGTCAGCCACGTCTATGATTGACTAAAAGTCAGCCAATCATGGATGCGGAGGAAATAAAGGTGTGTTAGTACATTTCTTGGCACTTTTTAAACATTTTAATATAGCGATCAGGGTTGGGGGGGAAGGGGGTCCCTAGAGTGTGTGCATTTTAGTTCAGGAAGCAGCGATGAGGGATCGAGAGGGAAGGCTCCCCTGCACAGGCCAGTGTCCTCCAGGAGGACATGTAAGGGGCAGATAGCTTATCACACACAGAGAGGCTCCAACTCTTCACTTTCCTGGACTTTGAATAGGCACTGTAGGACAACCATAAGGAGCAGAGGAGTAAGGTAAGTATTTTTCAATGCTACACAGTGGGGCCAGCAGTGGGGAAAATTTTAGTTTGGGGGGTGGACAATTAAGACTCCTTTTGCAAATATTGGTTTGTAAATATTACAAGCCACATTTAAAAATGATGTGGAAATAGATAAAGCTTCGTGGGGTATAAGGTGGGCACTATTGTTCATTTGTTCATAATTAAATAAATGCCCAAGCTGAAGACAAAGGCACAACAGAGCTTTCTACTGTTATCATTGGAACATCTGTTAGAAAAAGTGATTGTATATTCTAAAACAGACTCCAATTATCAATCAGACCTGGAGGTACCATTGTATACAGAGTGTAATAGAAGGTAAGTAAAATCGACATCCCTGCTGCGTAATTCAGCAGTGGCACTGACCAATCATTTGAGTGTCATGTGGAAGTGTTTAAATGTAATAATATGTCTGGAGGACTGTGACTATGGAAGTGTCCTGTTTGCAATTACGGACATCACCTCTATGTGTTATAATCAACTCTATGACCTTTCTGCTAATTTAGCCTCTAGAAGCCAAGTCACATGGGAATTACAGCATATAAATAAAGTTAGTAGGTTATACCTTCAGAAGGATATGCTCCTTCCTCTGGATCAAGTCTTACACAGGAAAGGTGGTGAGGGTAAAATGGTTGAACTCCATTAACAAACCTTTATTCCAACTTGACTACTATATAATGTGACAGGTAACAAAAGCATTTAATCTTGATTTCAGTCCATGTGGGGGAGTCAGAAAATGTTCGCTTCAGTCTTTTCAATAGGAAAAAAAAAACATTTATAAAAGGAATTATATTTATTACACATACCTATTGTAGTTATGCTATAGATTCAATTTATATTTGAACGTTTCTTATTTGCAAAAGTTATTCTGTATGATACATCCATCTAATTTTGTCAAGGTTTGTGCTGATTCCCCATTATTGTACAATTAACACAGTTATGACCATGATGTGCTTTTAGGCTGTTGGTGCTCATAACGCAGTTTTATGATACTTCTTGATTACGCTGCACATAAATTGTATTTTTAAAGGGGGAACTTAACACAACGACCTCACTCGCATTAAACTACCTATAAGGAGGATGTAAATTGCTAGGACCGCAATCCTTTGTTTAACTTAGATCACCTTTGCTATTTATCTTAAGTTGTGCCACATTTCGGTCTAGATCTGTCCACCTTCCTCATTCCAGCATACCAAAACTGATGGGTATTCATCCATCCCTACATCTGGACTCTTCTTGTGTACAATCTTTAGGTGTAACTATCAATAAAATTGTGAACCCCATGTCTGAATAGTTGTGTAGGTAAGTGTAACATAAAAACAAAGTAGAATAATTAAACAAGTGTGCATCATGGTATACATTTCTCAAAAATAAATGCTTTGCATTATTTTAACTTAAAGGGCATGTCCACCCTTATTAACAACTTTTGTTATATAATAGAATACAGTCCTCCAGCCCCAACCGCTATAAAAATAATTTAAGAAAGTGACCAGATGTTTACTTACCTTCCCTCTTTCCTCCGACGCCCGGCCCGGCCTTCTGCTTGCAAGACACTGCAAGCAGGGGGCGGGACCGGCAGCCGCGTCCGTGATTGGCTGAGAGGCAGCCAATCACGGACGCAGCTGCCGGCTTCTCAGAATGCCGGGGGAGAGAGGGAAGGTAAGTACAGTTCTGGGGACTTTCTTAAAATTATTTTTTTGCGGTTGGGGCTGGGGGAAGATATACTACTATATGGGCAAGGGGTTTTATGGTAGGGGGAGGGATCGCAAAATGGGAGGGAGGGGAAGAAGGGCTGCAGTACGCATGCCAAACTTCTCCCGGAGGCCAGATAGGAGGCAGAGTCCTATATGGACTCTGCTATCCTCCTGGTGGGCAGTTTTTGGGACTTTGAGGGGGGGATTACAGGAGAACCTTATGGAGCTGGGATGTGAGGTAAGGATTTTACTACACTACATGGTGGGGCCATTAGTGGGGGGGATTATAGTTTTGGGGGTGGACATGCCCTTTAATCCTTGTAGATAACTATATAACCATTCCTATTTAAATATTTATGACAAATTCTAGTCTGTGTGATTGTTCAGTCATAAAAGGGTATGCCCAGCGTGTTTGCATCAAGTTGCGATATAAACTCAAACCTTTGCATCATTCTAGAACATGCTCTGTTCCACAATACCCCCCTCAGGACAGTAGAACACCAGAACCTACCAAGATGTTTAGTAGCTAAGTTCATCCCTCTCCCCCATTCTTACCTGCATACCCAGGGTGAGGACCTAAACCACTAAGTCCTCATCCCTGGGTTCTTTACCTTACAGTTGTAGTTTCTTTCGCCGGGTGAGGACTTATAGAGGTAGATCCTTACCCTGGGTACTATGCAGGTATGGAACAGAGAAAAGGTGAGCATAATTGTCCTTTAATAACTATTTTCTTTTATATGAATTGAAAATATTATTGCAGCACTAAAGTCCTGGTCTCATATCTTCTCTTGCCCACATCTGCTAAGAGTTTGGATGTTCTTTCTGTGTTTGTGTGGCTTTATTCCAGGCACTTCTGTTTCTACAATGCATGGTCTAATGGGAAGATAGGCCAGTGTGTAAAATACAATAGGTTACGATAGGATAGGTTACGTGTGAGAGAAAGTGATTAATTGTAAGCTCTTTGGGCCAGTGCCACATGGGAATGTATAAAATAAATGTGAAGTTAGTTAATTTATTCCAGAAATGTAGGAGTAGGCTGTCACTAAAATTCTATTCCCTTGAGTTTCCTTTCCCACGGTTGTAAAGCATTTAATTGGAATACCCAGCGGCAGTCAGTTAGTAGTAAACTGTATACCACTCTTTCATTTCCAACACCGCTATGAGTGTGCAAAACACAAAGCTCCTTGTGAAAGCAGAACTCAAAGGTTTCTAAACTCCCACCAACATTAATTATATGGCAACATTATATCCTACATCTGTAGTGTCAGAAGTCAAGTATTTTGATTTGTGTACTTAGTTTTAGTGAGTTTGGCTATGTACTCACGTTAGCTGTGTGCAAAATTTGATTGTTAAAACTGATTAGTATACGGTCATCCTAACAATCAATCAGTACAAACAGGTTGCTCTGCAGTAGCTGAGCAGCCTGTTTAAATCTTTGGAGAGGGAGGGACCATGAGACACCCCATGGCTCTTTAGTGTCATTTAGAAATCCATCAGGATGGATTAATATGTAATCCACATCCCAGTGATTCTCAAACTTTTTCAGACCATGGGCCCATGGCCCATCTCTATTCTTAATGTTGGACTTAAATTTGGAATTACCCATATTTTATACACCAGTGTATATTGTATTTGAATGTTGTGTTTGAATTAGTTACACTACATTAACTGTGTTGTAATTTTATCATAATATATATTTTTAAAGTACAAAACAACAAAAATGTAAGTTGTACTGGTCAAAATATTTCCACTACCAAAATTCTAAGGCACACCTCTGTCTCTTTGAAGTCACACCAGTGACACCCTTTGGGAAACCCTGCTTAAAGGACATGCCGAGAATTAAAGGGCATGTCCACCCCCAAAACTATAATCCCCCCCACTAATGGCCCCACCATATAGTGTAATAAAATCCTTACCTCACATCCCAGCTCCATATGGTTCTCCTGTAGTCCCCCCCCCCAAAGTCCCAAAAACTGCCCACCAGGAGGATAGCAGAGTCCGTATAGGACTCTCTCCCTCCCGTTTTGTGATCCCTCCCCCTACCCTTGTCTATATAATAGTATTTCTTCCCCCGGCCCCAACCGCTAAAAAATAATTTTAAGAAAGACCCCCGAACTCTACTTACCTTCCCTCACTCCCCCGGCATTCTGAGAAGCTGGTAGCCGCGTCCGTGATTGGCTGCCTCTCAGCCAATCACGGACGCGGCTGCTGGTCCCGCCCCCTGCTTGCAGTGTCTTGCAAGCAGAAGGCCGGGCCGGGCGTCGGAGGAGAGAGGGAAGGTAGGTAAAGATCTGGGCACTTTCTTAAAATTATTTTATAGTGGTTGGGGCTGGGGGAAGGCATACTATTAGATGTCAAAAGTGTTGTATAAGGGTGGACATGCCCTTTATCTAATGTGCTCACAAGTGCTTCAATGAAAGTGCATGCTTCTCTGGAAAATTTACTTTTGTTTATGGTTTTGCTTTTTTTTGGTAAAATACTCAATCTCAAGGTGACATGATTACATTACTTCTAGAATCCTTTCTCACTTCACAAATCCTTATACTAACAAAGAACTGGTGCAGTTGTCTGTAATGTGATTCTACAATGAATTACTGGAATTCTGTAGCTGTTTTTGTTGTTATTGTGTTTCTTCTGTTTTGTTTTCATTTCATTGTGTAAACTGCTTTATCCAGGCTATAAACCCCATATGAGTCATTGCTTTTGTAGTGTTTTATGGAGAGAAAAGGACCATGCTCTATGGTAAGACATATTAAACACACAGCTTAGTTAATAAACTGGGAGCTTAGCTGTAGTTTACACTTTGTTACCTTTTTCCCTTTGTGATATGGTGCAACAAATACAAATCTTGGAAAATTGAGGCTGATAAAATTTTATTCTTAGTTAAAAGGAAAACCCAGGATTGAACCTGCAGTCTTGTTCCAACAAGCTACATGGTTGATAATTCTGAAAAATGCCACATTATGGAGCCTGCCAAATGTAACATAGCCAAGGATCTAAAAATGGGAGACAATGGTAGCTATTGTTGCTCAAATCAAGATAGTTAATCACACAACTGAAATACTATTAATTCCTTTCTATCATTTCTATGTGATGTGCTTTTGGGGTTAGTAATACTCTGCTGTGGTGCATAGAACTTTGTGATAAACTTTTTGAAAGAGACTGGAAACCTATTGTGGCAATGTACATAAAACAATGCACTTTTATTTGGGAAGTAAAGCTGAGTGCACACATTTCTCTCAGTCGCAGTCGGCCCCCTATACTAAAGTATAGGGAGTCAGCCATAACTGTAGGGGGTATGGCAGTCACAAATGTTCCTCCTATATTGTACTCCCATCTGTAAAATATGACAGACAGTATCTTGCAGATTCTGTCTGTAATCTTTGACAGATTGATACAGTGTGTACCCACCTTAACTGACAGCTTTGTGGCTCCTCTCCCAGTCTGCCCTCCCATTGATTTACAAATGCTTGTCTCAGAGATAAGAAAAGTGTCAGTGATTCTGACTGGGGGAGGAACCAGAGAGCAGTTAGTTATAGCATAAGTAGAGTGTCCCCTTTAAAATTATCCCCTGCTGTATAATGTGCTCTGCATAATATAATTTAGTTATATATTTGCAACATGGTGTTAAGTGGCCCTCCACAATCCTCAACCATTTGAAACCTATAGTTTTGGGGCCCCTTCTCATGTTTGCTCCTATTGCAAAAATGGCCTTGAACAGGCTATATATAGTTTTGTAGGTACCGGTAACACTGAGTATAGAAAATGGTACAGATATAAACCACATATAAGTTGTATACATCAAATATCTTGTATGTTGTTTAAAGGAATTAGATTCATGGTAACACTTCCAAGGGTATAGCTTGATCATTCTGGCATTAGTTTACTTTACATAGTTACCTATAAAGGGATACTGCTAGATACCTGTGATGGGGAAAATAGGGCTGTTTGTATGAATGAATGGCATCTCTTTTGTAATCAGACTCTCCAGGGTACTTAATTGCCAACAGATTCTTGTACAAGTCATTCTGAATTGAGAAAGCCAGTTGGATGACTAGCGAAACATCTTCAAGAACTAAACTTTAAGTCCAGTTGATCTAACTGAATACAACAGATATTCCTTGACCTGGATGAATGAGAACCTGTACAAGCAATGAATGGCATCAAAATGTGTTCAGGAATTTGGATTTACAATGAGGATTTGCCCCCGTGCCTGGATGTTTTTTGTCCTTTGTCAGATTTTATTGTTTAAAAGGTTCAAGGCAGAAGGTGGTACCAGGAGCATCGTAAATGTTTTCTATGGGTCAAAAGCATCTCTGACCTTGTGTGGTTAAGAGAGTCTTGCTGGATGCAGGGGGGGACCTGTACCTACCCCTACTGATGAGGTTTCTGCCCCAAGTTACTAACATCTATCACCTGACAACTATGTTCTTCTATGTTTTAAAAAGGGAAGCAGTTTTGATGCAGGTTTGCATTCTGATTTTTCTTAATTGAATCCATATATGGTTTTACATTGAAAAATAACATGGAATGTTAACCACCCACAGAATTCTAGCTGTAAAAAAGTAGTTTTTCAACAGACATATCTGGGTTTGAGGCATCTGTATATTTATGTATCAAGGGGCCACACATTCCTTTTAATTTTTAATAATTAAAATTAAATTCAATTTTGCAAATGTTTGAATAGTTTCTTGGACGAGGGTTGGATAATGAAAACATTTGGGTGCCCTTGTGGCAGTATTCAGGTGAAGCCAATTCTCCTTCCTAAATAGAAATAGAAGTAGAGATTTATTACAGCTGTTCTGCTCCACCAACTGTCAAATGTAAACTGTTCTGAGTTAGATGTTAAACAACTTTACCTTCCAAACCTATTAGCTCCCATGAAACATTAATTGGTGAGAAAATACCAGAGGGTTAAAATTACTAGACTGGTACTGATGTGCTTTACATTCTCAGAGACTTACATCTGAGGCAGGGATGGTAATTAGCAATGGGTGTGTTGTTCTGGGAACTAAGTTAATGACACTTGTGGTCCCATGTTTTTTCACACAATTGTGATTAGCTTGACCAAACTTACTGTCCCGTTGGTGATATGCATATGGCAAACAATCATGTCTTTAGCTTTGTATTCATCTGGGAACCATGATCTTCATTAAAGGGCATTTCCACCCCCAAATCTAAAATTGAACCCACTGTGTAGTGTTAAAAATCCTTACCTTACATCTCTGCTCCTTATGGTTGTCCTACAGTGACTAAGTCCAGGAAACTGAAAAGTAGGAGCCTTCCTGTGTCTAATCCGGTATCTGCCCCTTCCCTGTCCTCCTGGAGGATTCTGGCATGTTCAGAGAAGGACAAATAAAATAATAAGGGAAATGGAGGGGCTTGACTATGCAGGCAGATTAGACAAGTTAGGGCTGTTTACAATGGAGAAGTTACATTTGAGTGAGGATATGATCACTTTATACAAATATATTAATGGGCCATACAATACGTCATATCAAAGGACACGTGGACATCCTTTAAGATTGGAAGAAAAGAAGTTTCATCTTAAGGTTAGGGAAGGTTTCTTTACAGTGAGAACGGTGAAACTGTGGAACTGTCTTCCAGCAGATGTGGTAATAGCAAGTTAATCGAATAGCTTTAAAGTGGGCTGGATAAGTTTCCAAAACTAAAAAATATTACTGGCATTAATACATATACTGTAGTTCTGGTTGATCCAGGGAGGGTTTTCCGATTGCCATTTTGAGTCCCCCCTCACCTTTTTTTTAAGCTGTTCTCCCCCCCCCCCTTCCTCTGGGTCAGCTGTTAAATAGGGTTAAAGAGGAAGATGCCAAAGGTTGGACTAGATGGATGTATTTCTTTATTTAATCTCAATTACTATTACAACTATGCTGTCATTGCTAAAATAACAAATAAAAATCCTGTTGAAATGCTGTTAATCAATAGAAAATGAAAATCCGCAATCCATCTCCCTACACCATTTATAACAGAAGGTAGGATTAGTTGTGGTTAGCCCTAATGGAAATTGTTTAGCTTATTCTAAGGACACAGTTTATAATGCACTCAACCTTAGTTTCTGTGGTCTGCAAACTTTATTTACTTTGAGCTCCATGTACAGATGGGTACCTGATAGCAAGTGAAAAAATATTAAGAGTCGAGCACCCTCAAGAATTTCCTACAGACATATATTATATGCACTACTGTTAAGAGAATGTGTCGGGCAAAGTGCTCATTTTCCTATTCCTAGTAAACAAGAATTCTTAATAGCCTAACCCAAAACAATATTAAGGATAGGTAACATTCAGCACTGCAGCTGTTAAAGTAGAATTCCCAGATTCTATGCTGGGAATTGTGTTTCTAAAACAGCTGTAGTGCCAAACCTTGCCTATGTCTGAACTAAAGCAGATGTCACAAAGTGTACTTTTACAGAGGAGCTTGCAGTCTAATGTTTGGATGTAAAGTGGAATACTGGTAATCATTTCTGGTATACTGGTACTGATAATAAGTTAATTTAATTCTAACTTTCAAAATACTAAAACTCTAGGGGGGAGATGCAATATATTTCGCTATCGCAACCTACAATCACTCCGCAATGTATTAATCACTTTACGAACCATTAATACATTGTGAAAACGCTAGCAGTAATTTGTGACCTTTTCTTTTAAAGACACCATTGAACCAGTGCAAAATGTATTGCATGTACATACCTCATGCTCAAGCCAATCATTGATGCTGCCTCTCTTCCTGTTTTCTATGGCAGCACCAATTAAAGAGTTTGTTGTTTAGAAGGTGTTACTTACAGCGAAGGAGATTGGCACTGTCCACTTGTAAGCAGCACCCAGCCCCAACCACTATTTTTATTTTGGAAAGGCGCTATCATCTAACAGGGAGATTCAAGAAAAGTTCTTATCATTTAAAATGGTGCTAATTTTGCCCCAACCAATCAGATCTTATTCAACATTTGTAAGCTTACATCTGATTGGTTGGGGCAAAATTAGCACCATTTTAAACGATAAGAACTTTTATACAATAACCCTGTATATCTTAAAGGAAAAGTTCTATCCTCCACTATCAGAATTATTCACCTCCTCTTCGCTCTAAAAGCTATTGCACAAGCAGAAGGGGCACAAGTAGTCAACTAATGGCTGTGATATTAGCAGTCATGATCATGAGTGGCTGCTTATCTCTTTTCCTTCTCTGCACATTGCACATGCACTTCCCATTGGCCATGTCTGGACTCAGGATGTCAGTGAATTTAGACCAGAACTAGCTAGCTTAACTTAAGGTTAGTATTTCTCTTTACCTATAGCGAACCCTAGTTGAAAGGTCATCGCCCTCGGTATTTAAGGGGGGTTGTCTCTATAGTATAGGTTGTCTCATTACTCAAGAAAAGGCCTAGTTTTTTAGATGACACTTCTCTTTTAAACCTTTAGTTTGATCTTTGCTGTTGAAGTGTGTGGTTAATCTATGCCTAGATCAAAAAAGCACTCTAATAGGCACTCTGGTTAAAGATGAAAGATGAAGAAGGCTAAAGATGCCTATGAGTCTGGAAAAGTGTTTAGAAAGATTGTGAAACCATTGGATAACAATCATTGCACTGTCTAGAACTTTAGTAGTGGCAAAAATAACAACTTTGTAGGATTTGTACTTTGTAGGACCTGCAACAATTTCTGCTCAAGATTCAAAATTCTAAAAGAAAGCTTTCATTCATCTTGTGGCCTTCAGCTCCCTCCACTATTGATGTCAGAGGACTGACTATTTATATCTACAGTGGAGATGTGCCAGGAGGAAATGTTTGCTGTCCTGAAAGTACATCAGGGAAAGTTTGTCCATGTATAACTAGGTGCAGACTAGGGCTTCTAGGCAATTGAAAAGCCAAGCTAGGTAAGGTGCAAATAGAACACCTGCCGCCCAATTTTTTCTCCAGAGAGATCTACCGAGTGATGTATTGCTTGCACATTTAATAAAATACACAGAATTGGGTGAAGTTACAGAAATACAAAATAAAATTTTGGGTTTCAGAAATACCAACACGTGACTTAGGCTAGAATTTAATCCCATTAATATATTTGAAGGAAGCTGTACACAGAAAAGGATTAAGATCAAATGGGGCCCTAGTCATTGCTGTGAATGAGGACATCTTCTTCTTCTTCTATAGTTGGGTCATTTCGTGTTTCCTGTGCCCTAGGCAGGAGTTGAGTTTGCCTTGTGTATTATCCTGCTCTGTCCTTACACACAAGAAAGTCACATAAGAAAGTATGTGTCTGCCAAAGTGGTCAATAGCAGCTTTTAGACCCAAGGGTTACTTACTTTTCCCACAGTAGGAAAACTTTTGAATGCCTATTGTTTTTGAAATATTAAATTATTGTGGATTTGCTTTGGTTTTTTTTTTGTTCATTTAAATCACCTTTATCTATATAATGTTTGAATGAAGATGAAATATATTTAACATATGTCCACATATGTTAAAAAAGAAACGCATTGCTTCTTCCCATGTCTGCATAAATTAGATATCCAAAGGAGACAAGGGGGGAGCAACAGAAGGAGACAGGAGAATGAAGTTGGATGAAACGTGAGGGAAGATAGAGGGAGGATGAAATACAATGGCGAAGGGCATGAGCATCAGAACAGAAAAGCTAATTGTATAAACCACAACTACAACTTTTCAAATCCCACTGACAGTCAAAAGCTCTTTGGGTTACTGGGAAGAAGGCAGATTTTTGCCATTTGTGTTGGGTTCATTGGAATTTATATTTAAAACAATGAATGTCATTCATACCCGAGTGTCAGTCACTCTGCTTTAGAAGTCCCTTCTTTCCCACTGTGCTTCCCTTACACGGGGCTTGTACAAATAGTTGGGGTGGCAACCAAATTTCCTGCCATTCCCAAACTCTCTAACTTTGGCTCTGTTCTTCAAAAAATAAAAAAAACTTTCAGGGAGATGTAATAAAAGTTCTTATTGTTAAAATTGTGCTAATTTTTCCCTAACCAATCAGATGGCATGTACCATTTGAAAACCAACATCTGATTAGTTGTGGCAAAATTTGCACCATTTTAAACGATAAGAACTTTTAATACATCTCCCTGTTTATATCTAAAAAATGCAGAAACAGTGCCTTTTACCTAGTTTTAAAAATTATATATATATATGTATAATGTGTGTGTGTCTTTATTGGCTATTTGTTGCTCATTAGAAGATTAGAGTCGGTGAAAGCCTTCTCTGATTAAATAGTACATTTCTTAATAGATTTTACATGAAATAATCAATGAGATTAGTTTCCCATTAGAATTAATCCTCCTTTTCTTGATTGATATTCTGGATTAGTTTCTTGGGGGAAAACAGATCAAAATTCCCACAAATCAGTTTCTTTGGTCAGTCACTCAACTGAAACTTTTCATATCCTGCCATGACAGTATGACAAACCATACATATTGTTATATGGCAGCCAAGAAACTTCTTTTGCTGTTCCTGTTCCCAAGATACATAAATCACGCAGTACCCAGAGGAGACATATGTTTTTAAATACATGTGTTGCTCTGATTCATTCAGCTTCAGTTTTTAACCCTATGGGCTACCACAAGACAACATTGCCAGAACACAACAATAATAAATTGCATCTCACTGTAACCAGTGAGAATAAAAGGTATAATTGTAACACTTCTTGGTTACCCAAAATGCCTACTCTGTCTAATAATTTCAGATATACATTAGCAGAGCAGAATCATCCAACAGACCATCCCATTGGATAGACAGATCATTTAACCCACAAGGCATTCTATGTGTGTCCCTTATCCTTGTTGCCAGGTAATTACCAATTAAATATTTCTACCAGCACCTCATCAGAATGTTGATTCTGATGGAAATGTAAACATGTCAAATCTAACAAATGGCCAGTCCTAGTGATCCCACCAGAGGACTGCAGATTGGCCATCATACATACATTAATAATTGCCTCTATCCCAGTATGGAGCAAATGGTGCCTGGCTTTGGTACTGAATTCAGTAATAGAGCATGGTTTTTGAAAATGGAAGCTGACCTTCAAACAAATCATGTAGCTGACAAGTGCTTAATTCTTTCAAGTTGATTTCATTGCATTTAGGATGTAGGAGTTAACATGGCAGGACTTTAGATCACTTTATAAAGATTTATATTGTGAGGAATTTATAATGCAAGGCAGTACAGCATTGGTCTCCTTCCACCTGCTCTGATTCACACATCATATATTCTGTGAAAACCAACCATTAGCACTAAGTTATTTATAGTGTGAAACAGCCTATGCTAAAGATTAGAGGAATAAACTGTCCATGATTACTTTCTTCTAAGACTGGGTACACACAAGCAGATATTTTGGGCAACAGGTATTTTCATACATTGTTCAGTCAGGCCAAAATATTTTTTGGGCACCTGGTCTTCTATTATTCTGGATCCAACATGTCTGTAAATCATGACTGATCTTGTGGTCTCCTATGCAGCTACTTTGGCCTTGACCACCACTCATTCGTCATGGCTGACCGCTCAATTGTGGGGAATGGTCAGTCAGGACGAATAATCTTACTGTGTGTACCATCCTTATGCCTTCATAAGAACAATAGCTGATGTGTTCTGTTTCAGTCCTACTGTCTCTAGCAAGCCATACACATGCAATTATGTTTGGATGTGTGCCAACAGATTACATTGGAATCTGTTGGCAACATGCAGTGTTAACCGCACACACAGCCCCGCACAAGCTCCCATGTGCCATATTGGGATCGGTTGGCTGTGCCCCCATGTACGGGACAATTGTTTTGGCTCACTCTACTTAAGATAAAGGGAGCCAATCATGGTTGGTGAATTTGGAGCCCCACACCTTGCTGATATTCTGATTTTTTGAGTTGTATGACTGCCTTAAGGCTGATATTATGTGAATAAATATCAATGAAAACATATACTAACCTGGTGATCACTACAGACCTGATTAACATGGCCATCGCTTACAGTAACATTATTTAATGTGTTAGTCTTCGTTACATGGTGCTACTGGTAACAGTGCCTACTGCACATAGCAAGTCAGTGGTGGTCATCAGGTAAACATGGCACAATTTATTGCCAGCAGGTGCCCTAATTGTACCCCTTAGAGTAGCCCAAAAGTTCAGACGAAAGTGACTCCTAGGCTTGTCTCCACTTGGCTTTGGAGGTGTGTTGGGTTTGTTGTCACCCCAAAGTTGCATCAGCGTCTATTGTCAATTAATTAAATGTTGCTGGTGCATTGCTTAACCCTGAATACATTTATATGGTGGAACTATCTTTATTCATTATTAACTTAAGGAAGTTGCTATTGGAGGCATATATATATATGCTTGGATTCAGGTCCTTGCATCCCCTAATAACTAAGTTATGATCTACAGTACGGTACTTAATATTGTAGCTCATGAACAGCAGAAGGGCAGCAGATTCACTGTCCTTACAAGGTAACTTCCTAGCACAGTTTGTTCAGATTCTTTCATCCACTGCCAGTAAACTATTTGATTAGAAGATTAGAACACTGTGAAAGAGTAATCTATAATGTTCATATGTCTATTTTTTTTTATATAACAGTTCTTGAACATGCAGTGCAATATAAACATTAGAATACAAGATAAATGAAGTATTCTAGCCAACTCATAAATAATTAACTTCCCCGGGATGGGCAGGCTCTAGCAACCAAACCAATGGATGGCTGAGGTTCAGTATGGGTTTCTTAGCAACTCAGTTCATTCTGAATGAGATTCCTTGTTCATCACCTCTTATAAAACCGTTGAAACTGCACCACAATATGGTACAGTTTATGTCAGCCTTATTTACTACATACATTCATATAAGAGATTCCTGCACTCTAATTATCCATCTGTACTGACAGGGATCCTGGGACTTTAAGATGTAGATTATACTATGTTGTTAAATGTCCACTCCCAAAACTAAAGTTTAACCCCATACTGGCCCCACTGTGTAGTTACTATACATCTCTGCCAGTCCAAAGTACAGGAAACTGAAGAGTAGTGGCTGTCTTCCTGTCCAAAGGTCTCTGCCTCCTGTCTTGCTCCGGGAAGGTGACATACACAGGGGAGCCCTTTCCTCCCCTCCTTCCCACCATCTGGATCCATCCTCTGCAGCCGTTGCACCTAGCATGAAACCCTTTGGCCATATGATAGATCACCCCTGCACACCCCTAACTGGCAAGTTATTTTCTAAAAAAAACCCAGACAAATACTTACAGACCTTCATTCCCATGGTGTCTCCATTGACTGCAGCTGCTTTTGTGATTGGCTGCCTCTCAGCCAATCACAGGTGTGGCTGCCAGTCCGGCCCCAGCTTGCAAGCAGGGAGCCAGATCAGAACGCCACAGGAGAGAAGGGGCTGTAATTAGCAATTTTTTTAAAGAAATATCTCAGCAGTTGGAGGTGGGCAGGGGGGATTATCATGTGACCAAAGTTCATTTTTAGGGTGGACATGCTCTTTAATAGTGAATAGATATAAGGTGAATAGAAATTTTGACTAGAATAGTAGTATAGTATATGTCTTTCTAGTCCAACCTACTCAACAATACCCACATTTTCTACCTAACAGTTGATCCAGAGGAAGGCAAAAAAAACACAACATGAAGGGGAAAAAATCCTTGCAATCGGCGATCAGAAATATCCCTGAATCAACTCCCAGGGATTTTCTTTTTAGAAACTCATCTAGCACTTTTTGAAACCATCCAATGAACCTGTCCAATGGAAGACAGTTCCATAGTTTTACTGTTTCTTTACTGTGAAAAAACCCTCTCGACTAAGCTTCTTTTCTTCTAGTCTTAAGGGACGTGCGCGTATTTTCTGACATGTTCTATCAGTGAACAATGCACCAGATTATTTATTGTATGGCCCATTAATGTATTTACCTGTATATACAGTGGTCATATCCCCACAAGTGCCTTTTCTCTGGTGTGCATAATTATAACTTCTATATCAAACCTGTCTTCATTTTCAGTCTCGCTACAGCCCCTTTATTTGAAGAAAATTACCTCCCTCTCTTCTACACTTGAAGAGTACCCAGGGTGAGAACATAAACCGCTAGGACCTCACCTCTAGGTAATTTACAGAATGTCTGTAATACTTACTAGAAGTGCTCCTTCACTGGCCGACTCTTCTTCTACCTTCTGACTGCAGTCTGTGAAGTGGCAAATAGGAAGTCGTGCTCTGTACCCTGAGCACTCTTCAAGTGTGGATCGGAGGTTAAGTGAGTATAATTTTTTTTAATTTAGTTGTCATTCTCTGAACTATTTCCATTTCCAAGATGTCTTTTTTAAATACTGGATTTCAAAACTACATTGCATATTCCAAATGAGGCCTTACCAATGCTTTGTAAAGAGGGAGAATTACATTTTCCTCCCTTGAATACATACCACTCTTTATACAAGACAATACCATGCTGGCTCTGGCTGTTGCCGTCTCACACTGCTTGCTACATTTATGTTATCCACCAAAACTCCAAGAGCCCTTAAAAGAATGTTTAAGCCCAAAATGCATCATATTTTTCCCCATATTTATCAACATTGAATCTCATCTGCCCCTTAGCAGTGTGAAACAATTGTACATCATCTTATAATTTTTGGGAATCTTTAGTTAAGGGAAACTTGAATGAATGAACTTTGAATTAGAATATGCTATATTCCTGTACATCATAATAGTGTTATTAAAGAGAATGTCCACCCAAAAACTAAAATTAAATCCAATACACTGTGTAGTGTAAAAAAATCCTTACTTTACATATCTGCTCCTTATGGTTCTCCTGCAGTGTCTGTTCAAAGTTGCAAAAAGTGAGTAGGAGCTGTCTGTCATCTGGTCCCTGTTGCTTCCTTGTTCTTTGATAGTTTTCTGGCATGCTCTTACCCCCTCCATCCCTCTGGATCCATCTTTGCTGCCTCGTGCCCTACCTATAAAACCTTTTTCTGTAGTGTAGGGCACCCTAGCCCACCCCCAACCGCGATGTTGGTTTGGTAAAAAAGTATGTACTTACAGTCCTTCGTTCCCCCGGCGCTCTGCATTGCCAGCAGCCGCGTCTTTCATTGGCTGCCTCTCAGCCAATAGCAGAAGCGGCTGCAGGGAACAGAGCACCAGGAGAAGGAAGGACTGTAAGTACATTTCTGCTGCTTTTTTTACCAAACGAACATGGCGTTTGGGGGTGGGCTAGGGTGAGCAACACTACAGAAAAAAAGGTTTCATTCTGGGTGGAAATATCCTTTAAATTATAAATCATATTGCGTCTCTTCAGTCTGAGAAAGAAGATTTTCCTATAGCTTGTAATTTTAGTAACTGTGGGAAAACAAAGGTTTGGATGGGTCCAAGAGAGACGAGCTGCCAGATGCATTTCCAGCTTGTGGTCAGCTCAAGCCCAGGCATATCCTGACCACCACCCAACCCTTCAATATCCCTGGAGTGTGAAAGAAGTTCACACCCCAGGGGTTGGTGTATGTTTCAATTAGTGCTACCTTTCAGTCTGGCTACCTAAAATGCTAAAAGTCAAAAAGCTTTTCATTAAATCTAAACAAGTCAGTATTAAAGCATGATAGGTAGGACACTTGCGAACATGACATGTTGTTAGATGTCGTCAGTGCAGGGGATGGAGCAATGTAGAGGCCTGCATCAGGTCAAATTCCAATGGGTAGTGAAAAATGATTTAATACCAGTTAGGTATGGGTCACCCAAACTGGTTAAAGCAGGTTATCGGCTCAGGTAGCTGAAGGTTCCCAATTTAAAGTTAGGTACTAGTAATCAAAAAAGGGTCAGCTTTGGGTAAAAAAAACGGAATTAGCTAGAAAGATAGATAGGCTATACAGATTATCAAGTGAAATCCTGCACTTAATTATTTACACATATACAATTATATGTAAATTTATACATAATCAATGGTTTTATGCGCTCTGCCTTTCAGACTGTTTTATTGCCTGGCGCTATTTTATTGAAAGGTATATACATATATACTGATATCGTATATGAATGTACTTGTGTTTTCTCTTTAAGGAACTTAAGTTTACATATCCCATTTGACCTACCATAGTTAGTACTTTACCTTATTTAAGGTTTGTTTTAACAACCCTTTTATATCTCTTGTTTGACTTTTAAAAACGAGTTGGGACATTAATGATTTCCTGGCACTGATCTTGTACAGGCAAGTTTATAAAAGAATAAAGTGTTCAGACAGAAAAACCTTCCCACAGCACTAGTGTTTAAAAAATGTATACAGATGTTGCAAGGGAAAATTAGTAATCTGATAGGTGCAGAGGGCTTTGTGTGTTTGTATCATTCCCTTTTTTGCCATCTGTGATGCCCAAACAATGATTTAAATGGCTGTCCCTGGGGTCATGCTTTTTTTAATGGCTATAAAAAATATTTACTTTTAACTTGTTAGAGAAATATTGTTACATCCCTGCTAAATATCAAATATGGCTGGGACACCAGGAACACCACTGAAGGTTTTGTAGTTAAAATCCTCCTATAATTAAGTGCGTCATTATGTGGCAAGAAGAAAAGTTTGCTGATTTTAACCACAATTGGTGTTTCTCATGGTGCAGCCATATTTGATAATTATGAAGGACTGTGGTGAACTTCTGAAGGGTAACCAGATCCCTGTGGTGAGTTTGCATTTGAAACCATTTGAAAACTGTCAGGTAAATGAGTGATAAATTAATTGTAGTGAGTCATCTGCAAAGGGTCCAGGTGCGTATGCGCGCCACATACTTAATTGAGTGTTTGCTAGACATACGTCATATTAATAGGATCTTCCCCACATTCCCATATTGATGTGATCAATATTGAGTGTAAAATCATTGAAACCTTCAGCAATGAATTAATAATTGATAACAAAGCGTAAACCAATCATAGACAAGTTGATTTTTATAGAGCTGCCATTCATTGTATATGTGAAACCATTAACATCACACTATGGGCTTTTTCATGCAACGATAGAATGTCTGTTAGATTTGTCAAGTCATAAAAGCAACAAAAAAGAAAAGAGAAAAAATGTTTTCTTTTAACTTGAGCAAAAACTTAATCCACTCAATGTTAAAAAAAAATCCAACTGCCAGGAAGTCAGTCCTACGTTTATCTCTGATACTTTCATAAATGGCTCACTCTTTTGAAATCTAAAACCCCACATGTAGCTTGTAGGTCTTGTAAACAAAGAGCCAATGTTAAGTCCCTGGTATCTCCCCTTGTGGGATTCACACAGTATGAGGGGTGAGAGCAGCCAAGCATAAGTGCACTTTGACCTGGACTCGAATGCTCTTCAACAATTATTACAAGAAACACTAGAGTTAAAAAAGATACTTTCCTAACTCTCATACAAACATCAACCTGCTACATTAAAGAAAGCATGGGAAAGAAATGTGACAAATTAATAAAGATAAAGACGTTAGAGGAAGGAAGTTTAACTGTCCTGAGGTTTTACTAACAATGCTGAATCTGAACAGGAATTAAAAAGGGAGATTCAATAAAACAAAATATTCTTATTGTTAAAAAGGGTGCTAATTTTGCCCCAACCAATCAGATTTTATTTAACATTTGAAAGATAATATCTGATTGGTTGGGGCAAAATTAGCACCCTTTTTAACAATAAGAACTTTTATTGAATCTCCCTGAAAGAATCCAAAAGAATATTGTTTTCCCCAGTCTGCTAAAAACAACACACTTTAATTTTACAGATAGCAATATTGGGCAAAATGAACAAATGAATTATAATAAAATATTACTTTGGGTTTATTAGTATGCAAGGAGCCTTTATTTTAATCCAGTTTGGAATGCTGAATAAGCTAAGGTAGGTGTGATTTGATTTTAGCAGTGGAGGATGGTGTGTTAACAATATTATTACTACTAATAAAGCACAGGGCAAAACTTTAAACATCAGCTCTCACAGGATACTGGGAGATGTAGTTCTTCTACAGCTAGTAAGCTGGGTGTACACAAAAGCAATACTTAAGGTGTCTTTTATTTTCCTTAAAACTAAAGGATGTGGTTTGGCAGATTAGCATTGCTATGTGTTCCTATGCATAGTCTGATTCCTGAACACCTACAGGAAAGATTTAGTCTGTGATTTCCCACTTATAATCTTAATGTGAGGTCACTTGGGGAAGAGCAGAGCAGTTGTTTCAGCTTTCACTCACACAGTGTGGGGCGGACGGCTTCTGATAAGAAGGGATGGTTTGGAATTCTTGTGGCCACACCTCCAGTAATTCAGCTTTTTGTTTGAAGGGTAATGTGTAGTTTCCAGGCTGTAGAGGACAATTCAATGTGAACAGGCAGCAATTCACATCTGTAGAGTTCCTGAGCCTGTGTCTGATGGCTGTAGCACGGGTCAGGGTTGTGCTCGCTGTGCTGATGGTCATCCTACCTGCTCTGTCTCATGCACAGTTTTTTGACTGGATTTGGGGTGAGAGTAAAAGTGTAGTGTCAACTTCTGTGAGTTCAATGACTGTGCCTACAACTTCAGCAACATCTGCAGCGCACAGCACCCCTGTAAAGCATCATTTACCTGATTTATCACCGACTGCATTACCCACAGGAGAGCAACCCCCTCCTGAAAAGCCAACTCCAACACAGCATCACCCACCTGAAGAAAATCACCTGACTGAGGTTACACCATCTAACCCAGGTCTAGAGAATCTTACAAGTGCAACATTATCCGAAAAACCAACAACTGCTCAGCATCAACAACCGGAAGGGAATCCCCTGACTGAGACAGTACCATCTAAACCAGGTGCAGAGAATCTTACAAATACATCACCACCACCTGCGATATCTTTATCCTCTGCGAACTTGCCATTATCTCCTTCCTCCAACCAAACTGCCCCATCTTCCTCCAAATCTCCATTTCTAGCATCACCAGTTCCGAATCCCCACACAATAAATCTACCCACAGAAGATGCAAATCCTGGCACTGAGGAAGCAGAACTAATTTCTTTAAATAGCCCTACAACAGAGTCACATACAACTGTAACACAACTAAAAAAGCCTGTATGGAATATATTTATTGTGCAGAATGGAAAGGAAAATGTTTTATCTGTAGAAGGGGCCACAATGCCTTTGATTACTGATGAAACCACTGTAACCCCAATATCTGAAGCTCCAGCATTTCACCAGTTGACAAAAGAACACAACATTGCTGGTGTGGGGGCTGAGATATTAAATGTAGCGGAAGGAATAAAAAACATTGTCCATGGATGGGAAAATAACCTGTTAAGCAGCACAAAGTCGGTGCCTGTTCATAATTTGGAGAAGGTGACCACTCCTGCACTGAAACCTTTTGCAGTGAATACCACTAGTGGTTTAAGCTACAACTTAGAACATGGTGTGGACACTACTGCCAGACATACAAACCCACCAGATTCCATGACACATACAGTGATCTCCTCACCTAGCAAGATGCTGTCCAAGGATCATAATGCTGACCTACCAGGTATTTCTTCTTTTCCAGAGGATTCTGTGGCTGCAGCATCTCTCAACAAATCTATTTTAGGAGTTCCTACCAAGGGGGCTCAGAATGTAGAACCAGTTTCTCAAAGCAGCCGGTGGGGATTAAGAGGATTAACCTTATATCCCATGAAAGCAGACTCACACACCTTGCGCACGGATCCCAAGGGCGGCATGCGCAATGCGGTTCCATTGAACGTAGCAAGCAATCTTTCTAGTGGCCTATCCCATTATGTGCTAAATTCATCCCAGCCCATGTTCCATAGGAATATCATGCACAAACTAAGTGCTGACACCAATCAGGTTAATAAGAGCATTGAGCTCCTGAAACATTTTGGGATAGATGTCACTGCTTCTAATAATCATGTCATTAGTTTAAAGGGACAACTCACACCTCATTCATCTGAACATGATTTACTAACCAGCTCTCGATATTCCATTCCAGCTTTTAGAAATAATTACACAAGGACTGCTTTAATCTTGCCCAGACTGAATTCCAATTGCTTGCCTGTCCCTACCAACTTTTCCTTCTGCCACAAATTAGGAAGTGACTCCTTTATGCTTCCAAATTACCTGAATCATAGCAGTGTCCTGGAAGTTCAGGCAGCTTTGCATGATTGGGGGGGGCTGCTAAAATCTCAGTGTCACCGCTACCTGGAATGGTTTTTCTGTTTGCTACTGGTTCCAAGGTGTAATGCTCGCATTTTAGCACCACCACCAGTCCCATGCCGGCAGTTTTGTGAGGTTCTGCAGGATGCCTGCTGGAATCTTCTGGAAGGATCACATCTCCCAGTGTCATGTGACTCTCTTCCTGAAAAGAATTCTGGGGTTTCTTGTGTTTATATTCATGTTTTAACAGGTGCAGAGATACGGCAAGTCTCTCTTTCTTCTACACAGACAGGTAAGCGAGTCTGTCAGTCAGCTGGTACACTGTATATATGAAAAGGTAAATTTTTTCCTTATTGTGAAAAGAATATACTGTATTCTGAAATGATATGTTTACATGTGCTTTTCAACTGAAGGATGTGATAAACAGCTCAGATATGAAATTTATTCCAATGGACTTGTAGTTACCTTGGTCTTAGCTTTTTTTATTTTTTTAACCACAACAATTGGAAACTGTTCTGACCAAGGTCTCTACAGGTTTCAACAGATCAGCACATTGCTGCACTTAAATCACCTACATGATATTGGCTCTGAGTTCCTTACAAATGACTCCCATAGGCGAGCACAGACAAACCATTTGGGAGAGCTGCCATTGATGTTTCTGAAATTGATGCTTTTCAAATAGAGAACAGACGTCTTTCATTACGACGTGTTGAAATGTGTTGACATAAAAAGTTTTAGGAATAGTCGGGAATAGCTGAAAGATTGCTTTGGGGAGAAAATTTGCCCAAAAGCCATTTCCACATAATTTTGATCCTTTGTCAATAGGCCCTGTACTTTCTTTGTTGTTGGAATTGATGTGGTAGCATTCTTAACAGCTGACTCTGATGACACTCCTTACTGCAGCTGACAGCCAATCATTGCTATTGGCAGTACATTTCTGCTTTCTTGTAGCATTAAAAAGCCACAAGACAGTAAGCCATTTGGCCTTGGTGTTGATTTGCATCATTTAGGTACCTCCCTGTCTGTAGAAACCTCATGCCAGACTTTGTTTCTTGGTGTCTGTTTGAACCTGCTTAAAGGGACAATTTATTGTTTTTTTCTAACATTCTCCTGCTAGATACTATGCTAGTATTGTTCACATTTTGAAAGAACAGAGGTTTATGCTTTGCACCTATTGGGTTTCCCACAATTCTTTAAATACAGCTCTCAATATCACGCAAAAGAAAGTGGCTGGGGATAACTGAAAGAGCTATTTTTAGCTGTAGTTGAGTAGTTTGACTTTTACTAACTGTCAAAAAGTTAGTTGGTAGTTGCCTCCTTTCTAATGGCACTATTTATTTGTAGTACAGTATTTGTTAGGGATAAGCAAATAATCAGAGGGCACTAAGGCCTAGGTCGCATGAGTGCGTTTTAACAGGCTATCCGATTGCAATCCGATCATGTGTTCAAAAGAGAACATCAGTGTGGTAAAATTGGCCCAATTAGAGTGGCCACACTTGCTCTGCTGGGGCCCCGTTGTGCCAAAGTCCGGTGAACGGAACGCATGTGATCACCATTTTTGGTGAAAAAAATGAAAGGTATTGCAGCACTGCACGGAGCATACAACATTTGTGTTTATTTTCCTTATTGTTGATTTGAAACTATTTAATGTTAAAGTTAAACAGTGCGGCCTAGCCCTTACACTTATAAAAACAACATGTTGCAGATATATTTCTCATCAGTGTACCTATTTAAAGGGAGAGTTAAAGGAGAGTTAGGCATTCACTACCAGCGAAAACAGCATATAGTGATGATTCAAGCTTGCCATCGGGGCGTAACTACATATCAGCAGGCCCATCACAAGACCACCCTCTACCTGCCCCACAGGGAAACCATGCAGAAAGCACACAATTTGTGGCTGTGATGGTCTGCTCTTTTTGTCCCAGGCTCCCCTTTGCCTTGGGAAATTCCAATACTGTCTGCCATTTTATTAGATAGATGTAGTTCACAATTTCTACTTATTGATATTGATATCTGCATGCAGGCAATGTTGCACCATGAACCCTATGACTAGAAAGCACAAGGAGTCTGGCCCTTCTAATTCCCAGGTTTAGGCTTTGTGCACATATGGAAATGTTGCTATGCTTCTGATTGAGAGTTCAACTTGTACCCACTACTCACATTTGAAACCCACATCTAATTGTGATTTTTCTACACAATTCGAACAATATTGTAGAGAACCTCAACTGTCCTGTGTAACAGAATAGTGTTCAATGGATTTGTATAACACTGAGACAGACCCCTTAGTAGCATTTGATTGAGTGAGAAAAGCATAACATTAGCATGAACTCCCACATGCCTCATGGTAGGTCAACAGCTGACATGGTTTTTATACTTCTAACTCTGCAGTTTAGTCATACACATATTGCCCAGGATGGTGGATAGGCCACACACAAGAAGCTGAAAAATATCAAACATGTGGCAATATGTGTGGCCAGCATTAAGAAAATGGCAGCATTTCTGGAACCATCAATCTGGTGATGGATTGCCTCCTGCTGTGGTGACATTGCTGTCTAAATGCAGCCATACACCTTGCTACTACAAAACAAATCCGATGGGATTTGACAAACATTGGCCAGGTGTGGGGCAGTTGGTCATTACAGATGTATATTTTCCTCAGTCTTGTATGGGTGCACAGCTGACAATAGATGGCAGAACTTCCTAAAGTTCGGTTCAATTTCGAACTTTCGAACTTCAGGAAAAGTTTGGAAATCGAAAGTTCGAAAACGGACCCATTAAAGTCAATGGGGACAAATAGTTAGAATAAAATAAGGGTAAAATAGCAATGGTAACTTACTGTACATGGCTTTGGGATCTGGGAAATGGCCTGAGGCACAAATACCCAGAAAATAAATTCACTTACTGCACACACGCGCTGATTTCGAGCTTCCGTATTCAACATTCAATAATAATCCCCGAAATTCAAGCATTTTTGAAAATTCTTGAATTTCCGGGATAATTATCAAATGTCGAAAGTGGAACCTCGAAAGTAGCGTGTGTGTGAAGGAAGTGAATTTATTTTCAGGGTATTTGTATTTGTTCCCTAGACCATTTTCCAGGTCCCGGAGCCATGTACAGTAATTTCTATTTTAATTCTGAGACCGATTCTAAAAATAACAAAAATCTAATTTTTGAGAAAACTTTGGAAGTTCTCGAAAGTTCAAAAAGTTAAAAATCCCAAAAGTTCGGGTTTGTCCTGAGTTCGAATCCACCATTGGACACATCTGCAAGGAGTTTGTATATTCTCCCCATGCTTGCGTGTGTTTCCTCCGGGCACTCCGGTTTCCCCACAATCATAAAGACATATTGATAGGTTGTATGTATCAAATAAATCTGCTTAGATTGTAAGCTCTTTGGGGCTACGGAAGATGTTGGCGCTATATAAATCCACAATAATAATAATAAGAATAAGAATAAAATCAAAATAGAGTTCTAGTCCATCTCTACAGCGGACTTATACCCATGCATCATGTGTGCGAGTTGGTCAGGGCCATGTATGAGGTTAACACTGCCAGCACATATGCAGGGATCAGGTCACATAGGATGATGGTTCAGGAAGAAATTACCAGAAAAATTTGATTAGATTATCATTGATCTTTAAAAGGCAACTAAAATTTTATGATGTGCAACAAGCATTTAGGTCAATTTTGTATTACAGTGGAAGTTAGAAGTGGACATTCTTACCTCCTCCTGTTGAGCAAAATTAGAACACACAACTGCACACTTGTGGCTGCCAGCTCTCCCGCCTTTTATGCCGTCATGCGCATGTGAGGTGCATAAAGGAGATAAAGGCTGTGTTGGGAATTGGAGAGCTGGCAGCTGGAAGTTCAACTGCAACAGCTGTGTTCTCTCATTTACCCCAACAGCGGGAGGTAGGGGTGCTGTTTTCTACCTCCCACTGTAATACAAAAATAAGATAAGGGTTTGATGCACCTCTTGAAATAAGAGAATAGTTGTCCTTTACCTCATAAAACATGCACTGTTTAGGGAATCTTATGTTGGCTCTGACTGTGTATTTTATAATGTTCCCTCTCGTGTACATTTTTTTGGGCTTCTACTGCAAATGTAAAAATACAGTTGCTACGGTTATTCCTGTAAATTAGCCATTATGGTAATGGCAAGATAGAGATAAGAGACGTCATAGGAAAGTATCTGATTTATAATCTTGAATCTTGTTCAATGTATTACTCTCCGATTCCCCACAGGCCCTGATATGGTCAGTGATCTGCCTGTCCTGCTCTGATAAGTGATGAAGTGTTTGAATGTGTTGAATGATGCTGAGCATAGAAATCAGCATACCAATATTTAGTATTCACTAAAAGCATTATATTACCGCCACTAATAGTGGTTAGGAGAGTTCCATCCATCCATCAAGCGTTTCATGGTTTAAAGGATAATATAAGCTTTAAATAGGAACTGGTTTTAAACTTGGTATGTCAATTGTATGTGCTACAAGTCAGGGCTGGACAAATGCCATGAACCAGGTAGTCAATGTGCCTAACATTTTTAACTCTGACCAAATATTTGCGTGTTTGCTATTGAAGTCTATCGGGCATACTATTTTAGAGTTTTCCCACTGGCTTATATTTTCAAAGTATTAGTTCAGCTTTGTTGGTCAACCCTTGCCATAGTAAATTCATTCATCTAAAGTCTATACACACGTGAGATTCACAGGCCTAATCCGCAATGCACACTGTGTACTGAATGACACGCTGTGTACTGAATCATTACGGACGAATATCGTTTAATATATGGATGCTCAGTCGAGCATAAAGGTCCTGACCTAGTCTCATACATTACACAACACTGGTCCAAAATGTCAGTTGGGTTTACAATTGCAAAAAGTTTGAGGCTATAGAGTCTGTATGCACATACGATTTGATGGGCGATGAACGGCGATTATGCCCGTTCAACATGGGCATGCACACACTCGGGGGGGAAGTGCGTTGGTCCTCAAATCGTACATGTGTACAAGGCTTAAAGCTAGGTACACACTTGAAAGATTTTTGAAAGATGACAGACTAGATCTTTCAGATCCTGTCTGTCATTTTTCAAAGATCTGCACACACACAGTCCAGAGCGTTGTCTCTATACACATCATAGGGAGAACGCTTGGGACTGTGTGTTTCCTTCGGCCCCGGCAGACACCTCTATAGGGAGTCTACCGCGGCCCAGGGAAATTTTCCCTCTTTTCCGAAAAGCAAGGTACACACAGTACCGATACCGTCGGATCCGATGGTATTGGGGCTTTATCAGTACTGTGTGTACCTAGTTTAAGTCATCAGCAGAACAGGTCAAAAGATAATTGACCATTGTATGGAAACAGAGATCCCCTTTGTGGGGGCGGGGCCATCATTCTAGGAGTGGTGGGAGGCGGGGTTAGGGAGGAGTTTGGGGGGTTCCAGTGCGTGACCACTGAAAGGGGGAGTGACTTGGGAGGAGACTCAAATCTGGGGTGGTCTCGCGGGTGTGCGGGAGACCAACGCAGAATGAGGGAGACTCCCGCGAGATGCGGGAGGGGTGGGATACATGTACAATGCTCTATCTGCTAGTTAGTAAAGTCACATGAACACTTTAGTCTGCAGTTTGTTGGCTTAACCACATTTTGGAAAAAAACCCTTGGAATTGGTCATGATCTTAGATCTGGATCTAGTGCATCTCGTAAAGAAACGCAATGTATCACTCAGTCATTAAAGCTTTTATACTAAGTATGTTCTTTAGGAACTTTTGTTTGAATGTCTCTTATGATATAATTGAAAGAATGAATGGAAAGCATTCTTATTTGTGAACCTCACCTGGTGTGATTTCATTCTTTTGGATGCATTCAGTCTGTAGCTGTAGGCATTTTCTATTTCCATGTTGGCACAGTTACAATAATCGCTGCTCCCCATTATCTCTAATGTCTACTGCAATGTGAATCACGGGACAACTGTCACTGACTCACGTGATTTGCAGGTCCCTGGCAAACAAGGCAGAGGTCATGAAAAGTCACCTTCCTGGGTGGCAGGAATAGGAGGGTTTATTTACAGAATAGAAATAACATGGAAACTAATTGGTCTCCTGCTGAATCGTACAGGGGGGAAAGTTGCACATCACAAAGTTATTTTTCTGTTTATTTCTGCCATCAGATTTTTCAGTCTGATCAATCAATACACGGAATTATCTGTCCGTGTGTACCCAGCCTAAGGTCAACTATATGATAAATGGTCTTTAAAACATGAACAGCATTTTAAAGTCCAATTGCAGGTAGGAAATCGAATCCTACCTGCATGTGTGACCACATACACAAGCTGTCAAATGTTTTTACAGTGGCTGACAGCTCGCCAAAATGCGCATAGAGCGTGATTATATCGTAACATCAGGGAAGGTAGTCTTGCATGTGCATTAGAACAAGCTGTGAGCTGCTGCACAACTTTGACAGCTCCATCCCAGGAGGTAGAAATAAGAAATGTCTTTAAAATAGTCTATAATAGTTGCCCTTTTTTTGCATTATTTCATTGGGTGCAACATGCTGTTTCCAAAGCAGGCACTGCATAATCAGTGCAAAATCCATGCTAACCCAATATTGCTCGGGCTAGTGCGAGTTTTACACTGATCTGGGCGATAACACCCAGTATTGCATCACCCTGTAAGTCACTTGATCTTCTGCAGTTTCTAGTAAATGTAAATTAAGATTTTTAGGAACGAGTTAGTAGATTTCTCATCCTAGTATTGAAATCAATATTTTTAGGAACCCACTGTCTGGCTTGAACGTTTACCTGAGTAAAATTGTATCTGTTTATGACCTTTTTAAAGCAATGTTAGTAATACTATACAGTAATTAGTTTATCCAAGGTTTATAACTCCTGGCTAAGGTGTTTGATACTGATCTGAATCAGGATTATCAGTGACATTATTAGCTCAACACAAAGCTGTAAACTGCTTTACTTTAACTTGGCAGTGCCCAGATAATGTTCCAGATTTTCCGATGGCCTTTACGCAATGTGAAATAATCTCCATCCAGCTGCTAACACTTGTTTCCTCTGCTGGAACCTTTTCTTAATTCTGTCCAGAACAGCTGTTGGTAACCAATGAATTAATTTCCAGATTCCATTGGTTCTGTTTAGGATGCGTCCCCATGGGTGTACATTTATGGCACTGTTGGCATCCAAAGATTGTTAAACAGCAAACTATCTGACAGTGCGCCATTGTGATCTAAATCCCATAATCGGCATTGTACAATTTGCATTCTGGGAACCGGTTGCTGAGCCAGGGAAAGATAATGGGGTTCTTTGAATGCAGAATGTGAAGCATATGTTGGAACATTTATTCACTAACAGAAGTTTTCCTTTAGAAAATAAATCAGACCATATTAGGGGAGACTTTTCGCCTGGAGCAATGTGTATTTCACTAGTGTGCTACATGAAAAAGAAATGTTTATTGCAGGCTCAAGGCACAGAAATGCTAAGCAGCCAAAACATGGGGGATATCCTGATGGTACAGGAACAGAGCACAGAATGAAAAAAATTATGTGGCTCATCTATATTAACTTGTTCTTATTATTATTATTATTATATAACATAAAATGAGTAAGAAAAAATCTGATGGATTAGAAAATGTTGCAAAAACTATATAGACTATATAGTCCATTACACTTTATATTTAAGTATATATCAATATATAATTATATTAGAGTATATAGATTTTATAGTCCATTACACTTTATATTAAAGTATATATCAATATATAATTATATTAGAGTATATAGACTATATAGTTCATTACATTTTATATTAAAGTATATATCAATATATAACTAGAAAGGGTAAGTTTAAGTATAAATTTGGCTTGAAAGACCGCATTTTGAAAGGGAATTTGTGTGTTTGTGCTGCAGATTTTAAAACTCAATAATGTCAATGATGAGGACATTGTTGTTTTTTACTTACCCTTTAAATATGTCACATGCATTAAAGGTAGGTCAGTTGGTTGTGTGTATTCATATCAGGTTGGGGGATAAAATACTAACTTTTTTGATGATTGGTCAAAATGTGCTTTTTGACTTTAGGTACCCTTTAAATATGGCTGCCATGGAAATGGAAGGGTGGGTCAGTAGGTGTGTGTAACTGGATCAGGTTGGAAGTTAAACAAACTTTAGTTACCCATTACGTATGGCTGCCATAGTAAGTAGATCAGTAGGTGTGTGTACCTGTGTCAGGTTGGGGGTTAAAAAAAAAAAAAAACTTTTGATGATTGTTCAACATTAGTTTTTTTTTTACTTTAGTTACCCTTTAGGTATGGCTTCAACAGTAATGGAGGGGTAGGTCAGTAGGTGTGTATACCTGCATCACGTTGGGGGTTAAATAAAAACCTTTTTTTATTATTGATCAAAATTTGCTTTTTTGACTTTAGTTACCCTTTAACTGTGGCTGCCACAGTAATGGATAAGTAGATCAGTAGGTGTGTGTACCTGGGTCTGGTTAAGGTTGTATGTCTTTTTTGTGTTTACAACCATAAAACTATCTTTTATTGAGGAAAAATCTAAATTAGTTTTTTTACTTTAGTTACCCTTTAAGTATGGCTGCTACTGTAATGGATAAGTAGCTCAGTAGGTGTGTGTACCTGGGTCTGGTTGAGGGGGTATGTCTTTTTTTGTGTTTACAACCATAAAACTATCTTTTATTGAGGATATATCAAAACTAGTTTTTTTTAATTTAGTTACCCTTTAAGTATGGCTGCCACAGTAATGGATAAGTAGATTAGTAGGTGTGTGTTCCCTGTGAATAATATAAACGGAGGGCAAAGACTTCAAATGTTGAGTTTACAGTTCCTTTAAGGAGAGAACACTAACTGCAGGTCCGCCTGCAAGTTGAGGGGTCCACCCCGCTATCAGGGAATTTATCTCGTAGATTAGGGGAAAATCACTACGGGTCCATCCCACGATTTTCTTAAAACTCAGTTAACTCTTAAGAGAAAATGTAAAAATTCAGATCGCCACCTGCGAGAGTTTACTTCTGTAGAACACCCAGCACCAAGTTTTTACATTCCATTCGGAATAACTCCTCTAGGATTTCACACTCCACTCAGGGAACTACTTTAAGAGAACTCAATCACAGGTCCCAGCCTGCAGGTATTCTACTTATGGGAACGCCTGTAAGACATGGAGTATGTGTCCACCCTTCCAACCCCACGATTTTTTAAAAAAAGTGCTGATACAAGTTACAGAACAAGCAAGACAGAACTTAAATAAATAAGTTCAATACTTGTGGTCCTGTTGGTTGTATCCCCACTTACTGACACCAGTTGTTAGAATGAATATCCTGCACTAGCCACACCGGGCCCTGATGCCTGTCTTAGACCCAGTAAGAGACCCTTACGGCGCCGGGAGAAAGAATTACACCGCACACGAGATGTAGCAGAACTTTAACTCAGTAATCTTTATTGAAACATGGAGTTATAACAAAGAATGATGCATTACCATAGTGGGCAGACAAACAAAACAATAAAACATGCATTGTAATGTAAGCTGGGAACAAAAAAGGGAGGCAAAGACCTTGGACATGTTAGGAAAAGATATTTACGCTGAAATGTAACAGAACCTTGAGAAACAAAACTTCTGTTAATACATGAGAAAACAAATGGAGGCCTAAAACTAAATGGATTCCATAAAGCTATATGAATATAAGGAATCATAATAAAAACCTAACAAATACATGTAAGTTAATTATGGTTCAGTCTGTGCTGGTGCAGTGTCTGTAGATGATGTACCCACCAGACCTCTCTCTTCCTTAGGGCTAATTCCCTGTCCCTTCCCCGTTTGAAAAGCTGGACATTCTCCAGAACTACATATTTTAAGTCAGACTCTCAGTGATTTGCCTGCTTAAAATGTATCGGTACGGGTAATTTTGTATTTTCCAAGCGGATGCTCAATTTATGTTGGGATATATGACTTTAACAGGTTGGATGGTTTCCCCAATATATAAATAACCACAGGGGCAGATTAATGCACAGACTACATATTTAGTGTTACAAGTGAAGAATCCACGTAATTGAAACACTTCACCCATTTTTGGGTGGGTGAACTGTGTTCCTTTAAGTACATTGCCACATTGTTTGCATGCCCTGCAAGGGAACATCCCCCCCGATTAAAAATCTGCACTGACCAACTGATTTGATAAAGTAAACCTTTCCTGTATAATATTAACGGTTTTACAGAAATTTCCCAGACTTCTAGAAAGCTGTTTTAAAAATATGCCAGTGGCGTCTCAAACAGCGTGCAATATCCAAACTCTGCAAACTATACTGGGTTACAAAGGGAATCCTTGCAATATTGTGATCAAACCTATTGGGTCTGTCCATGGCTTTTGACGGGGCCTGGTCTAGGATCTGGACCTCATCTTGGAAAACTCCTCCTGGGTCGCTCACTATTCTAGCAACCGTTTTAAACTGACTGATAGGAAGAGACTTTTTTTGTATTTGTTGGGTGAAAATTACTGTATAGCAGGAATTGGTTACGATCTGTAGGTTTAGAATAAAGCTCCGTTCGGAACCCATTATCTCTGATTACTTGCACATCCAAAAAGGATGGAAGTACTGTACATCTGTTTAAAAAACAGCTTATCAAATCTAAAGTAAGACTGTGTCAAAATGATATGCAAAAGACCCATAAAAAAACGCATTATTCTCAGTTTTTGTTATTAGATTTAGCAGTTAAAGGGCATGTCCACCCCCAAAACTATAATCCCCCCCACTGCTGGCCCCACTCTGTAGTGTAGTAAAATCCTTACCTTACATCCCAGCTCCAAATGGTTCTCCTGGATTCCCCCCCCAAAGTCTGAATTACTGGCCACCAGGAGGATAGCAGAGTGTATATAGGACTCTGCCTCCGGTTTCCTCTGGGAGAATTTTGTCCTGCGCAATGCAGGCCTCCCCCCCCCCCCTCCCTCTCCCTCCCGTTTTGCAAGCCCTCCCCCTACCATTAAAACCATTTGCCCATTATTAGATTGCCTTCCCCCAGCCCCAACTGCATTATTACATTTTCCAGAGACTCCCCCGGTAGTTACTTACCTTACCTCTTTCCCCCGGCATTCTGAACTGCTGGCAGCCACGTCCGTGATTGGCTGCCTCTCAGTCAAGCAGAGGGCCGGTATTGTGCGGCGGGGGAAAGAAGTAAGGTAAGTAACTACCGGGGCACTTTCTGGAAAATCTAATGATGCGGTTGGGGCTGGGGGAAGGTGCCCTACCATCTTTTTTAAAAGGGTGGTTATGCCCTTTAATCCATGAATGCTTTTCGGTTGCTATTTGAAGTTAGGAAACCCCCTACTACTAGTTTGGCATGCGCGCTGCAGCCATTCTCCCTCTCCCTCACGATTTTTTCTCCCTCCCCCTAGCTCCAAACCCTTATATAATGTACTTTTCCCCCCCCAGCCCCAACCGCATTACTATTATTCACAGAAAGTGCCCCAATCTTTACTTACCATGCCTCTCTCCCGGCAGCCGCGTCCGTGATTGGCTGCCTCTCTCTCGCATTTACGTGCAAGCAGAGGGCCGAGGCAGTGCGGCGAAGGAGAGAGGCATGGTAAGTAAAGATTGGGGCAATTTCTGTGAATAATAGTAATGCGGTTGGGGCTGGAGGAGGGAGCAGTACATTATATCAAAAGTTTATCAGAAGGGTGGACATGCCCTTTAACTGTAACATAACAGCTATAGACAGCAAACAAGATTGTATGACATCTCTGAATGTATAAATGATTTACTTTTACACCTTTTTTTGAACATTCTAAAAAGCGTATATAGATATGGGGATGTTGCTTGTTCCTCCAGGGTAGGTTTATTTCATTTTTTTATGTTTTGTTAAGTCGGTAGAATACTATTGGGTTAGCATTTGTTTTACACTGACTGGAGGGCCTGCAAAATATTTGCACTCTGCGCAGTACACCTGATGCAATAGACATTTTAGTGATGTTTTGCGCTACTTAGTAGCACGAAACTTAGAAAACATCTGGGTCTTATAGCAACGCACTACACACTGCTTACCTACCTGTACCCAGGTAAAAAATGCAGCCCAAAATGACTGCATTCCCTCTATATGTATTAATGGCTTATAAACTCTCCATGTACAGTGCGATAGAAAGTTTGGGCAACCTTGTTATTCGTCAGGATTTTCCTGTATAAATCGTTGGTTGTTACGATAAATAATGTCAGTTAAATATATCATATAGGAGACACACACAGTGATATTTGAGAAGTGAAATGAAGTGTCTTGGATTTACAGAAAGTGTGCAATAATTGTTTAAAGGCAGGTGCATACATTTGGACACTGTTGTCATTTTATTGATTCCAAAACCTTTAGAACTAATTACTGGAACTCAAATTGGCTTGGTAAGCTCAGTGGCCCCTGACCTACGTGCACAGGTGAATCCAATTATGAGAGAGTATTTAAGGGGGTCAATTGTAAGTTTCCCTCCTATTTTCTCTGAAGAGTAGCAACATGGGGGTCTCAAAACTCTTAAATGACCTGAAGACGAAGATTGTTCACCATCATGGTTTACAAAGGAAACAGAAAGCTGTCTCGGAGATTTCACGTGTCTGTTTCCATAGTTAGGAACATATTGAGGAAATGGAAGACCACAGGCTCAGTTCAAGTTAAGGCTCAAAGTGGCAGACCAAGAAAAATCTCGGATAGACAGAAGCGACGTATGGTGAGAATGGTGGTCAGTCAACCCACAGACCAGCACCAAAGACCCACTACATCATCTTGCTTCAGATGGAGTCACTGTACATTGTTCAAGCATTCGGTGCACTTTATACAAGGAGATGCTGTATGCGAAAGTGATGCAGAGGAAGCCTCTTCTTTGCCCACAGCACAAACAGAGCCACCTGAGGTATGCTAATGCACATTTGAAGACAAGGGGCGTTTATACATGGAGGAAAAAGAACACAGCATTCCAAGATTAACACCTGCTACCTACAGTAAAATATGGTGGTGGTTCCAGCATGCTGTGGGGCTGTGTGGCCAGGGCAGGGACTGGGAATCTTGTCAAAGTTGAGGGACTCATGGATTCCACTCAGTATCAGCAGATTCTGGAGACCAATGTCCTGGAATCAGTGACAAAGCTAAAGCTGTGCCGGGGCTGAATCTTTCAACAAGACAATGAACCTAAACACTGCTCAAAATCCACTAAGGCATTCATGCAAAGGAACAAGTGCAACGTTCTGAAATGGCCATCTCAGTCCCCAGACCTAAATATAATTGAAAATCTGTGGTGTTATAGAGAGCTGTCCATGCTCGGAAGCCATCAAACCTGAATGAACTAGAGATGTTTTGTAAAGAGGAATGGTCCAAAATACCTTCAACCAGAATCCAGACTCTCATTGGAACCTACAGGAAGTGTTCAGAGGCTGTAATTTCTACAAAAGGAGGATCTACTCAATATTGACTTCATTTCTTTTTTGTGGTGCCTAAATTTATGCACCTGCCTAATTTTGTTTAAACAATTATTTCACACTTTCCAATAAACTTCACTTCTCAAATATCACTGTGTGTGTCTCCTATATGATCTAATTAACTGACATTTTTTATCGTAACAACCAACGATTTATACAGGAAAGTGATGCCCAAAACTTTCGCATCCCACTGTATGTATTTAACATGCTTACAGTTGAGACATTCTATAATCGTCTGGTTACTTGGGTAATAAATTATGTAAATATTGTTCAGATGTCCTGTGTTCTCCATTGATAATTGATATTTTTGTTTACAAATGGATGAGTATATATCTGCTATTCAGTGTTCACATAGAAAACTTGTATATACAGTATATGGTGTATGAGCAGTGCCAAGCTTTTTAATTAATTGTCAATACAAGCATCAACTGCCCCATTGGCTCAGGCCAATTGGTAAGAAACCAATTACGGTAAATTAACCAAAACCTGGAAAAACCTGGGTTTTTAATCTACCTTGGTAGCCGAGGACCAGTAGTAAAGACTGTATCACACACAGTCTCCTTGAACCTGTTGGCTTACCAGTTTAAATTCATCCCTTTCACAGGCTATCACATGTAAACGTAATACAGACAAACAAGCGGATTTGTGTCTGCTGTTCCTCTTTAAAAACATTTTGAGACCTTCTGTAGCTGCTGCAACCCATGGCAACCTATAGCTACATATTTCCCAATAGATTTTAGCTGGCTTTAAGATCATGCAAGCGTTAACACGGGATCACTATGCACTGAGAGCCACTATACCTTTATTGCATCTGAAAAGTCGACACACTGGACAGCAATAGCAGCTATTTCTGCCTAGCCAGCATAGTTAACATTACAGAACCACAAATTTTATTACACTTAACTGTGAGATGATGGTAATTTTGGTCTGTCAACTGCTAACTTGACAAATGTAACTTGCTAACCCTGCTAGCTAAGCGATTATTATAAGCATTTACTGTACATAGGGATTTTCTAAGACCTCTGTCAAGTTTTATAACAGAACCTACATATTGTTCTTTGTGTTTCAGGCCACCAAAGCACACATTAAGCTAAACACAAGAAAGCTATATCAAGCTGATGGGTACGCTGTAAAGGAGCTCTTGAAAATCACAACAGTGTTGTACAATGCCATGAAGTCAAAAGGAATGGACAACATCCAGCTAGATGACGAAACACCCACCTTCAAATTTGATTTGGGATCCAAGGTGAGTGTTGTTAGTTAGTTAGTTATAGAAAGTAGCCGCTGACTGTTGCTCTTCACTTTACAATTGCCAGGTCCGTAGTTTGTCTAATGGATTAGTGGCTAAAACTCCACTGGTTTCTGAAGAGCTATTTAAAATCATGTTAAAATAAGCAGAAATCTCAATAAACATTTCTCACTCTTAGATTTCTGATTTGAAGATGGCCAGACAGCTTGCATCGGAAATTACTTCTAAAGGAGCTTCACTGTATGATCTGCTTGGCAAAGAGGCTGATCTCAGGGTAAGATTTACATTTTCTATTTTTATCAAGACGGTTCTATGGTTATTGTGGGTATATTCATCTTGGAATTGATCCTTTGTGCTTTTTTTCCTAATTATACAGCGTAGGCAATCTTTCTACTCGTTGATAGAATGTTATCACCTCAATGCTGATCTGTAATATATAACATTGTCTGTATTTTACATCCAATCGCTTCCTGTAACCTTTGTGGTTATTAGTCATTGTCCATTGCCAGTTTTTCTGTTCTAAATTATTAAAGGATAAGTACACTGTAAAATCAAGTTAAGTTCATTTGTAAGCTGCAGCTTTAAAAATACTGTTGCCATATTTTCCTTTTCCTATGCCCCTCCAGTTCCTACCTTTGCAGCTTGAAAGTTGCTGACATCTTGTTTCTGCTTAGCTGAATGGTTAGCTCTGCCCCTCTGAGATTTGCAGCTACCTCCTGATTCTTTATCCTCAAATGGTAAGGCCCGTTCATTCTGTGTGCTTGTGCACGGAATGAACGAGCCTTACCTTTTGAGGCTGAAGAATCGGGGGAAGCTGCAAATCTGACCCTTTTCTCTGTAAGTCCTAAATGTCTGGGGGGGGGTATCTTTTTTACAAGAGAAATGTAATTGCCAGAGAACATTCAGTAGAGAAATATAGTTGTGGCTTTACTTTTTAAATCAGGTATGTTTGCAGGAAGGCACTCTACACCAAGTGGGGGGTTAGATAAGCTCTCCTGAACGGGGCATGTACAAAATCAAACTAAAAACTAATGGGGTGAATGAAAGCAAATTGATCCATTTTCTTTTTTTTCTTTTACATTAAACCGTGCTTCCAAACTATAAATGTGTTGTACCCTTGAAGGGTAACTGTGGTCTCCATACAAGTGAAAAACAAAAGCACGCTACAGGTATAGTTCAAAATGTTAATGTAAAAACAACAATGTTTTGAGAGCGCTATGCCCCTTTCTCAGGTACAAGTGTCATCTATTTAAAATAGCTCAATCATACCTTTTAAACAAGCTTAGGATGATATCTCTATCTTCTCTGGATCTTGATTTATAGGTTTTTAAAGTTACAATCAGACAGTAAGGATAAACAAGGAACTGTGTGACAGTCACAGGATATGCTCTGTAAGACTCCCCACCTACCAAAAAAAACCCTATTTTTTCTGAAGCTTTTTAAAGGCAGTTACAGCAGTAGTATACAAGTGGGCATGATTGTGCCTATGGCATGGGGGGTGGAGCAATGGTGCTGGTGAAGTCACAGCTCACAGTGCTAGCTGGAAACACCACCCTTTATACTGCTATAAGTTTGCATAGATTGCAGCTAAAAGCATGATCCTGTTTCCTTTTGAAGGTAAGAATGTGCCCTTTTTAATAAAGGGTACATGTGTGGAGACCACAGTTCCCCTTTAATAATAACATATAACAATAAATTATAAGTGAACTTTCCACCGTGGAAGAAGAGGCAATTATTTTTTGTTGTAGGAGAAAACAGTTAAAAAATAATGAGCAATACCAGATATCGACGATTCACAAGGATATCTTCATCATGCTTTATCACAACAACATGTTTCAGACACGAAGCATGTTGTGATAATAAAGCATGATGAAGATATCCTTGTGAGTCTTTGATGTCTGGTACTGCCCATTACTTTTTTCTTCTACTTGGTTGTGTGGGACAGCAGGATCCAGCAACAAAAGAAGGTAAAGGGACTGACTTTTTTTCCTGTGTTAGCAGAAATTGTGGGCTCTATACAACAAATGCCTTCCATTTCTGTGCTGCCTAGGCATTAGGATTACTGAAGGATGTCAAATCTTACATGTCTCTGTAAAGTCCAGTTGGGGAGTTAAGCTTCGTACATACGTGTGATTGCAGGCCCGACTTTCGATGCAAGACTGGTAGCTAAACAAGCGTTTTGCCTGAATATCAAACGCTAGTCGTACGAAACGGCCGTTCGTCTTTCAGTCATGCGAAGCAGGTCGAGCCTGCAATCTCACATGTTTACGGACCTTTAAAGTACATGGACTGTAACATCTTGTAAATGTTTATTAGGTACAAATAGAATGTTGATCTTTTTTTTATTGCAAGATAGTTCTTCATAAGTAATAAATTAACTAGAAAGGGAAAGTTTAAGTATAAACTTTGAATTTGGCTTGAAAGACTGCATTTTGGAAGGGAATTTGTGTGTTTGTGCTGCAGATTTTAAAACTCAATAATGCCAATGAAGAGGACATTGTTGTTTTTACTTACCCTTTAAATATGTCACATGCATTAAAGGTAGATCAGTTGGTGTGTGTACTCATATCAGGTTGGGGGATAAAATACTAACTTTTTTTGATGATTGCTCAGAATGTGTTTTTTTTACTTTAGTTACCCTTTAAGTATGGGTGCCACATTAATGGATAAGTAGATCAGTAGGTGTGTGTACCTGGGTCTGGTTGAGGGGGTCTGCCTTTTTTTGTGTTTACAACCATAAAACTATCTTTTATTGAGGATAAATCTAAATTCGTTTTTTGACTTTAGTTACCCTTTAAGTATGGCTGCCACAGTAATGGATACCGTATATACTCGGGGAGGGGGAGAAGGGCTGCAGTACGCATGCCAAACTTCTCCCGGAGGCCAGGTAGGAGGCAGAGTCCTATATGGACTCTGCTAGCCTCCTGGTGGGCAGTTTCTGGGACTTTGGGGGGGGACTACAGGAGAACCCTATGGAGCTGGGATGTTAGGTAAGGATTAAACTACACTACATAGTGGGGCCAGTAGTTAGGGGGATTATAGTTTTGGGGGTGGACATGCCCTTTAAGTATATATTGATATATAATTATATTAGAGTAAATAGACTATATAGTCCATTTCACTTTATATTAAAATATATATAAATATATTATATTAGCGTATATAGACTATCTAGTCCATTACACTTTATACACTTTATATTAGAGTAAATATTAATATATAATTATATTATATTAGAGTATATAGACCATATAGTCCATTACAATTTATATTTAAGTATATATTAATATATAATTAAATTAGAGTATATAGACTATATAGTCCATTTCACTTTATATTAAAATGTATATAAATATATTATATTAGAGTATATAGACTATATAGTTCATTACACTTTATAGTAAAGTATATATTAATATATAATTAGATTATATTAGAGTATATAGACTATATAGTCCATTACACTTTATATTAGAGTATATATTAATATATAATTATTTTAGAGTATATAGACTATATAGTCTATTACACTTTATATTAGAGTACTATCAGGGAGATTCAATAAAAGTTCTTATCGTTTAAAATGGTGCTAATTTTGCCCCAACCAATCAGATGTTAGCTTTCAAATGTTAAATAATATCTGATTGGTTGGGGCAAAATTTGCACCATTTTTAAGGATAAGAACTCCCTGTATATATATTATTATCTGTTGTATTCAATTAGATCAACTGGACTTGAAGTTCTTGAAGAGGTTTCGCAAGTCATCCGACCGGCTTTCTCAATTCAGAATTACTTGTACAAGTAAAGTATATATTAATATATAATTAGATTATATTAGAGTATATAGACTATATAGTCCATTACACTTTATATTAGAGTATATATTAATATATAATTATTTTAGAGTATATAGACTATATAGTCTATTACACTTTATATTAGAGTACTATCAGGGAGATTCAATAAAAGTTCTTATCGTTTAAAATGGTGCTAATTTTGCCCCAACCAATCAGATGTTAGCTTTCAAATGTTAAATAATATCTGATTGGTTGGGGCGAAATTTGCACCATTTTTAAGGATAAGAACTCCCTGTATATATATTATTATCTGTTGTATTCAATTAGATCAACTGGACTTGAAGTTCTTGAAGAGGTTTCGCAAGTCATCCGACTGGCTTTCTCAATTCAGAATGACTTGTACAAGAATCTGTGGCAATTATGTACCCTGGAAAATCCCAAATAGCATATCACAGTCATCCGACTGAATTGAGAAAGCCAGTCGGATGACTAGCGAAACGTCTTCAAGAACTAAACTTCAAGTCCAGTTGATCTAATTGAATACAACAGGTATACCATGACCTGGATGAATGAGAACCTTCACAAGCATATATATATTATATAATTATATTAAATTAGTTTAAAGACAATATAGTCCTTTTATGAATTACTATTACTTAAAAGTGCATGTCCACCCCAAAACTATAATCCCCCCAATACGGCCCATCAGTAGTGTAGTTTAATCCTTACCTCACATCCCAGCTCCATATGGTTCTCCTGTGTCCCCCCCAAAGTCCCAAAAACTGCCCACCAGGAGGCTAGCAGAGTCCATATAGGACTCTGCCTCCTACCTGGCCTCCGGGAGAAGTTTGGGATGCGTACTGCAGCCCTTCTCCCCCTCCCTCCCTCCCCCTCCCTCTCCCTCCCTCTCCGGATTCCCTCCCCCTAGCATAAATCCCTTTTAATATAGTATTCCCCCTGTTCCTCCAGCCCCAACCGCTTCATTTTTATCTTTAGAAAGTGCTCCGAACATTACTTACCTCCCCTCTTTCCTCCGCTGCACTGAATGACCGGCAACCGCGCCCGTGATTGGCTGCCGCTCAGCCAATCACAGACGCGACTGCCGGTCCCACCCCTCTGCTTGCATTTTCTCGCAAGCAGAGGGCCGGCAGCGCGGCGGAGGAAAGAGGGGAGGTAAGTAAAAGTTTGGGGCACTTTCTAAAAATAAAAATGAAGCAGTTGGGGCTGGGGGACCAGGGGGAGTGCTATATCAAAAATTAGTTTTAAGGGTGGACATACCCTTTAAATAAAACAAATCTTCGATTACATTCACCTGGATAAATATAAAATGATAAAATATTAAAACCTGAGGGCTCAAATTATCGGTTCTACATTCTTTATCTCTGCTGACTTTTGTAACTGTAAATAGGAGCTGCCATATTGTTTGCTTTGGCTGAGCACTAAAGACCTATGATGAAAGTTCATGAACTGTTTTTATGACACACTATGTGTGAATCACACATAGAACAAACCAAATAGGAGCATAATGTCAGGGGCCCGGCCCTCCAGCAGGCTTGGAGGCTGGGGCCCTGACACACCCCCACCCAATCAGCTGTATATAAACATCTTATCGTGCGTCAACAGTAAAGGTTCGAGAATCTTTACTGAGGATGCACGATCAGCTGTTTACAACAAAGTGCTACTTCTAGGCCCCATTGTGATAGCGGGTGCTCTGTGTAGCGTTGTTACACTTCTTAAAACATATTTATTGTGTTTCACCTATCATTTAATTGTGGCTATTAAAAAAATTAACCTTGGTAACATTATGTAATGTGCCTTGTTTCCCAGCATTCCAGTCTCACAGCCATAGCTGTGGTTTTAAACATTGTCGGGTGAGCAGCGCATCATGTTCTTAATATTTGCAACTCTGCAACTTTGCAATTCCATTTTAGTTTTACCCTGTGCTTGACTCCAATGCAAAATAAAGTAATGCTAAGTGTTTCAAGAGCAATATTGGTATGCTTGTGTTGACTTTGTAAATTTGTTAGTGTGACTTTAAGATTTTAAGAAACGTAGTGAAACGGCTCTTTGCAAATTCTCCTGTGACTGTTACATATTTTACACATCCATAATCCTGAGCTACTGCAAGAGATTGTTACAGCAGGTCACCACCCACTACAAGTCTCTAGCCAATCATGTTACATGTTATTTGCTAAGGAAAGTTAATAAGGGATTGTGGCGCATATTTAATAATAGGTACAACATTTTGCCTGTGATAATTATAACCCATCAGATGTTACATTTTCAGTGGTCTTATGCAGTTAGAAAACAGCAATACCGGAAAGCCAGAGATACACTATGGCGATGCTGATAGTTCCGTGTAAAATTGTAGGTAAATTCTATTTACTGGAGTTAAATGCAAAAAAAAAATCCCAAGAACATTTTTCTGCTCATGCAACGGCTGAGAGCTCAACCTCTGCATCCCAGTCGTGACTGTGTCTCCCATCTCTGATATTAAGAAGAGATATTTGGGCATGTACATTGGAACTATAAAAGTTATTTGCCCATAGTTGGCCATTAAATGATGTTTACTGAATAGAAAGATTGGAAGGGCCAGCACCCCCTAATGGCTTTCACCACAAACATATCTTTGGTGTATCCTTCCATAAATGGTAGACAACTAAATTGAATCATCTGGTAGAGGCTTACCATATAAATAGTATTCTAGATATTTGGAAATATTGCTGGATAAAGATATTTCTCAGTTCACAGAGTTTTCACAAGCAAAACTGTCGAGGTTTTCATGATTGAATGTGGAATAATGTTCTCAGCATCGTACAGTCCAAATGGAAAGCTGTTCCATGCTTGTCACATTTCATTTTAACCAACCATGACATTTCAGCTGTTCTTTATACTGCAGGATTTTCCCATGAAGATCCTTTAAATCAGCCCATCTCCAGGGACAAACTGAAATACAGGATCAGCCTGTGCGAAGAATAGGATCTATATAGATTCTATTTAAAGACTGTATATGAAATTGGAATTGCTGAAAAAACTTTAGAGTGGAAAAAAGTCTTGTATCTTTCTCAAGCTAAAGAATTAATAAAGAGTATACAATATGTTCTTGTCTTAAACCTCTTGAACAGATGTTATATGCACAGAAAGTCCAATTATACATATAAGGTATATTGTCTTGTTTACAAAAAACATGAACAGTACAACAATGCAATGTGTTTAGGGTCTCTAAGGGTACAATATGGTACAGAAAAATTCCCTTTCTCTTTCTCACCCCCCCCCCCCCCCCACACACTCTATCTCTCTCTTTCTCTCTCACATAAGATATGCCTGAAACTATATCACTTCTTTAATGAGACAGTGAATTGCAAACTGTAGAAGAGGAAATACGGTTGTTAATCTGATCTATAGACAGAGGACAAACTATTTAAAATGTGTTCTATTCATTATTTTTAGTTGCAATAATGTTTTCAGGGTTTGGATTTTTTGTTTTATATAAAGAACGATGTATTTTTGCTCATACACATTTAATAGAGAGAAAAAGGAAGGTTTGAGTATCCCCCTCCAATGTATTACCCTAGCTGTAAGTGCAATTGTTCCAGAGGGAAAGTGAATTAAAATGTATTATAAAATTTATTAGATATGCATTAAAAGTATATAAAACACATACAATAAAAACTTATACAAGTGGGGAATATCTGGGCCCCAGGCACGTGCCTTGGGTGCCTTTTGAATAATCCTGCCCTGGGAAATACAGTTATTAATCTGATCAATAGACAGAGGACATTAAAAATGTGTTCTATTCATTATTTTTAGTTGCAATAATGTTTTCAGGGTTTGGAATTTTTGTATTATATTAAGAACGATGTTTTTTTGCTCATACACATTTAACACAGTTTTGGAAAGGGCATTTTATATTTTCCTTATTATCATATAAATTATTTTTACTGTTTCATTTTGTCTGGTTGTTTATTTCCAGCAGTCAAACCAGAATCTGTATCTAACTTTGCCATAACAAACTTGTTAAGATTAAGAACGTTTAGGACACATCAGATTGTAACTAGATTGTAAGCTCTACGGGGCAGGGACCTCATTACCTCTTGTGGCAAAGCCCTAGCACTTCTATTTATATAAGTTATATATTTATGTACTGAACTATCTATGTATTTATCCCCCTTGTATGACTTTATTGTATTTTATACTGTACAGCGCTGCGTACCCAAGTGTTACTATATAAATAAACATATACATACATCAGGAACTGTCCAGCTTAAAGGCTATGCATTTATTAAGCACTGCTTTGTGTTTGCTTTTTTACAGAAATCTATAGCCCAGAAGTCGGTCTCCTGCAGCTGATTGGAGATCCTCCACCAGAACAGATAACCACAATTCCTGGCCCTGACAAAACTCTCAGCTATGTATTTGGAGAAGATGCCAACACAGGTCAAGTGGCCCAGTACCATCTTCCCAACCCCATGTACAGAGACTTCTCTCTACTGTTTCACATCCAACCAACCACCAACAAAGCTGGAATGCTATTTTCTATCACAGATGCCTCTCAGACCATTGTGTATATTGGGGTGAAGCTTTCTGAAGTCAAAAATGGCAAGCAAAACATAATCTTCTATTACACAGAGCCTGGTTCCCAGAATTCATATGCAGCTGCAACCTTCAGTATTCCATCTCTTGTGAACCGTTGGACACGTTTCGCTATAAGTGTGGAGGATGAGGAAGTTGTCCTGTTTCTAGATTGCGATGAATATCAGAGGGTTCGCTTTGAAAGATCACCGGATGAGATGGAACTAGAGGATGGATCTGGGCTCTTTGTTGCTCAAGCAGGAGGTGCTGATCCAGATCGATATCAGGTAATGAGTTCTTACTGATGAGATTGGCTTGTTTGTGTATTTTTTTCCAAAATGCCCAATCAAATGAATCAATAATTTAAAGTTTTTTTCCTGTTTTCATGTTGGCATTGACCAATGGCAGATATCAAAGATGAGAAAGTGCAGCATGTTTGATCCTTTTTCTTAAAGGAGGACTAGTCTACAGAATTCTAGACTTTAGTTTTCCTTTAAGGCTGGGTACACAATATCCAATATTTCAGGCCCACCAACTGACATTTCAGTGTATTGGTCGATTAGCCAAAATTATTGGATTTTTTGGGGGGGCAATGTCCATCTCTACGTTCATCCGAATTTCACAAACAGCAGATAGTACATGCTGAAAAACCACAGAGATTAGTGCTGTATGGACTGCTCACTTGGACGCAGTGAACTGCCAACCGTGAATTATTTTGCGTTGACCGACAGTGCATATGTATTGGGAATTCATTCACCATGGGGAAAATGCAATAAAAGTTTGCCCCTGCTATTAATGCTGCAGCAACCAATAAAATGTTATCTAATTGAATGAACACGGTAAAAAAAAGCTGCAATTTCATTGGTTGTTGCAGATTATTATTGCAAAGCCCCTGTAATGTTTACTCAGATAAAGCTCAAATATACTGTAAAAAGAAAAGCAGTTCCTTACTTTTCTCTTACATCTGCTGTTGGTAAATTATATATTTGGGACAGCCAAATTTACATTTGATACCATCAATACAGACTGCAATGGAAATGACTTAACTAGCAGCAGAGGGCGAGAAAAAGTGAAAGGTGACATTAATGATTGGATCATGTATTATAATTATCATGTTGGACCTGTAGCTGGGAATCCCCTGATGAAAAATTCCCTGATTCCCAGTTATTGCCAGATTCAGTGTGGCCAGACCTTTTTTGTTTATTGCAATATTAGCATACTGTAACATAAACCCTTGGATGTCTCAAAGAAGCAAACTGTGTTTTACCTAATTTAATTCTGTGTCTCTGCTTCCAATCAAGTTGCCATATTATATTCCAATCTGTGACTGTTCCTGGCAATACAGCTCTCTATATAAGAAACCAGTGGGTCGTGACAGAATGTTTGATTGTTGAAGCTGCGTGACTGCTACAGGGCCATATAAAATAATGTTTTCTATTCACACCCTCTCAGCCATTTATGCTGCTGCCTGGTTGATATGGTCGCTGACCCTCGCAGTTAAAATGACTAACTAGAAATCCTTAATGTTAAAATAGAAAATCTTCATACAAATTGCCGTAAATACCACTATATGGCTCATACTAACAGATTTTTACTAATTCCATGTGTCAGTGTGCACACAAGCGCACACTATTTTCTTATCATCGCCATGTCTTTCTTTGTAACTGGTATAAATTGTTTAGTCCTGGGGGTGTAAGCAGATGAATTCTGAGTAATATGTTAAGAATCTGCAGTCTGCAATATGTGAACAAAGCAAGCGTTCATACTTGAGAAATTAAGGAGACGCACATACACAAAGAGGAAATTGAGCTCTGAAAGGGACTGGATATCTGTGTGATAATTAGTGTTTGGGGGGAAGAGGACTTAATCCTATGGGATGTTTAACAGCTGAGGGAATGTCAAATGAGAAGTTTTTATTTGGCTTTTACATTAGACAAGTTCTTTCCAACAGGATAACAAGGTCACTAGCGCTGCCCTCTCAAGCTGTACGAAGTGCATGTGGAAATGCACATAAATCTTTTGGATTTAATAAAGCTGAAATGTATATTATTTGATTGTTTTGGGAAGCAAATTAATCCCAGATAATAGGTACTGATAAAGACCTGGATAAATATACTGCCATAAGAGCCACTTAAGGAGCTTTTAGGAAACAGAAGTTTGGCTTGTTTTGTAAAGTTCTAATCTGCTTTTCCATAATCAATGCATTTCATTGCCTTTATGACTGGGAACAGATAAGCAGAAACCTGAAGTAAAGTTGTCCATAGCTTTTAGTTCTTTTTTAGGCCAGGGGCATATGAGCTACATTAGAAATGCTGGATGAAGTGCTTTATGGTAATCTATGGCTTCCCCTTAGGTGTTGGTGCCACAACCAATGTACTAAGTGGTTAATGGCTCTTTAAGACGTAATCTCTAATGCCAGCAAATAGCTAATGGCAAACTCCAGTCACAATGCACTGAGAACCACTATCTGCTCAGTGCATTGCCTAAAGGGGCAATAGAGAGTTATAGCAACTCTCGGTATATAGACCTGTAGGTGTAGAACATAAAAAAAGTGTACTTATTTAAACCTTATTACTATTTATAGTCACTCGCCATCACTTCATATCATCAAACACAACCTCAACGCTCACCTCTTCACCTCTTCTGGACCTGGACACTACTACCCATCTTACTGACCCATCGTTGACCCGCTAGTTATAATTCACTGACAATTTAGTTACAGCTACTTCACCTTATGTTTCTTCCCCATCCCCTTTAGACTATAAGCTCTTTTGGGCAAGGTCCTCCTTCCTATTGTACCACAGTAGTTCTGTAACTCACCACACTCAATGCTGCTGTACCAGCACTTTATTATTTGCACTTACTTGTTACTTGCACTGCCCTCATATGTAACACATAGTTTTCCCTTATATATATTAATGCAAATGTAAAGGGCCACGCAAGATGTTGGCGCTATATAAATCCACAGCAATAACAATAATTTAACTAAGAGCTCTTTCTTCATAGTGAATGTACTGCATTAACATTCCTCTTATAATTTAAAGGCTGTGTCCACCCCTAAAATAGAATTTTAATATTCTGCTCCCCCATGTCCCCCAGCCCCAACCGCATGTTTTGTTTTTTCAAAAAGCTCCCCAAACTCTTACTTACCTCCCCTCGATCCTTCGCCGCACTGCCGGCCCTCTGCTTGCGAGAATGCAAGCAGAGGGGCGGGACCGGCAGTCGCGTCTGTGATTGGCTGAGCGGCAGCCAATCACGGACGCGGCTGCCGGTCATTCAGTGCAGCGGAGGAAAGCGGAGAGGTAAGTAAGAGTTTGGGGAGCTTTTTAAAAAAAAAAAACATGCGGTTGGGGCTGGGGGACATGGGGGAGCAAGAATATTAAGGGGGTTTAATGCTAGGGGGGGTAGTAGAACGGGAGGGAGAGGGAGGGAGAGGGAGGGAGGGAGGGGAGAAGGGCTGCAGCACGCATGGCAGGAATCTCCGGGAGGCCAGGTAGCAGGCAGTGTCCTATATGGACCTGCTAGCCTCCTGGTGGGCAGTTTTTGGAACTTTGGGGGGGGACTACAGGAGAACCAGATGGAGTTGGGATGTGAGGTAAGGATTAACTACACTACTACATGGTGGGCCAGTAGTTGGAGGGATTATAGTTTTGGGGGTGGACATGCCCTTTAAATATACTGTTTATTTTGATGTACATTGATGTTGCACATTCACAGGGCGATGCACCAAGCGCCACATCATAAAATGTATATCTAAATCCTGTACAGCTGTGCAATGTTTCACACGACACAAGACTAACCAATGCCCCAAACCCTGCCTAATCACCCTATCTCTGCCTTTGCCACACCCAATCCTGCCTCCTGCTCTGCCATTGGGGAGATAAATGCACATGTGTGGCTGTTCAGTCCGGCATCGTTGGGGAATCGCCGGGTCGAATCACCAATGCCCGACTGAATGGGCACACATGTGCATAATATGTTTTATTAACCTTTGAAACTTTATTAAAGGGAATGTCTACCCCTCGGAAAAAAATGTGTATTATGCAAGACCCCCCTAAACCTAGAGTTGTTTTGTTTCATGAGAAATCAAGTTCCTGAGGGGTGGACATTCCCTAATGCAAATTTAATTCATCTGTATAATGGCTTGCACATATCCCCTTGTTTGTATACTCTGTATTTTATAATGTACACGTATAGTGTCTGTGTGGTAGCTGAAGCAGCAACAAAGATCTTACAGATTCAGGGTAAAGTGTGGTAGAATGAAGACCATTGCTCCCATCATAGGGATCTAACATGACAGATTCACTAAACAATATCAGTCTGCCTGCATGCTAGTGTATAGGTAAAGCTAGGTACTAGGGGGGGATGGTCACAAATGCCCCAGGCCGGTCACGGTTGATAAAAGAAATTCGATTGTGACACTTTGTTGCGTGGCACTTGTCGTGATTGCTCCCAGTTAAAAGGTCCCACTCATTATCATTAATATCATTTTGTTATTAGGATTGGATGAGAAACAATTTCTGGCCTTGGGAAAGTCAAATATAAAAACATGCACATGGACATGGCTGCAGCAATCAGAGGAATAACTACTTTACTAACATCATGAAGACTTGCCCTTGGTTTAGAACAAGATTTCTAGCTTCATTTCCAGCATTAGTGACAGAACCCTAATTGCCAAGACCAACCATTAATAAATTGCAACTTTAAAAAGTCATTGGAGTGCACTAAGTTTCTGTTTGTATTTACTAGCAACATGTGCCATTGGTGCACAATGGGAAATATGTGTGTGTATGTGTGGCTGCTGATGGTGAGGGGGGTCGGGGGTTGGGGGGAGGAAGTCCATGGGGTTGTCCTAAAAATCAATATTGCCAGGATGGGATGTTTGTACAGTGGATATAAAAACTCCACACGCCCTACAACATCTCATGGTTTTGTTTTAATAATAAAAAAGAAACTAAGGCAAATCTATCTGAACTTATTCCACTGAAATTGCTAAATTTCCACTATACAAACCAGAAACAATTAAGTGGAAAAAAGGAAATATAATGCCTACCAAATGTCGGTTCCATTAGTGTGCACATCCCCTAAACTAATACTTGGTGAAGCCAGTTAATGTTATTACAGACTTGGTAGATTTGGGATGTCTGGGCTCCTTCCAAAATGTTTCAATTCAATGTGGATCTCCGTACAAAACTTTCTTCAGGTTACCCCACAGTTTCCAATCAGGTTAAGGTCTGGGGTCAGACTGGCCATTCTAGAACATTGACCCTCTTGTAATTTATTACTTTGGTGATTTAGATGTATGCTGTAGGTTATTGTTATGTTGAAAGGAAACATGTCCTATCTTCCTAGAAGATGCTTAAGGAGAGAGCAGTAAACATTCATGATAAGACCCAAGCAGGACCATTTATTGCACCCATGGATACATTTAATAAGAACCACAACATTTAGACAAGTCACAAGGACAGACTTTTTCATATACTTAGTCTCGTTATATTTTATATTTAATAGCATAAAATCCTTTTACTAGCTCAACGAATGAACATAACATATTTTGATTTGCTATAATAATTAAAAGATAAGCGGAGTATTTGATCATTATTATGGTCCTGCCACAGTATAATTATCACAATCTTATCTAAATGAATAACTAGCGGCCAGATTTTAAAGGTGCAATGTAGAGAGATGTTGGAATGTTGGCCTCATTGTTTCTCATTGTTTTGGGGGTCAACCAAAATAATACCCAGTGAATTATTTCCATAAGTCTAGATGTGTGAACACTTATTTTTGAGCTATCCTGCACTGCACCTTTATAACTCTGCTACTTTGTATGTCTCTTCATTTTATGTAAACATCTATACATCAGGTTTTCCTGTTATTCAGAATCCAGGGGTATGCACCCTAGTGTAATATAGGAGAATCTATGTGGTTTTAGCAGAGACTAAGCGCTTTGTCTGATTCCCCAACAATATCACCGTGAACCTTCCTAAAGGTATCAATAAAAAGCTCAGTCCAGTTCTGCCTCTCCTTCCCAGTGGAAAACTTGGCTTTTTCGGCTGTATAAACCATCATAGCAACCAGCTGGTTGTACGTAGGGGGCTCGGCAGATGCCCTCTGGGACTCAAGGAAGCCAGAAATTTGGGATGCTTTTAGGAAATGCAATCTCCACGCCCTCTTCACTGAGGTCATAATTAACGACAGATGCGGTAAGGTACCCTATCACCTGCAAGTAGAAGGTCAGAATCTAGATTTTCTCTTCCTTCTAATATTTTTCGTCAGCCTGACCAACACTAATGGCAAATTACATTTACCGCTCATCCAAAAATACCAACTAAATAAGACCAATTCCCAACAAATGACCTTCTATATTGTAAAAAGTTTTTTATATTTGACGTTTTTGGGTTTTTTTAAATTTATTTTTACATTCAAATCTATAATCCTTTTAGCAAAAATGTCCTGCCTTCTCTGTCAGATTTAATACTTTTCTCCAGTCCAACTGTAATTCCACCTTCAAGATCGTCCCACCTTTGAGATTCACCCTCCTGAGATTCACCCTCCTGTTTTTCTGATATACTTATTTTCACAGATAACACTGGATAGCAGGTGGAATATTTAAATTCTACAAACTAGCCAATCACAGCAGTGTCACAAATTAACACTAGATCTCTGGCAGAATATTCATATCCTACTAACTAGCCAAGTGTCACAAATTAACACTGAATCGCAGGTGGAATATTCAAATTATGACTATAGATATCCCAGTACCGAATCCCCCACAGAGCACCCGGAAAACCCCCCACCGGGCCAAAAAATGGAGGAGGAGGCTCCGACTCACCCACCGTCGCTCCGGTAGCAGTTCAGGCCACCCACCCCCTACAAATACAGAAATGCAGCCTGTGTAACACAGAGACACCCTACAGCAATATATGAAAAAGCGGTTACAGTTTATTACTCCAACTTATACACAAAAACAGCTGGCCATGCAATAAAACCGTACCTATAGGCACGAATAAAAAAACTTCTAACTTCTTCTGTTAGTGTGTTTCTTTAGGAATTTTATTATTAATATTTTATTGCTTACAGGTTTTAGAGGGTTTTTATTCGTGCCTATAGGTACGGTTTTTATTGCAGCCGGCCAGCTGTTATTTGTGTATATGTTGGATGTAATAACTGTAACTGCTTTTTCATATATTGCTGTAGTGTGTCTTGCTGTGTACACAGGCTGCATTTTCGGGAATATTCAAATTATACTAACTTTAATAGCCAAATCGCAGCAGTGTTCACTTTTCTTGTAAGAAAGCATTTGCACAGTGCTTGGGAAGCGGAATCCTTCATCATATTTAAGTTTTAAAGGTAGTATTATAGGCACATTTAAGGGAAAAGGTAGGAAATTGGTTAGATGGAGAAGGAGCAGGATGGAAATAACAGAAGAATAAATTGAGGAAGGAAAAAAACTATAACGTAGAGCAGAGCAGAATAACTGGGGACATGGCGGCACAAACTGGACAGGAGAAAAAGTGGTGAAATAAAAGGAAAATAAAAGCAGAGTGGAGCGAGGAGCTTTCTACAATCTCTAAATCCTGCCTGCATAGCACAATATAGTAATAAAACAGTTATTTTAACCTAAAATAATTGTACAATTGGGAGGGATTCTTATGTTTATATAGTGGAAGCTCAGCAGCTATAGTTTGCTGTGTAATTAGTTTTTTTAGTTGGAGCAGTTTGCAGCACTTCACTACTTTTCACATCTCAGACCAGGTCTTCCCCCATTCTATTGGCCACCATATCCAAGCTATTTATTGGCAGCCCTTTAAAGGAGAATTAGGCTGGGTACACACCTCAAATTTTTCATTGTAGCCACAACGAGCGGTCAGCCGCATGAATCATTGTCAACCATGCAATGGCCCTGGCCAACAGTACACCGCATCTGTGATTTCCGGCATACCCAATCATGTTTGTCCAACCGACAAACAAGATCAATTGCTATGCCCATAAATACACCATCCAATACACAATAATATAGGTGAGTTGATCTGAAAAATTGGATGGTGTGTACCCCCTTATCTCAGGCAGTAATGAAATTCTTTCTGGCTGCTTCTACTGCCATTGTCCCTGATGTTTTCTCCATCACTGGAGAACATATGTTAATAAAGGAGTGGGAGGAGCTTGAAAACTGTCAGATACTTCCAGGCAGCAGTCAGTTACCATTGAGTTAATTCTCTCTAAAAAGCAACCTGCTTTTGATGCAGTATAATCAAATAAATCTATCCAGATACCAGCTATGGTATAAACTGGTTGACTGTCTTACAAAGAAACAATAATATGCATGACAACAGGAAAATCTGTTTACAACTGCCATCTTTCAAATCTTACACACGTTACCTGTTTGACACGGTAAATCCGGACACACACTGAGGGTCTGAAATGAAACAGAGAAATCGATTGTGAATAAAGTACAGGCTGTCCCTGGGTTACAAACATCACAAATCTTACTTAAAAACGGAGAAAATGGAGGGGCATAAATACTGTACGCCAGGTGATCTACCGTGGTTGGCTACCCTCCACTGTTTAATGGCCCCCAACCTTCCCCTTTACCCACCTTGCGCTGTATCATAAGCTGCTATTAAAACAGCTGGTCCCCAAGCCACCCACACCGAAATCCCTTTTTGAAAATGCTGCAAACATCTTTCTAAGTTGCTTTTAATAGGTACATGTCAACTTACATACAAACTCAAGAAGAAAACTACAGAACCTGGGGGTCTATTAAAAACTGCATAGTACTTTTACGAACAAACGTTCTTTCATAAAATACCAAGCGAAAGTCAAATGATCAAGATTAATAGTTCCCCTGGTTCGTAACTGCATCGTGGTGAAAAATAAAATTTTAAGAAAACCTAAAATCAACGATTGTATTGCAGTTAATGCTGGAAAATAATCTAACATTCCCCCTGGACCCTTATTACTATAGAGAAAAACTGCAATATAATGACACTTTCCAAAGACCCACTGACAGGCTACATATATGGGCACTTATGCGTTTTCGCCACCTTAGACTTGAAAATTTTAAATTGCCAAACTTACGCAAGGAAACACTTATCTGCATTTATAAATACGATCATGCTGATTGCGGCGGTAATGAATTTTGCAGCTGGATATCGCCGCTTTATAAATTGCGAAAGTTTAAATTTAGCGTTGATAACGGCAGTGAAAAGTTAACAAACCTTATAAATATGCCCCGTAGTTTTCAGAAAAAGCGGACATTATAATTTGACATTAGGAGCAAGACAATTCGGGAGCCGGTTTAAGTTTTTTATCCAGTTTCATATAATCAATTAAAATCCCCTATAAAAGACAGTCACTAACTAGGTGTACATTTTCCAGTCACACTGGCTAAACACCTCTAGATTTGTCCTGCCCTGATGTACATATTTGATTACCAAATGCCAATATTCAATGTGCAATCTGATGAACGTAATGGTAAAATGGTTTGTGTGGAAGGTTGATACTAGGTGTAGGTGTGCATGAACCTTCTAAAATTGTTCAGTACCTGGCAAAGAACTTCTTCCATGTTGTCTATAAACTCATCAGCTACAAGCTCAGAAAAGAGTTTCATCTTGGTCACAGGCCCTTATTGTTGCAGGCAATGGAGGTCAGGGTCTCATCTTCCTCGGCTTGTTAAACATATCACCAATACCAATTGTCTACCACGGAAAGTGGTAGCAAATCTGTGGCACGAAAGGCGTTTAATGAATTTCCATAATGAATTGATGACTGTCACAAAACAGCAGTAAGCAGAAGTATAAAATCGCCAGCAGATTTTTCCACTGTCCTGTGGGAGAAGAATTTGAAGCCTTTGCACACATCTGAACCCATCAAAGAAATAGGCAACATTACATACTGTTATTTTCATCACAAACCATATTTACACCATGAACTATGTATAGTGTATGTTTTCTGGAGATTTCACTGGGTGTTTGTGCGGAATATAAAAAAGTTAGAAAGGGAAAATCGAAGTATAACCTTTCATGGTGTGGAGGGTTGTCCCAGAAATCGAAATTGCCATAGTTGGATGACTGTGCAGTGCAAATAAATACTCTACACACCCTACAAAATGTCTGGGTTTTGTATAATAAAATAAAAAAAGAAAGACAAACCCTATCTGGACCTTGTTCCACCTTTATCGTTAAATTACCATCTGTACATAAAAGTCTAATAGGCGTTATCGGTTCTCCGGCTATATTCGCATAGCGCCTCTCCGTGCATCCCGAAATGGAATCGGCCAGCGTTAAAAAGTCCCGTAAAGGTAAGGCGTTATGTGAATATAGCATCGCTTACGGCGCCTGCCTGGTTAACTTCTGTGATAACCACGCAGGTGCCGCAATGATGGCGTTATATCGGTTAGCGTGTCTTTTAACTCCATTTTGAGCCACTGCGCCTCTTGGTGCATCTGGCTGTAAATGTCTAAATGAAATCCTAGAATTCCTGGTTGTATTAATGTGCTCAGTATTACTGAATGGGAATCCTCTTATAGTTGCACAACACCAAAATAAAATAGGGGTAGCAGCTTAGTAAGTACTTTTACAACTTTTTTTGTTGTAGCTAGTATAACTTACTACTATACTTTTCAGTAACCAGTAACCATTACTTTTATGGATAGTTTCTTCTACATTATTAAAAAGGGTATGAAAAATAAACAGTTGTTAATGGTCATTAAATTGTTATTTTGTCAGTGGTGTTTTCAGTGTATTAACAGTTTTCGTCCCATTAGACTGTTTACATGGAAACATAGTAATAGCCTTTTACAATAGATGCACTGAAGCGAAATGCTTATTATAGATCATCATTGACCTTTTTATATTGAGTATAATAAAGGTGGGTACACACTTTAATGATGAAAGGGATAATTCAATCGCCCCTTTAACATTAAAGTGTGTAACGCAGAAACAATAGTTTGCGAGAGGGACGAACATTCACTGTCTGTCTTGGTATCGCTCAGAACTGCCCAAAAATACCCTCGCCCATGGTTGGCCCCCTGTACTAAAGTATAGGGAGTCAGATGAAAGAATGTGTCAGTGCCGAATATTCTCCTTATACTTTACATAGACCCCCGGCACTGTGTGTAGGCTAAAGAATTATAATTCGCCATCTTCCTCAGGGAGACCATTAGCCTTATCTTGATCTGACCAATCAGTCGGTACTTGCTGCCACCACTTCAAGTTATGGCCTTAAAGACGCCCCAAAAACACTCTTGACTCTCACTGACTATGCACACCCCTGTCCTGGCAGCTAAATGGTTAACACTATACCATTCACTCCAGCTACTAACTGGTTAATTAGCATCAGTCCTTCACAAGCAGTCACAGAGTTAATTAGCATTTATACTGCAAAACATTCCATTTCCATTCGATTCAACCACATATAAACTTATCAGAGGCTAACTGAGTTCTTTTAGAGCATCAAAGACAAAACTTTTCCAAAAGGTGGACAGTGCATATAATACAAAAATAAAATAAAAAGGTGTTATAATAAAAATGACATACAATAGGTACAACAGTTATATAAAATAAAAAGGATAAAAATATTCACAGACCCTACTCACTAGAAGTAGTCCTGTATCCCGGGGCTGGAAGAAACATCGGGTCCATACACACGTTTTAGCATGTCCCCTCAGTATTAACAAAGTTATAGGGGCTGCAATGATTTTTAAACCATTTGATGAACCACCCCCTCCTGGTATGCATGAGGTGGGAGTGTCTAGGAATGCCCAGATTTATGACTAGCCAAAAGCATTCATTCCCCCTCAGTTAGGCAGATCCCATATAAATGTAGATATGTACATTGTATTGGGATATTGACCACATATTCCTCTCCTGTATTAATTATCAATTCTTCCAATACCAAACATGACCTGTGTCTAATCCATATTTCCCAAGATATTAATTACTCGCCTTGGCAGGGGAATAAGGGCTCCATGTTGGGTATCATTTTGAGGGGCCTTCCTTTCCATTCACAAATATAATATTGGGTTCTGTCTTACATATTCCAATACCGAAATCTATTTATTTTACATGTATGACTGTCCTTAAAATGACCTCTTAGGGTACCCACCAGACCCCTAGCTGAAGAGAATTATAGATACACGGTTCGGCCCCACATTGTCTGGAAAAGGAGATCTGGTTCCATGCTTCACTAATTGTAATATAAACAATAGGACTGTTCCAGGGTGGAATGGTATTTTTATTGGTCCTTTGAAAGAACTAATACCAATAGTAAACCCATTCTTGCCAAGTCACTACACACTTTCCTGACACCTCCCTTATTTCTAAACAATCCCACAATCCAAAACAGCTTTCAACTCCCTGCTTTGTCTGCCACCTCCTCATCCTACACCCTGTTTATCTGCTGATGAAATTACCTCTTATTGCACAGAAAAATTGTTAATATAAGAAATGTTTATTCTGCTTGCTCTAGCTCATCTCCACAGCTTCCAATCCCATCTACATTTCTACCCGGCCTCCCTTCCACCACCTCCATCTCTGTCTTAACCAACTTTTCCGATATTACAAAACTTATAGACTTTCAAACCTTCTCTCCAAGGCCCGTCTCACTACCTGCCCCTTGACCCCATTCCCTTCTTTCTCATTCCCCATCTCTCATCTTCCTGTACACCAGCCCTAACATTTCTTTTAAAATTGTATCCCCTATTCTCAAGAAAACTTCTCTTGATCCATCTGCCCTATCCAGTTACTGGCTTGTCTCTCTACTCCAGTTACATCTAAACTGCTTGAACGACACGTCTATGCTGAACTGCTTAATCACTTTTCTGCTAACTCCCTCTTTGATCACCTACGGTCTGGCTTCCACCATAACCACTCCATGGAAACAGTTCTCACCAAAGTTACTGATGATCTGCTTAACACAAAATCTAACCGCCACTTATTATATATTGACTTAAATTACAGAGAAATAAGTTCATATTATAGTCACGCATTAATGGTGTTAAAATTTGGTACATTACTTGCATTATCTAGACGCAAGAATAACGCACGCATCGGAACTTAGGTCTAAAAGTCAGGTTAAGTGTTGATAAATCCCCATTAAGACATTAACGGAACTTTAAGACACAATTTTGCGATAGTGGCTCTCAGTACATAGCCCTCTAGATCTTTTGGATTCCAATACCACCTGTATGCTAATGATACCCTAATCTGCCTCATTACTCTGACATCCCGGGTCCCTAACTGCCTAAATGCCATCTCTGCTTTTATGTCCTCCCACTTCTTCAATCTGAACATGGATAGGACCGAACTCCTCATTTTCCCACCCTCTCTATCTACACCCCAACCTAATACTACTTTCAACATCAATAACACACCAATCACCCCAACACCTTACGTGCCATGCCTGGGAATAACCTTTGACTCAGACCTTTCCTTTAAACAGCACTATTAATGATTATTAGCACTCTGAGAATTTTTGTATCCCTCCCTTCACTTGTATCTCTGTTGTCCCTCCCACTTAAATTGTAAGCTCTTAGGGGCAGGGATCTTTTTCCTAATATGTCAAGGCACGTCACACTTATTTTATATATATATATATATATATATATATATGTTTTATTAACCTTTGAAACTTTATTAAAGGGAATGTCTACCCCTCTGGAAAAAAATGTGTATGTTATGCAAGACCCCCCTAAACCTAGAGTTAGTTTTGTTTCATGAGAAATCAAGTTCCTGAGGGGTGGACATTCCCTTTAATGCAAATTTAATTCATCTGTATAATGGCTTGCACATATCCCCTTGTTTGTATACTCTGTATTTTATAATGTACACGTATAATGTGTCTGTGTGGTAGCTGAAGCAGCCAACAAAGATCTTACAGATTCAGGGTAAAGTGTGGTAGAATGAAGACCATTGCTTCCATCCATAGGGATCTAACATGACAGATCACTAAACAATATCAGTCTGCCTGCATGCTAGTGTATAGGTAAAGCTAGGTACTAGGGGCGGATGGGTCACAAATGCCCCCCAGGCCGGTCACGGTTGATAAAAAGAAATTCCCGATTGTGACGCTTTGTTGCGTGGCACTTGTCGTGATTGCTCCCCAGTTAAAAGGTCCCACTCATTATCATTAATATCATTTTGATTTATTAGGATTGGATGAGAAACAATTTCTGGCCTTGAGGAAAGTCAAATATAAAAACATGCACATGGACATGGCTGCAGCAATCAGAGGAATAATTCTACTTTACTAACATCATGAAGACTTGCCCTTGGTTTAGAACAAGATTTCTAGCTTCATTCCCAGCATTAGTGACAGAACCCCTAATTGCCAAGACCAACCATTAATAAATTGCAACTTTAAAAAGTCATTGGAGTGCACTAAAGTTTCTGTTTGTATTTACTAGCAACATGTGCCATTGGTGCACAATGGGAAATATTTGTGTGTATGTGTGGCTGCCGATGGTGAGGGGGGTCGGGGGTTGGGGGGAGGAAGTCCATGGGGGTTGTCCTAAAAATCAATATTGCCAGGATGGGATGTTTGTACAGTGGATATAAAAACTCCACACGCCCTACAACATCTCATGGTTTTGTTTAATAATAAAAAAGAAACTAAGGCAAATCCTATCTGAACTTATTCCACTGAAATTGCTAAATTTCCATCTATACAAATCAGAAACAATTAAGTGGAAAAAAGGAAATATAATGCCTACCAAACGCTGGTTCCATTAGTGTGCACATCCCCTAAACTAATACTTGGTGAAGCACATGTTAATGTTATTACAGCACTTGGTAGATTTGGGATGTCTGGGCTCCTTCCAAAATGTTTTCAATTCAATGTGAATCTCCCGTACAAAACTTTCTTCAGGTTACCCCACAGATTTCCAATCAGGTTAAGGTCTGGGGTCAGACTGGGCCATTCTAGAACATTGACCCATCTTTGTTAATTTATTACTTTGGTGATTTAGATGTATGCTGTAGGTTATTGTTATTTTGAAAGGAAACATGCCTCCTTATCTTCCTAGAAGATGCTTAAAGGACAATTATACTCACCTTCCCCTCGCTCCTCTTATTCCACCTATTAATAGTACCCAGGGAGATAAAAATGTAGCACAAATTCTCTTTATTCCATAAAATACCATTTATAGTGATAAAGGAACCACCTTTATAAATAGGGCCTATTGTTTTACATTTCTTAATAATCCATATAGTGAAAAAGTAAATAAAGAAATAGACTTTTGGCACGCACACATTTTCAATTATTAGTTTAGTGTTGTGTGCAGCATTGCACATCTGTACGATCCTAAAATTTCTACCTTACTAAATGTTGATCCAGAGGAAGGCAAAAAACTAAAATTTCTACCTTACTAAATGTTGATCCAGAGGAAGGCAAAAAACCCACCTGAAGCCAATGTGCCCCAGAGGGGAAAGACTCTGAAAGGCTGCAGCAGCTCTTTTTATACTCTGCTGACTGATGTTATTGTGACATCATCATCATTATGGAAAATACATTAACCCTTTCAGTGGGGGGTTGTCCCAGAAATCGAAATTGCCATAGTTGGATGACTGTGCAGTGCAAGTAAATACTCTAAACACCCTACAAAATGTCAGGGTTTTGTATAATAAAATAAAAAAAGAAAGACAAACCCTATCTGGACCTTGTTCCACCTTTATTGTTAAATTACCATCTGTACATAAAAGTCTAATAGGGCGATGCACGCAGAGGCGCTATCGGTTCTCCGATGCAATCGCTCTGGCTATATTCGCATAGCGCCTCTCCGTGCATTCCGAAATGGAATCGTCCGGCGTTAAAAAGTCCCATAAAGGTAAGGCGTTATGTGAATATAGCATCGCTTGCGGCACCTGCCTGGTTAACTTCTGCATTAACATTAGCTAAACATTACACTTAATTACAAGTAAAATGTGGACCAGAACCCGGACTGATTCAGAAGAGTGCGCCTTCTATGCATATAATGCAATGATGTTTTAACATAGTAACATAGTAATTGAGGTTGAATAAAGACGTCCATCAATGCCAACCTTTACACTCTTCTTTTTAACCCTACCAAACAGTTGATCCAGGGGAAGGCAAAAAACCCCAGCGGAAAAAGTAGGGGGGGATTCCTTCCTAACTCCAAGCAACAATTGGAAAATATCCCTGGATCAACCAGAAATACATTACTGTATATGTGTTAATACCAGTAATTCTCAATATTTTTGTTTTAAACTAAAAAGTTTGATAGATAGATAGATAGATAGATAGATAGATAGAGGGAGAGAGAGAGAGAGAGAGAGAGAGAGAGAGAGAGAGAGAGAGATGATAGATAGATGATAGATAGATAGATAGATAGATAGATAGATAGATAGATAGATAGATAGTTAATATATAAATAGATAGACAGATAGATTGATAATAGATAGATAGATAAATAGATAATTTGATTAATTAATCTCATTGTTTCTTCTACTTAGGGTATAATAGCTGATCTGAAAATTGTAGCTGATCCAAGGGCAGCAGAACTTCATTGTGATGAGGATGGAGATGATTCTGATGGGGTGAGTATAAGAACACAGAAAAAAGACAATCATATTGATCTGTAGCACAACCCAGTGCATTTTAAAGTATGGATTTTTCTCCATTGAAAATGTGGTCACCTCTTCACTAGAGGATTCAAACAGCTTCAGTCCAGAGACTCCCCTGGGCCCACAAACACACCATAACATGGGAACATACCATATATAATCTATTGTAAACCACGCTAAATGGCATTTTTGGATGTTTTATAACCATGCATTTGCCAAAACAATACATGTACATGGTTTTGTCTAAAACACAAAAAACGTTTGCAAAAAGGTTGTATACTTCATATTAACAAGCCTCTTGTGAACTAAATGTACTGTCATTTTAAAAAAAAATATTATGTGCCAAATTAAATGTACTGTCATCCACTGTTGAGTTCATCCCAGGATAAAGCACTAGGGAAAAAATCATGTTTCTCTAGTGACATGACCCTTACAGTTATTTCTTGTTTTCCCATACAGATCTCGGGAGACTTTGGCAGCGGCGTGGCGGAAAGAGATTTGGTAAGATGCCGACCACAGCAAGTGGCTGGTAAAAGAGCAATGGAAATGTTTGATTAGTACAAGCTGGTCATTGGGACAGTGATGGTTGGAAATGATTTCATACTGGAGACATGGAAATAATTGCTAAACTCACCATTTGCTGTTTGCATAATGGAATTGAACAATTCATCAAAATCATTTGGACTCATCCAAGAGTTTCTCAAAATAGTTATTGAATTAAAGGAATCCTTCCCCAATACAGATATTGTTGTTATCATGGTGCGAATTTGCAGTCCTGTCAGGTGCCCTGAGAAGTTGTCTAATCAAGTGCTATGTTGCCTATTAATAAAGTCTGGCTTTAAAGGATATGTACACCCCCAAAACTAAAAAAAGTTAAATCCTTACCTTACTGCTCTATTCCTTATGGTTATCCTGCAGTGCCTGAAGAAAATGCAGAAAAGTAAAGGAGCCCCTGTGTGTAATCCAGTTCCTGCTACTACCTTGACCTCTTAGATGACTCTAGCATGCACAGTAAAGCTCTCTCCTCCCAACCCCCATCACCCCAACCCACCCCCTCCGAAAACCCTTGGTGCTACATTTAACTTTTAAAAAAACCTTCACATAATGTAGGAGACCCCCCCGAACCATAAATGCTAGGGTTATAACTTTAAAATCAGCCCAGAAAAAGACTTACCCAACCTTATTGCCTCGGCTCCCTCTACTAACTAGCAGCCGCATTTGTGATTGGCTGACTCAGACGTGGATGCCGGTCCATCCCCTACTGCTCTTCCGTAGAGGCATAAAAATTTTAATTTGGGGGTGGAGATACCCTTGAAGACTTTGTCAGCCCATATCTATCACAACCAGACAATCCTTTACTGCAGTAACTTAGGATTAGGACAAGCAGAAATAATTTTTTATTTAAAATGGAAATGTTTAAAATGTTAAAATGGAAAAATAAAAGACTTTATTGAACAAGAGATATGGAACAAACAAGAAATCTTGTTTTATTTTCACCAGACTGTGACATCTCCTCCTGTGATCATCAAAGAACAGCCCCCAATCACCATTCCTCCCTTACAGGGGCCGTCTGTGGTAAAAGAAATTATCCAGGTCTCCAAGGATGTACAGACAGGTCAAGGATTTGTCATATCAGGTCAGAATTGTAAAGTAATCTTGTTAAATATAATAAATGTAATCTTGTTTATATATGGCATTGAACACTATTTTATTCCCCAATTCAATTTGGAAATGTACAGTCAAAAAGCGCCCAATATTTCACTACCCTTTGTGTGCATTTTGTTAGGGGTTTTAAACTCTAGATTGGGGTTTGTTCATATACTAAATTCTAGAGGATGCTGGGAGTTTTAGTTCAGAAGCAGCTTGTTCCTGACTCTTCCTAATCATGACCCTATAGAAAGGAATTCCACACTGTGGTCTCTTCTTGTACAGCCTTAGAATGTGTCAAGTAGACACATTCTATTTAGAATTGAAACTCAGTCAATCATGTCTAGATGTTCTCTAATAAATGATTGGTATCTATTACTTTAAAGGTCAACCAGGGCCAAAAGGGGAAAAGGGTGATCGCGGAGACAAGGGTGAGAGAGGACTGACAGGCCCTAAGGGAGACAGCACTGCAAGTGTTAGCCCAACCGGTGGCATGAAAGGAGTGAAGGTAAGTTCCTTGGTCATCCCCATTTGAAAAGATTTAGTATTGTTCAAAATAAAGGTATTTACACTGTTCTGAATGTCAGTATGTCTTTAGGGGTTGACATTTAGTCCATGTTCTGGTTGCTAAACTGGCATGCCCTAGGGCCTAGCAACTCAACAGCAGTTTCAATTCAAGTTTAGAAAGATAAAAAAAACAGGGTTCTGGAGAAAGGACTGTGAAAGGGAAATAGTGTGCGTACAGTGATCTTAATATTGTGTACAGCACTGTATGTGTGCGCCCTCTATTTACATTTCATAGCACCGGTTTCGGTATGACGGTACTCGTGTGGACTGGCAGGTAAACTTACTTATATGGGAAAAATGAAACATTATAAGAATGACTATTTAATTAATTGAAAATGATATTACACTGAAAGGCGCGCATTTCTACTTTGTAATGAATAGATTAATGTAGTAAGAGAAAAGTATAGGGCAAAACACGCAAATGTGTGTAAGATGTTTTGTACTGTTTTTAATGAGTTATTTCTTAAATCCCCCCCCACTGCCGCGCATTCCCCCTACCCCCCTCTTGCGCATCCCCACCCTTCAGCTTGTCCACCTGGTGGCTGACTTGCGGTAATGCATTGTGTCCGTTGCGTCCGTGACTGCGGGTTAGTATAGAAGATAACGTCCTTTGTTATTATTTAATAAGTGAACAGTTCTTTCCTAACCAGACAGCTGACTTATTCTGTTTAGCAGTTGTACATTCCAATAGATGACTCATGCTGGAGTCAGAGAGTTTGAGAAATTACTTACTAACTAACATGACTCCCCCTCTATTGTTCTACATGAGTGAGTCATTGAAAGCAAAAAATAAATGTCATTTTGTCAAATCTCAAGAAAAAAATAGTGTATGTATATATATATATATATATATATATATATATATATATATATACGTTTTTGTGACGTTCGTTGAATAACCGCCTGACCCATTCTTTTTTGAGATCAACTTGCAGTCGCAAATTGAATCGGCCTGGAGGGAGTTGTTAGAACAAAATGACACTGTAAAGAAATTATATAGATGAAACTGCAAGCAGGGGGGCAGACCGGCAGCCGCGTCCATGATTGGCTGAGAGGCAGCCAATCATGAACGCTGTTTCCGGTTGCACAGAACGCCGGGGGAAAGAGGCAAAGTAAGTATAGATCGGGGGATTTTTTATTCAAATTACTATAGCGTTTGTGGTTGGGGGAAGGAGCCCACACTATAGCATAGGGGTTTCTAGCTAGGGGGAGGGAGAGCAAAATGGGTGGGAGAGGGAGGGGGGGAGGGCTGCATTGAGCATGTACAAATTCTCCAGGAGGAGAGACAGGAGGAAGAGTCCTATACGGTCAGTTTTCTGGACTTTGGAGGGACATTACAGAAGAACCATTTGGAGCAGGGATGTAAGAATTCTACTACACTACACAGTGGGGCCAGTAGTGGGTTAAAATATAGTTTTGGGGGTGGACATGCCCTTTAAATGTACTGAAAGAGCAATTTTTTATAAAATAGACTTTGTGATGATCCCAGATCCCCCTTTTTATATAAAAAGGTGTATAATAGGAGAAAATCCTACTTTATCCCACTGTTTCATGTACTATTTCTATGCCTCAAGATATTCTGCATGTAATGCACCTTGCTACTAACTGTTTAGCAGGGGGAAACACATAGCAGCTTGTTTTCTACTTGTTTGGAGCATGGCGCAATGCGATTGGATTAACCATATCTCCATATTTGACATGTGCCCCATGTGTTATTATATTCTATAGCATATAAAAATTTGGAAATAAAGTCAGGGATTTTTTGTGAATTCATGTACCATGTGCTCAAAGTTATGGTTTAAAAACTATTTTACAGGGTGATAAAGGAGAAGTAGGAGTGAAGGTAAGTGATCTAACTTGGCTTTCCTTGCCCTTTGAGCTAAGTCATATGGACCAGGTGCTACAAAACCTGCAACCTGTCTTATATATGTTTTTAAATCTTCCTCTAGGGTAGCGCAGGGTTTGGATATCCAGGACCTAAAGGACAGAAAGGAGAACCTGGAGACATGGGCCCAAGAGGACCAGCAGGACCCCCTGGACCCTCTGTACTAGAAAAAAGTGACGGGACCACAGTGCAACAGACTACAGGGCCCCAAGGACCACCAGGAAATCCTGGAAAAGATGGGGAACCGGTAAGTAACCCACGGAGTGAAATATCAATATATAATACATAAGGCTAGGCATTTTCAGTGGGGAGGTGCAGTGGCAAGAATCTATATTACAGTCACTTAGTGATGTCATTGAGTGACTTCCTGTATTCCACTGCCCCTCCCCCTGTCTCTTCCCCTCCCTGTATTAGTCATTTATATAGGAAGCCCTGTTAATTATTGACAGTCGATGTTCGGCCCTTCTTTCTCTTTTCAATAGGAACGGTTATTAACTATTTATACACTACACTATATAAATGAATAATAAAGGGAGGGGGAGAGTGTGTCTGTGCTGGGGTTTTTTTTTTTTGGCTTGCCTTATGTATTATAAGAAATGATAAGGTACCTACAGTGTAATATAAGGAATTACTTCACCTCAGAGTTCCATGCCCTGTATCAAAGCACTTGGCCTTGGGCCTCGAGCTTCTATATGGTCATGGAACTCCTCAGTGGCGTAATATCCTTATATTACACTGTAGGTAACATATTATCCCTTATATATTGTACAGAATCTCAGCAAAGTCACAATGTGTAAAAAATCCTTTGCAAAGTGGGATTCCAATTTTAAGAAATATCATAACTTTCTTTTTTATTTATATTTATTCCAGGGGGATCCTGGTGAAGATGGAAAAACTGTAAGTGTTTTATTTTTAATCTTTGTGCAGGAGTTAAAGGATAACTATCACATGCATAAGGTTTTATAAAATAATGTTAAAATGAAAAGTACTTGGGACAGGGATATAGGACTGGTAATTTCTACCTCCCAATATTGTTTCTGTGAGGAGCACCAGCCCAAAGAGAACTGATTCTGCCAGTCTTCCTCCTGGCTTCAGCACTATCTTTAAAAGTCCAGACCTGGCAAATAATAACTGTATGTGCTGTAGCTCCTTAACGAAATGATATTGTGAGGTAGGAATAATCAATCCGACCTCCCTCCCCAGGTACTTTCCATTTTTAAAAAGTTACATTTTGCCAATAATGGGTAAAGTCCGTTCCACCTGTTTTATTATATATTATTATTGCCCAATAATATTGCTATGTGCTTGTGCCGCTTTAGTTAAGTACCCCCTGGTATGGGCTAGCCATCAACCTTGGAACTTGTGTCTCCACAAGAGCTATCCAGCAGTAGAATAATTCAAACTGCCTTTTAAAAGTGTGTGATGTAACTGCATAGTAGAATCATACAAATTAATAATCCCCATAAAAATTCAAAAACGGTTAACTTTATTCATAAGAACCTAAAAGTGATCTTCAGAATGACATCTGCTATTCAATAAAACAGTATGTTAATGGCTGGCCAGCCTAGTATTATAATCATAAAATAGAATTAAATTCAATACAAAAACTTTTAAGTCCATACAAAATAATCTAATAGTATTATAATCGTATTAAAAAAGTGCTGTTATGTTCTTGTAGTTGATGTTGCAATGTTAGTATTCAAGTAATTGATAGTAGTCTATAATTTCCATGTGGGTGCCTATATGGGTCCTTGACACTTTTTATATTCTAATGTGATCACCAATAGTAAATGATAATTTCCATATTTCTGGAAGATATAGAAGTGCCCCCGTGGTAATTATATATATCAACTCTTGAGTTTTGATATTGCTGAGCAAAGTCAATTTCTTTGTTTTATTCACGTAAGTCTGACACTTGATATAGTGCTGCAACACAAAAAAAAAGTACGGTACTTATCTGTTCGAGCTGATGTAACAGTAGTATACACAAAGCCCCACCAGTAATAGCAGTACGCTTATTAAAGGAGAACTGTATTGTATATAAAGTTTTTTTTTAAAAAACAGTTAAAATGAAAAGTACCTGGGGTTGGAAAATATGATTGATAATTTCTACCTCCCAATATCGTTTCTGTGTGGAGCACCAACACAAACAGTACAGAACCCATAATGCTAGATGCCTTGACACCTCTTGATGTTAACACATCTATGGCAGTTACTTTTGCTTCTGCTAGGTCTTCCAAGTTGGCTTATTCTACCCTGCAGCCATCACTCAATGGGAGTACATCTGTTGTATTCAATTAGATCAACTGGACTTGAAATTTCAAGTCCATTTGGTCTAATTGAATACAACAGATATACCATGACCTGGATGAATGAGAACCTTCCCAAATCAATGGGAGTACGTTTCCCACCTCACTTGTAGGCAGGACTTCTTTAGGGCGTTCACATATCCAATATTACAGTCATTTTATTATTCATTTTTAAAGACATGGTTAGGCTTATTACAAGACATGTATATGTTCTGCAGAGATATATCTCTACTAAACATTCAATGTCAAGTTTAATTAACCATCAGGGATTAACCTGCCTATTAAATATTAATTCATATACTATGGACTGTTTTCTACATTGCAGCGCTTCAGCACACACCCTCTCACAGAAAATAGCCGTTATCCTTCTAAATAGTAACAATCTAAATTGTAGCAAACACAAACGAGAAGCCTTACACATTTTCAGCTCCTCTCTTTAGGTCTAGGTCTGTAGTGTGTTTTGCGTTGTGATCGCGCTTCAAATTTGTATTGCCAATGCAGTGCCCTCAAGAGTGTTCACTATGTGCGGTGAGCTCCGATCTGTAATTGGAACACATGCGCTTATCGCATACATACTCATAACATATATATATATACAGGAGCTCAACACACATATCCATATAATCCTGCATGCGCTGCCGTGCGTGATAGGACTTACTCATGGGCCATACATATCTGTTCCTTTATTCTAGAATACAAACTTGCTCCTCACTCAGAGGGATGGGGTAAATCCTTAAAGGGGCAGTTACTAGATATGATTAAAGCTAGTAAAACATTACTGCCTGTACAAAAAGTAAGGATAAAAAATGGGAGGATATGTGGAAGCTGTGACTGATTAGCTGAAAAAAAAAGTCTGATAAATTGCTGTTTTATCACATTGCAGGGCGAGGTTGGTCCACAAGGATTTCCTGGAACACCTGGTGATCCTGGGCAAAAGGGAGACAAGGTGAGGTTTTGTTTTTTGGGGAAAATTGGGGGTAAATTATTAGTAAACTGACAGACTAGTAGTTATTACATGTGTGGAATGGCAAATATAAAAGACATCCGTGCGATCAGTTGTTTAAAAGACTGGGCCTGAAGTTCCGATTCAGTTCCAGAAATTTGGTCCAGCTGATCGCGCAGATGTTTTATTCATATTATTATGTTTCGTTCATATGTGCGATCAGCTATTTAAAACGTCTGGTCGTGGAAGAGATCTTGGGCTTGTGGCGTAATTACCACCTACCCCGTCCGTCCGTCGCAGGGGTGGTAATTACGACACTGATTAAGAACACGTGTGCCTCGAAAAAAATTTGCATTGCTAAGTGCGCCACAATATGAAAAAGTTTTAGAACCACTGGATTAGACTATAAAGTTTCTTGAAGCTGGAGAAAAAAATTTCTGTAGGCAAATTGTGTGTCAAATGATTTCATATTTTACTCAATTATGCACTGCTTTAGGGTGATGTTGGTGTTGGAATGCGAGGTCCTCCTGGCCCACCAGGTCCCCCTGGGCCCCCTGGAATCTCCAAAATGGACAAGCTGGTAGGTGTCTCTGTGAGGATACGGTAATATATCCTGCCAAGTTACGGTTAATTAACTTCTGATTTTGATTTTCAGACTTTCATTGACATGGAAGGTTCTGGATATGGTGGAGATTTGGAGAATGTGAGGGTGAGCACATAAAAATATTGATACATTTGTGTTGTAACACAAACTCTACATTAATAGTCAGGGAATGTATGTATGTTTCCATTATGGCCAACAATATAATTCACGTGTATTTATTTAGACAGGTTTATAAATTTGCAGGAATTAGTCTGTTTTATTTTGGCTGAATTAATGGCCATTGTCAGCGTTTTTTAAACATGTGTTTTAAGTCATTCCATTTCATCCTTGGCCATTACAGACTGCCCTATAATGTCTTTTACCCTGGAAATCAGTTGTTTGGCTGTTTGCTGGCAAGCGGAAAGACCCACGCATGTGCTACATTGCTGGTTTCAGGCCATGTTTATAAGACAATAAGGGAAAACCCTTCTTTTGCCAATAGTTGCCTATATGTCTGTGTTGAATTAGCAGAGTAATAATAAGTATTTGGGCAATAGTAATGAAGCTTTAATAGCCTACAATATGTACGGCTGTACATTATGGGGGTAAACCAAGCTTTGTGCTTCTCTAAATAAGATAGCAAAGATAATCTGGCAAACAACAAGAAAGTGCTGTTACAGGTGAAGTGTATGTTCTGTAAACCTAAGAAAGCAGTGATTGCAAGCTGATGGAAGATTCCATATATCTGCAGTTTGCCTATAAAATATACTTTTCTCTTGCAGAAATAATGTGATTACCCATTACATATAAAAGAACAAAGACACACAAAGACCTCTGTTTCTCATGAATTACTATTAGATAGTTTCCTGGTGACAGCCATCTGAAAATGTGTTTTATCCTGAAATTCTCCTTTAAGACACTTTACGCAATCATGTGATTAGGTGTAGGTTATGTCACCCACATATCAGAAACTTATTAACTAGAGTCAACAAAGAATGCAAAAGGCACCTGGTTGTAAAGTTATTTATGAGGAAAAATGTAGGTGAGGAGAAATTAAACAGTAACATTAAATGTCCTTGACTGGAAATTGCTTGCGCTCTACAATAAGGGGTGTTTGCACACTGAATGCTAATTGTAGAACCTGGGTTTCTACATAAATAACATAAATATCAATACAAATTATGTTTACATATTAATGTATACTTAATATTGAAGCTATTGAGACAAGAGGACAGTATAGGTGGGTACACACTGTAACAATCTTTCAGTCTTTTAGGGGACTGTAATGTTGAGTGTTGGCTGGTTTGAACAATTCGGCAAAACTGAATGGGATGTATGTATGTATAGTTTATTTATAAAGCGCCACTTTGTAAAGTAACAAAATACAATAAAGTCATAGAAGGGGAACAAATACATAAATAGTTCATTACATAAATATATAAATAGAAGTGCTAGAGCTTTACCACAAGAGGAAATGAGGTCCCTGCCCTGTAGAGCTTACAATCTACAATCAACCTGCAGATCATTCACAACCTTACACTGGGTCGTCTCGGTGGAATGCACAGGACAGTTTGCAAAGGATCCAATAGGTTATGAAAATGAAGGAGAAGACTAATCATTCTAGCAGTTTAGAGGCTATCGGTAAGAGAGAGACCAGGTGGTAGTTAGCTAAACAAGAGGAGTCAAGCGAGGGCTTTTTTAGTATAGGCAGGGTCGGATTTTCCACAAGGCCACCTAGGCCGCGGCCTAGGGCGGCACAGTCACCAGGGGCGGCATAAAAAAAAAGTGAGGCACCACTGCATCCCCATTTTAAATTTGCACAATGCTCTCTCTCTCACAGACACCATCTCTTTGCTAAAAAAAAGTGCCCATACAATTACAAAAAAAAAAAGAAGCAGGAAAGGAAGTCTACTAGTGGTGTCTATGTCGGTCTTCTGTGCCAGCCTCTGCTCTGTGTGACCTGTCATGTTGTTAAAGGAAACGGTCTACATTCTGGTCTGGTTTAATATTTGCTATATTAGCTTGCTAGTGCAGTGCTACTGTGCTTTCTGTGCTTCCCTCAAAGCACATACATCATGTATTAAATGAACAAAAACTTAAAAGAGAAACTATACCAAATATTTGACTTTTAAATCAATGTTTTAGTTGGGTGGCATATTCTTCTTACCTAACTACTGCAAACTGAGCAATTAACACTGACAGAAGGACCAGAGCAAGGACTGGTCTCTCGCCTGTGTATGGACAATAGCGACTATCAGAGTTGATTGCTTATTTTGCAGTGGGAAAAGTGAGCGTCACTGACAGATGTAGGGGGTGGCAGAGGAAGTACAAGTTAGCTGGCCTAGGGGAGAAAAAAGTATAAATCTGGCCCTTTTAATTCCTTGACCTGTGCCATAAAACTCCTTTGTAACATAAGTTAATACATTTCATAGTGAGAGATACATTATCCCTTATATAATTATTTCACTGTAAAATTAATTTCAATGTCTCTGGACATTTACATGCTCAATAAATACAGTGGAATTCCAGTACAGTGTGTATATTTCTGCACCAGACCCTGTTTTATATTATATATTTTCTTGCTCTGGCGTGTGTTACATTCCAGAAACTCTCATTTTTGTTATTCTCCCATATTGTTTAAATAACTTATAATTGTTATATGCTTGTTTCAGGGCCCCCCTGGTATTCCTGGACCTCCTGGTGTACCTGGTTTACCTGGAGTACCAGGCACATTTGGAGTTAACAACACAGGATTACCTGGCCCACCTGGGCTGCCTGGTCTTCCAGGGAAAGATGGAATGCCAGGCCTCCCAGGCTCCCCGGTAAGTGTTAGTGTAATACATTCTCGTGCATTTTATTGTGTTTTATATTTTATAAGGCAATTTGTATGTGATGCCATTTAAACTTGATTTTGGGAATGATGTGACTGAAATTCATAGCAATTGAGTTGTGTGGTTATAGAGATTAAAGGCATTTGGGAATTTTATTTTAACTAGATTGAAAACACTTAATGTGGGTTTCTCCTAGGGACATGATGTAGTGCTGAAGTTGGGAAAGCAATATATACAAAAGAACACAACAATCATATAATACAGGTGTAATCCTGTGACACATGACTGGTATTAGCTGTTGTAATATAATGGTACACATAGTAGACATGAAGGGTTATTGAGGAAATTGTTTGTTAAATGATTTATCATTATTTTTATAATAATAATATTTAATATCATTTACTGTCATGTTGGAAAGAAAATTTGTCAGATGAAGGAATTGTGTTCATTACCTTAATGTGATTTTAGCATCAATACCTGACTAGTTTTCTTCTCTCTTAGGGACTTAGTGGAAAAGACGGATTGCCTGGGGCCCCTGGTGTCTCTGGACTAAAGGTAACTATTCTATAGTTTTATTAAAGGTTTACAGTGTGTTACAGTGTTGTTTTTTCTATTACTATAATCTGATAAATCCAAGTAAATCACTAAATACTCAACACATGTTTAAAGAGAACTAAACTGAACATTTACATGTAGTGAACCCGTATCCCATATCTGTAGCTCCACCCCACAGCAGACAGCCCCGTATTTAGCTTGTATTTTGTATCATATAAACTGCGCAGGGTGTGGGACAAGTCACATTAATTTAGATGACAGGATGGACTAGATTACTGTGCACGATGCATTCTGTGGATTGTAAGCAGAATGTGTATGTGTTTGGGGGGGTTGGGGTTGACATGTTCCTTTGGAAACTTTAAAAATGACACTTAGTAGTCTTTATATAGCATAAAATATAATATTCGGGGCTGCATCTGCAATAAACTGGATTTCCTTAATCCAAGATAAGGAAAAAAATAAGGGTAATTAAAACATAGTAAGATAAATTCACATAAATAGCCCTTAACTGTCCATAGTCAGTAAGTACTTCCTGCTACTGGATGGTTTATAATTCCAATCTGAGTTTCTGTTTTGCCTTAACCCCCCCACCCCCTTTACACTGCATTGATATTCCGTTAGATTTGGTGAAATCGGATCAGGTGAAAATGATATAGCAATGACAGTTTCCTGTTTTTTCCAAAAGACTGTCTACCGTATCTTCCAGAACCCATCTTACACAGGTTTCAAGATGAAAGGGTGGAAATTTCGATTGGTTCTTCCGATCGTTTTGCCCAATAATCCAATTGGTCCGTGAATGGCTAGCTTAAGACTAAGAAAGGCCATTTTAATTTGTGTTGCTTCAAATGTATATACTACATTTCTCAGTAACAGGATATTTTTCTTCTGTGTTTGAAGGGTGAAGATGGAGAGATTGGTTTCCCAGGGGCTCCAGGAATAAAGGTGAACAGAGCATTAATATAATTTATGTTATTGTTGAATTTTCTCAATTCTGACTTCATGAATAGCCTCTCATCACTATCTTGCTATCTCTTAGAGTACGCTGCCTCCACTCCCCCCTTACATAAGGGATATGTTCTCTCATTTTTCTCTTGGTGGTGATTTTCCTCCTAAGGTAAAAGGTGAAAATACCCAGCATGCACTGCAGTTCAGGACTGCGCTTTATTAATAAAGGTTCTTGTGGAACTTTCTCTTCTTTGGACTGTTATACTTCATAATCATTGTCAAAACAAGGTTGTTCTGTATAATGAGTTTTAGTGGAATAACTAAAGCTACAGCAATTGTCTGACCTGTCGTAATCTCTATTAACATAGTAAATGTGCTTCTACTCTGCGTCTAGTGTAGTAAATGATGAAACAAAGCCGAGTAAATGGACTGCCCATTGCTGCTCTTCTCTTATATTTCCCATGTTTATGGTTGTTTTAAATTCAACCCTCAACTGTGCAAAATAATACAAATGGCAGATGGAAGGAAGTTACATTGTCTTAAGGAACTATAAGGGTTATTTAATAAAAGTTCTTATCGTTTAAAATGGTGCTAATTTTGCCACAACCAATCAGATCTTATTTAACATTTGAAAGCTATCATCTGATTAGTTGGGGCAAAATTAGCACCATTTTGAACGATAAGAACTTTTATTGAATAACCCTGTATGTCTCCTTTCAGCTATAGTTTGTCTGTATATTAGGATAGTAAAGTTTGAAGTTACCTATATGAGCAGATGTACTGACAGAATAACCAGCCACTAAACACACACACACACACATATATGTATATATACAAACATAGAAAAGATAATCAATGCACATTCCTTGCTTCTACTCTGCGTCTAGTGTAGTAAATGATGAAACAAAGCCGAGAAAATGGACTGCCCATTGCTGCTCTTCTCTTATATTTCCCATGTTTATGGTTGTTTTAAATTCAACCCTCAACTGTGCAAAATAATACAAATGGCAGATGGAAGGAAGTTACATTGTCTTAAGGAACTATAAGGGTTATTTAATAAAAGTTCTTATCGTTTAAAATGGTGCTAATTTTGCCACAACCAATCAGATCTTATTTAACATTTGAAAGCTATCATCTGATTAGTTGGGGCAAAATTAGCACCATTTTGAACGATAAGAACTTTTATTGAATAACCCTGTATGTCTCCTTTCAGCTATAGTTTGTCTGTATATTAGGATAGTAAAGTTTGAAGCTACCTATATGAGCAGATGTACTGACAGAATAACCAGCCACTAAACACACACACACACACATATATGTATATATACAAACATAGAAAAGATAATCAATGCACATTCCTGGGCCCCATATAATATATTATCTGCACACTGGCATACTTTATAAACAAAGGGGTTTTAGTATACATTACTGTGATCACATGAATGAAAAGCCTTCCAACCACATCAAGATAACCCTAGTCTGGAAGGTCCTAACTTCTAACCTTATTTATATATATATATATATATATATATATATATATATACACAACAACAAGTCCAATTGTATGCGGAGTGTGTTGTTTTTCGAGTATGCAGTGTTTGCATGACTATCCCAGCAAGAGTTAACATGAACAATGAAAGCAGTATAGCATGTATAGTAATATTCTAGAGTAACTTACTGTAGTGGCATTTATTTACAATGGATTGCTAAGATTATTTCCTTATTTCTTTAAAAGATACCTATAATATCTACTGTACATGTCACAGAGCCAAATAGCATTTGATTCAGAAGCACTTTTGCATGACCAATAAAAACAGTGCAGTCTGAAGTAAATGTGTACACCAAAGTACCAGGGACCCCACATACCCACCCATGCATGTTAAGTCACCCTGGAGCCCATTTAATGTTAAAAATAACAATGTTTGATCTGTTTTGCCTTTGCCCAGTGAAATCAGAGTTTCATCAGTGACAATTTGCAGACTTCCACCTTGGCATAACTTTGCTAATGTCCTTTGTATCCTGTTTAGGGTAGCACTGGAGATGCTGGACAACCTGGACCTCCTGGACAAGCTGGTTTAGCTGGACTTCCTGGACCAATGGGACCTCGAGGCCTACCAGGACTTCCAGGACCACCTGGGCCTGTTGGACGTGGAGTAGCATTTGGATTTGTAAGTAACTTGGTTGAATGACCTATTTTGATACAGTTTTATTGCTGGGGACTTTAGGGTTTTTATGGACTATTCTGGTTGTTTATGTTGGAAGATTTAAGGAGAAATATAGCGCATATAAAGTTTTTTCAAAAACAGTTAAAATGAAAAGTACCTGGGGCATGGAGGTAGTATTGGTACTTTCCACCTCCCAATATTATTTCTATGCGGAGTGGCAGCATAAAGAAATCTCCTTCTGCCTGTCTTTCAGAGTGTTCCAGCACTATCTTTAATGACCTGGCAGATAAAAACTGTAGGTGCTGTAGCTACTCAACAAAACAATATTGGGAGATGGGAAAATCCTACCTCAATCCTACCTCCCTGCCCCAGGTACTTTTCCTTTTCAAAAAGTAAATATTTACGGTATAGTTGTCCTTTAAAGACTGGAAAAGGTATAGAAATATATAAAAGTTTAATGATAATATTATCCCATGATGTTAAGAAGGAAGCTGCAGAAGAAAGTGTGGAGTGTGAAGTACATCACTTTGTATTGTGACAATGATTTCTGCTACTCAGTGGGGTTGATATTAAAACTGCGCTGTGAGGTACAGGTGGGGATGAAGGTTGTACACGGACTTATTGTATGTTTGCACAGGAATGCGTGTTTTTGATTTACTTATTTGAAATTCATATATATGTGGTGTTAATGCACTTTATTGGATCAATATTGTTGATTTTAGATGTATTAAAGGAATATTCCTATACCTTTGTACCAGTTTCACCTACTTTTTCCTGTTTGCTTGATATAAAAACATTTGTTTAGTCAACAGAAACCTGGGGGCATATTTATAAACGATCACTATTTTCGCTATCGCAGGACATCGCAATGACAAATAGCGCTATTTTCGCCTTCTTTATAAAACCGCTCATTTTCGCTTTCACCTTTGCTGAGGTGATGTGTGGCGATAGTTTTTGCCTTATTTATTGTGTTAAGTGTGGTATCACTGCGAAAAGAGAGATTGCTCCTAGTGTAATTTCAGAGCAATCTTTGTCACTTTTTAATGACAGCTATTTATAAATAGGGGATTCGCCTTTTTGCCCCTTTTCTCCCTTTTATTGCAATTTTTGCAGTTTTAAAAGAATTTTTGCCAAACACCATTACTGACTGGAATGTTCCATTAACATGACTATTTCTTACACAGCACTATGGTATGTTCCCATATTAATGGAACTGGTTTGATAATTAGCTGCAGTTTGCTGAAAATAAGCAATACTAAAAAATATCCTATTAATAAATATGCTTGTGAAGGTTCTCATTCATCCAGGTCATGGTATATCTGTTGTATTCAATTAGATCAACTGGACTTGAAATGTAGTTCTTGAAGACGTACAATGCTGTTTTAACACCTTACTCTGGGCATTCCTATAACACCTCTTAGCCACTATCTAATCACACCCTTAACACCTGGCTGTGATATGCTAATTGGGATTTTCCAGGGTACATAATTGCCACAGATTCTTGTACAAGTCATTCTGAATTGAGAAAGCCAGTCGGATGACTAGCGAAACGTCTTCAAGAACTACATTTCAAGTCCAGTTGATCTAATTGAATACAACAGATATATCCTATTAATAAAATAGAGAAAATTCACCTTTTGAGTTTTACACTATTTATATCTTTGGCTAAATAAAACACCACATGTGTTAGGCTATTTTTAAATAACAAAGATAGGTGTTCAGTGTGTATTAACCAATTTAATACTACTTTGAAAAACCACCAGGGAGTACCGGTATTACCTATTTACCATCATATGTGCTGAGCTTTTTCAGCATTATTAGTGCTACTTTTTGCTAGATAATTTTCGCATTTGATCAAAAAATTCACCTTTTTAATAACTTTGATAAAAGGAAAAGATGAAAGTTTAAAAAATTGTGGTAAAGGCTGATGTGGAAAAAAAGCGAAAATAATGCTTTATAAATATGTCCCTCAGACCCCCATTTTGACTTTGAAAATCTGAACATTAAAAAAAAAAATCTTTAAAAAAGTGAAATCACAAATCGTATTCCAGTAAATGATGGTACATAGTCTAACATCCCCCTGAGTACTTATTAGTATTGAGAAACACTCCACAATGTACTGACACCTTCCATGGACCCATTGGCAGGCTAAATAAATGGCCACTTATGCGTTTTCGCTACCTCAGACTTGGCGAATTGGAATGGCTGAACTTAACGCAAAAATACACTTTTTCGCCATTTTATAAATATACTTGAGTGGTTACCGCAGCTATGTATGGCGAAAAGCTAAATGTAGCGGTAATGTCCTTTCGCCACTGGTTATCACGGCTTTATAAATAGCGAAAAGGCCAAATTAGGCAAAAACGCTGCGTTAAAGAAGGCGAAAAGTTTAACAAACCTTTATAAATATGCCCATTTGTCTATACTTGATACATGTTCTTAATGGTGACATTAAAAATGGAAAGTGTCAGAATGTAATCACTATAAATATCTTTTTAACTGATCAAGCTTATTTTCTGTCAGTGGGGCGGAAATATTATATGGTGTGGGCTGCCGCGGTCGATCTCAGATGCCTGTTCGTCCAGATCAGACGAACAGGCAATTGCGTGTGTTGGTAAATAACAGCCAACCATGTGGTTTTGTGCCTGCATGATCGGTCATGGTGAACTAATGGCAGCGGCTACTTTTGCCGTGACAGTCAATGATTTTCCCGGCTGACCACTCGCCTAGTGGCGAACATTGGTCGGGACAAATCTCGTCCTGTGTACCCAGCCTATGTGAGTGTGACCAAATAGGAGGATTTTGGGGGATGATTATAATGATAGTAATAATTTTTCCTGATTTTCTCCCTTTTTCAGGATGACATGGAAGGCTCTGGAGTAGGCCAAAGAGGTGGTGAGGGACCACAGGTAAAATAGAATAAATCAATTTATCATTAATCACTGACATTTTATCTTAATGTTGCGTTGTGGATGTTTATTCAATCTTATTAAGAAAGTCAGATTCAATAAGGGCCTAGCCTATTCTCTAGAGCCTATTTACTAAGCATTCTGAAAAGATTCCTGGCTACACCGTTATATCAAAGAACAATCTAGTTCAAATACTTATGCACAATTATGATAGTGAATTTAAAAGGAAAGGTTTTGATTTTGCTGGAATACTTCACGGCTAGGAGTGGGGCTTTTGTAACTTTTATTAAAGTTCAGATGGACCCACAGGAAACTAATTTTCCCTTGTCCAGGAAGACCAGTAACAGCTCTGGCTATTTACCCCAAAACTCTCTGTGCTAAATAGAATTCCTGCTTATACTTGCCATGTCATCATGTAAATAGCCCTCTTGAATGTAAGGTTAGTGGCACATGACCCTACAAACCAATTTTGGTCCCCTTAACGGGTATGTCCACCCTTAAATGTACTTTTTAATATGTTGTTCCCCCATGTCTCCCAGCCCCAACCGCTATTTTTTATTTTCAAAAAGCTCCCCAAACTCTTACTTACCTCCCTCTTTCCTCCGCTGTGCTCCCGGCCCTCTGCTTGTGAGGAATGCAAGCAGAGGGGCGGGGACCGGCAGTCGCATCTGTGATTGGCTGAGCGGCAGCCAATCATGGACGCGGCTGCCGGTCATTCATGCAGCGGAGGAAAGGAGAGGGTATAAGAGTTTGGGGAGCTTTTTGAAAATAAAAAATATGCGGTTGGGGCTGGGAGACATGGGGGGTCAACATATTAAGGGGTTTATGCTAGGGGGAGGGATTAGAACGGAGGAGAGGGAGAGAGAGGGGGGGGGAGAAGGGCTGCAGTACGCATGGCAAATATCTACCGGAGGCAGGTAGCAGGCAAGCCCTATATGGACTCTGCTAGCCTCCTGGTGGGCATTTTTTGGGACTTTGGGGGGGGACTACAGGCGAACCCTATGGAGCTGGGATGTGAGGTAAGGATTAAACTACACTACATGGTGGGGCCAGTAGTTGGGGGGATTATAGTTTTGGGGGTGGACATGCCCTTTAACTCTTATAGGTTGTTACCATTCTAGTGAGTCAGAATTAGGACCACAGTTTGACTTTGTTGAATTCAATTTGTTTTTCTTTGCTTTAAGGGATTGCCTGGACTTCCTGGCGTGCAGGTAGGAAAATGCTTATTTCTGTTTATCTGGCCATTGTAATTGTACAGAAATTATGGATCATGGTTGGATCTATATTTTTACATTAAAGCTTTATATTCTAATTTGGTGGTTCCTTATTGGTTGTTAGTTACATTACATGGTATAGAGCTGAACCATCCATAGTTCTGTCTCTTATCCATTATGGTTTGCTTATTTACTTCATTGATTTGTCTTTACAGGGAGAAACAGGATTACCAGGGCCACCAGGAATACAAGGAATAACGGTATCTTAATCTCTTACCATGTTGTTGCTGTAGTTATGCTCACTTTTCTTTATCTCTTATTCATACATTATTCTTCAGTTTTTACTTTAAGGAGATGTTGACCAATTTTTATCTCTTCTCTAGGGAGAAAGAGGTATTCCAGGCCTAGATGGACGACCAGGATTGGATGGATTCCCCGGTCCAGAGGTAAATGAAATCACTTACCAGTAACAGAACTCAACATAGAACACATTTTTACCCTTTTATACTGTGGCCAATCGTCTGGTAATGCCTTCATTGATTGTAGGTTACTTTCACCATGTGTGCTTTATCTGTCCTTGCTACCTTGTCATATAGTTTAGAGAATAGATACATCTTTACACAACATTGTGCACTGATTTTCTTGTTATATCTTATTTTAATAAATGTCACTAAAGCGTTTGTGTCCTATCATTTCTACACACATCCTGTTATTGTCCATGTAATGTTTTTTTCCTTGTTTGGCAAATGACCAATGACATTTTGGCTGATACACTAATACACTGCATTCATTCATTTTTAATTTTGACATATCTATAAATATATAAAGCCTTGTAGGAATAGACAATTCTTTTTTGACTGTGCCACAGAGCCCTGTTAATTTTCATTGTCCTTCATGGTATCATCCATTCATGTATTTTTCTCTGTGCCACCTTACCAAATGCATGGGATAATGTGTGACCATAACCTACTCATCACTTCAATGCCTCTTCCCTGTATTGTTGTGTTTTTTATGTTTTAACAGGGAGCAAAGGGTGAAAAAGGAGAACGTGGTGAACGGGTGAGTGTCCAAAGTTACCTATTTGTTAATAAGCCATAGATGTATGTGCAATACTCACATGTGGCAGAGGCACAAGAATAATATATTTCAATGCAATTGATAGGACAAAGGTGCTAAATAGCTTATTTACTTGTCAAAAATAAATGTGGAATCCATGGGATACATTTGTACTGAGAATGTTTTAAACACCCAGAAACAGTTATTTTGCATAGAGCCCTATTTGATATTTCTGTACACGTATAAACACTTTAATAATATAGTTGCTTTATTTAGTCAATTAATATCTAATTAGTTATTTTCCATCTCTGCAAATTATGCCCATAATTACAGATGGATCCAACTATCCGTCTCATAATATAATCTTGGTGCATGTGATTTTTATGGAACACAGCTAAATGCAACTCCAGTTCAGTTGGTCATATGGACATTTATGCTTGACCATATATTCACAACCTGTTTAGTGCATCTAACAAACCTAATTTAAACTGGTTGAAAAAAATTGGGTTTTTTTCGATTTTTGGCCTTACAAATTCTTCTAATGATAGGGTGAACATGGTCGTGATGGAATAGGTCTTCCCGGCCCACCTGGTCCACCAGGTCAAGTTCTCTACTTATCATCTCAAGACAAAGTAAGTTGTTTTAAAAATAGAAAGTTTGTTGAGAGCTTTTTCCCAAACCAGGTGTATGGCCAGCTTTAATGATCTTAAGCTGAGGTCCCACTACCCAGCCCCCGAGGGTGAATGACCCAGCGAAATTGCACGGTTGCAGGATTCATGCACACTTCCTTTAATGTTGCCCTATCATAGCACATGCGATGCACACAGGGCAAACCGTGCAAAGTGCAGCGCAAGGCAGCGGGCATACTGGGTTCTCATGCCAAGCACTAGCGCAACTCCTTAGTGCACATTCTGTGTATTTTCTGTGTAGAAAGTAGAGTCCCATTTCTGAATTTATTTGGATGTGCATAATGATTCCTTTCTTGTTTTAGATCTACACTGGTGATGTCTCTGGACCAGAGGTAAGCAAGCAGACCATGAAAAGAGTTAAAGATTAGCAATGGTCAAAGGCGAATCTTTAAAAAAAATGTTGTAGCTCAAATGTTGTATAAACTTTCTCTATTGGAGAATAAGCCATTTAGATTCACTTGACATACTCTTCCATTCTTACTGTGGGAAACGTTATATTAATAACAAGGTAAACAGAGAATATATCTGCGGAATCTTTGATCAAGACATTTATAGGAATGTGCAGTTTTATATCAATCTGTTTTAAACATAAATTGCCCTTTCTTCTTTTCAGGGATCAGAAGGTACAGCGGGATTGCCGGTGAGAAAATAAACCAATAAAGAATGTAGATAATATGTCTTTCTGTGTTGCAGTGTGTGTACGTAGATATGTCTGCATGTGTATCTATTATGGTTCTTTTGTGTTTTAGGGCCCAAGAGGACCCAAAGGAGAGCATGGTCTGCATGGATTACCAGGAAGCTCTGGACCAAAAGTAAGCAAAACAAGTCTTCAGTTACCAGTCTACCTCTGGGCAATAAGTATGTAAGGCTAGTGCAATGAGGAAATATTAATAGTGAGCCCAGTCTTTAAGTAATTCTATTTTTTCCAGTAATTGCCAAGATATGTTTGTTTCGCAAGGTGAGAAACAGAAGGTTAAGCAACCTACCAAAGGTTAATTGTAAATCATTTGAGCTGGAATTGCATGCTTAATGAACAAATAATGTCCATGCTGCCACTCCCGTCCTGTTAATCGTACCCAGGGTAAAGCTTATTTTTGCTTATGCAAGGAAAACCCAGGGTGGAGGACCTAGTGGTTTAGGTCCTCACCCTGGGTACAACCGACCTGGAGGAGAAGAGGAACGGGGCCAAGGTAAATATAATTGTCCCTTAAAATATTGTTTTTCTGTGCATAGCTTTTGAAATTATATACATAAAAGTGTAGTATAGATTTTATTTTTCTAGACACCACAGTCATTTTTATAAACTTGTTTCTACATTTGCTTCTTCCTCAGGGAGAAAAGGGAGAGCCTGGGATTATTATGGGACCAGATGGCCTTTTTACTGGCCTTACTAAAGGAGATAAGGTAAAAACAGAAGGACGTCACAAAATGGATCTTTTTATATATTCATTGGGTTTCAACAGAATTAAAAAAAATAAGCTCTTTATACATTGAGTTACAGAAAAAGTAAATGCTATAGACAGCTTAATTATGTCACAGTTTAACACTGTAAATCACTGTAGCTGAGCTTTCTAACTAATGGGGACCGGAACTGCTATATTCACAAAAATAACTCTTGTAATGGCTAAACCACTATCTTGTTGTAGATTAGTGTACACCAAATCAGTTTAGAAGTGTAACTGGCATAATCTTCAAACTCTTGTCAAAAGGAAACAGTGCAGGGCAGGAGAAAAGAAAAAAACTAGAAAAGTTGTGAGACAAGCTAGAATGGGAGAGGGCGCAGTGATGGAATGTGTTGTCGGCTACATGTTTGACACTATTAGACTGTACAAACTGAAAATCACAAGTTCACAATATATTAAATGATTGCATTGTGGTGGCTTAGTGGTTAGCACTGAAGTCTTGAGTTCAAATCCATAGTTGGACACATCTGCAAGGAGTTTGTATGTTCTTGCGTGGGTTTCCTCCAGGCACTGTGGTTCCCCCCTCAATTATAAAGCCATAGGTTGTATGTGTCAATAAATGTACTTAGATTTTAGGCTCTTCGGGGCAGGGCCTGATGTGTATGCATACATGTAATTGTATAAGCGCTACGGAAGATGTTGGCGCTATAAATCCACAATAATTATAATAATAAAATTGTAGTGTATAATAAGGATAAATGTTTCATTTGATATTGATGGTTCTCTATTTTTAATTCTAGGGAGATCAAGGACCAAGAGGGCCTCTTGGACCAGTGGTGAGTAATTGATATCAAGGGGATGAAATAGATTGTAATACTTGGGTAGAAGAATATTTTACAAAATATTTAACTTGACTTGTTTATCTTTATCTATTACAGGGACCGACTGGGCAAAAGGGAGAAATTGGGTTCCCGGGACGTCCTGTGAGTATATTGTCCAGGGAGTTTTATGGCTCCTTCCATTTCAAATCCTCCTCTTTCTTATCTGACAGTTACAATCCTCCCTCTTTTGCTCATTATTTTCTTCTGTATTGGTTTAAAGGTTAATAATATTTATACTCATCATCATGGCTGCTTTTAGTTTTTAAAGTAAAAATGTGATTCTCTAGGGCCGTCCTGGCATGAACGGACTGAAAGGGGAAAAAGGAGAGCCAATCGATTCAGTTGGCGGCTATGGGCTTAGGGTAAGTTACAATATTTAAAATGTAATCACAGAAAGCAGTAGTACGATTACAAGGAGAGATAAGCAGCCTGGCAGGCTTCATTGCACAGAATATCCAGAAAGACCTTCATTTCATTGATATTTTTATACAGTTCTTTTTAAAGGGATATTTCAGACCTGAAAAAACTCACAATTTCTATTGTATTGTATATGTGTTATATATATAGTTTTTATATATATATATATATATATATGCCAGGGTGCTCCCAACAGATCCAATAATATAATAGAATATTATTTCGGTCCCTGGTCTTGGACCTTTATCAAGCCTTGATAAAGGCTTACCGGTAAAAAAGGTCCAAGACCAGGACCGAAACGTTGCCATTTCATGTGATGTGAATAAACCCACTTTTTTGTGCAAGACCAAGGAGTGCCCCGATTTATTCTATTATATATATATATAATATAATATATATATATATATATTTTATTTTCATTATAAATCAAGGGTGTCTAAAGTTACTATTTACAGCTGCCACCCCTGAGCCAGGCAAACTGCAGAATAATTAAATACAATTCAAGCAGTTTATTATTTACTATGCAGCTTTCATCTATCTCTTCCTACCTCCGCACAACATAGCAAGCTGAAGAGTTGCAGAAATAGTTTGCCTACAAACACCTGTGTGTAGGGTCTGGAATGACATGTACTGGTCTCCAAGAAGGAAACATAAGGGGGATATTCTATATAGTTGTTATAATTTATTGAAAAAAGGACTATAGGAAATAGAAAATACAACTCTTTTCAAAACAACTGCTGCACCAGAACTTATCTGTTATCTGTTCCTTTTATCTGTTCCTTAGATGTAAAAGTAACTGTAATGTTTAAAATGACCTACTGTAATTCCATTTATGTCCTCTAGGGACCTCCAGGTCCTCCTGGTCCACCTGGTCCACCAGGCAATACAGTAAGTAATGTGTGTGTGGAGCATTTATGTACAGTACTATGCAGATGTGTGTATATATATTTATCTGTTTAAATGTAATGTGTGTGTTAGTTTGAAGTAGGCAGATTAGTAATATCGTTATAACAATGTATATGTGTTTATTACAGGTGTATGCAGACCCACATAACAATGGGGCATATGGACATTCAGGTGATTAGTCGGTGGATGGGGACAATAAGAATACAGTGCCATTCCTTCCTTCTGCTTTTTTTTACGCTGACTTTTGTTTCTTGCCTCAGGCCAAAAAGGCGAGAGAGGATTTCCTGGGCCAAAAGGTGATCGTGGAGATGCTGGTCTTCCTGGCCAGCCAGGTATGAAATATGGATAGAAAGGAATGTCATTCACATCTCTCCTACCTGATTTCTTATTGGTTACAGGTATAGGGAATCCATGTCCTTGTTAGTATCTCAAACTGAGGACTGTAAAGGCACAGTATTGTTATTTTAGCATATTTTTAGAGAGTAAAATACCTATACCGCCTGAAATCGCCTATAGAATACCACAGCGGTATGATCACCCATTGCACTCTTTTACACAATAAGAGGGACACATGTTTGTTTATGGTATTTATCTGCAACAACCAATTAGATGTTGTCTAAAGGTGGCCATACATCTATGAGATATTACTTACCCGACCGAGGGCTCACACGATGTTCCTTCGATCCAGCCATAACCGCTCCTCCCGATCTTACATTCGACTGACATGCGATCGCATGTTGGTCAAATATATGATCGGGAGAAGCGGTTCCGGCAGCATCGATGAACATCGCGTAAGCCTTCGGTCGGGTAAGTAATATCTCATAGATGTATGGCCACCTTAACTGTGGTAGACCAGTCATTTTATGCATTCAGTTTGATGTTACGCCATGGAGGATTTTCTTAATTGAATTTAATTGACTTTTTTTTCAGGCTCTTTCCCATATGACCTGAATACATTTGTCTCCCACCTGAGGGTGAGTATTAAACACTGGTGAACTAGAGTGGGCGAAAATTTATGTTGAATAGGAATTGTTTAATATTTAATAGCAGAACCTCATGGATTGTGATCTTACAGAGAGAAGCAGGACTTAAAGGAGACAAAGGTGAACCAGGGGGTGGAGCCTATGGACAGGGAATACCTGGGCCACCTGGAAACCCTGGGTATCCTGGATTGCCAGTAAGTAAAGTAAATCGGTTTAAATGGAATTCCTTACATTGTGATATATCCACATGAACACTCTTGTATACTTTTTTTGGTAAGGAGTATTAAATGTCATATTAACAGGGAGCTAAAGGAGAAAGTATTCAAGGTCCTTCAGGTCCACCAGGCCCTCAGGGACCTCCTGGGGTTGGTTATGAAGGACGACAAGGTCAACCAGGCCCTCCTGGTCCCCCAGGCCCACCAGGTCTGCCAGTTTCTTCCTCATTCCCTGGTCCACACAGGCAAAGTAAGTAAGATTTGAAAACCATAATGGTGAAAACCTTAATCGGTAAAGAAAAAAATTGTCTGGAGATACACAAATTAATTTCCTCTGTTCCTAGAATTTCATCATCATCACAATATACATACTGTAAACACAACAAACAAAATAAAACATTTTTATTTTACAGCTATAAGTGTACCAGGACCTCCAGGGCCTCCAGGTCCACCAGGACTTCCAGGAACATCAGGTGGATTATCCGGGGTAAGAAAAAATATAACTGGGGAGAGAAAACATTTTAATAAACAGTTCTAAAGGTTGATAATTAGCTAGTCATGTTATAGGGTTATTTTAAATAACACATGGCCGTTCTGCTAAGTCTTCTAATATTTGATACAGGGTATCTCCACTCAAAATTCATACTTACCTTTTTTCTAAGCTATGTCTTACCTTCCATTCTTCCATTAAACCGTCAGGAGCCAGGAGGGAACCCAGAGAACTTACCTACGATCGCGCCCCTCTGACAGGCGCCAAATATATCCGCGTTCCCATGAACTGTGCGCACAGTTCAAGGGAGCATGGATCGTGACAGAGACAGCAGCAGAGAAGCGTGATCATGGGTAAGTTCTCCCTCCTGGCTCTTGGCTAATTGAAGAATGGGAGATAAGACATACAGTAGCTTCTTTACCTCCAGTTCTTCAAGTAAACTGAAAAAAGGTAAGTATGAATTTTGAATGAAGATACCCTTTATACTCCAATCTTTACCTAATCTATAGAAGGAATTTTCTGATCATATTACGCTTTTGGGATTGGACTTCAAATCACAGGTGTCTTTGCTGCGACTATCGGTCCTAACTGCTAGTCCACTGCAGGGTATTAAGATTCAAGGCTCTATGTATTTTTAATGTTAAATGTTTAGAAACGATAAGGACTCATTATTTTCCATCATAAGAGCTATTAAAATCATTCATTGTTTACTTCACAATAGGGCTGCACCATTTATTGCATCAGGCTGTAAACACACAAGCAGATTTTCGTCCAAACCAACCAATATTTCTGTGTATCGGTTGGTCGGGCCAGAAAATCTGTCATAGTCAGTAAACCATGTCTGTCGCCCAGATAGGACAAACACGTGATCGGATGTGTCTGTAAATCACAGGGCGAACTGTTGCCCGCCTCTACTTTTGCTGCAACTGACAGTGATTCGAAAAATTCCCTTGTATGTACCCAGCCTAAGATTACAAAAATATTATTACTGACAATCAAAATGTCCTTATATTTAGTAGATTTACCATCTATAATAACCATTGCTTAAATTGCCATTGATTCTGTTTTATTTGCAGATTTCCTCACGTTGTGGGGTCCCATTGTACCTATGCACATATGTGAACGTTTATTTCAATTTGTTTTATTATTGACTATATCCAAGGTACAGCTAGCCTTGGCGCTTTCTGTTTGTATTACTCTGACTATAGGTAGAAAACATGTGCATAAAAAAGACCTTGTTACAATGGTGACATTTTTTTATTTATGTTCATTTTTTTTACTTAGGCAACTGTACTGCAGACTTATCAGACCATGATGAACTTAGCCCATAGATTGCAAGAAGGAACAATCATTCTGGTTCAAGACAGGTCGGAGCTGTATGTTCGTGTGAGAGAGGGATTCCGGAAAATTCATGTGAGTTTCCATCTAAAGCTGACACAATATAAACTGATATACAATTTAGAAACAGAGTCTATTATTATGTTACCATTTGGTTGGGAAGCTCTGGCAATTACTACCCAATTACTCTATGTTTTTTTATTTGCTCTGTGTTATAAGATAATGGCACATTTGTACTGATGTATATGTCAGGGTGATCTTGATAGGGATTAGAAACTGGTTATGTATTTAACATTCCAAAGAAGGTTTAGGCCAATGCTACTGACCGATAGAATAAAAATGGTAGTTAACAGCATCCTAGTATCACATTTATGTGTTTATTGAAACTTATAATGATTTATATCTAACAAAGCCATTTTTTGGGCTCTGTTTATTAAAACTAAGTTTAATTCATCAGGTTATCCTGGGGATAGAAAATACACTGGTAGAGGAGGCACGCAGATATAGATTCTTCTCCATGTAGGGTGTTGTGGGTGAACACTTTGTTTCTGTAATCTTTGGTGGATATCCAATAAATGCTTTATTTCTGCAGGAGCCTAAAGTGATTTGTGCCATTTGTTGGGTATCTGTTGGGTTGGGAATCCTTTGTTCCTTTCCTATCTTGCCTTTTATCCAGGGGTTAGATCCTAGTTGTAGCTCTCTACGAAATGGCTCCGAAATTTAGATGTTACTTTCTAAAATTGTTTGGTTTTTTTTGCTTGGTCTTTTGACAGCTTGGTGAATATTCAACCTTTTCTGGGCCAGGACAGGTAATCTTTATATTTTTTACTAAAATGTATGTGTGTATATTTTTATTTATATACGCAGCACTGTACAATTTATACAAAAAGTTGAACAAGGGGGACAAAAAATATAAATAAAGACATAAATAATACTGTACATTAATAAGTATATAAGTGCTTGAACCATGAGACATAAGGGAAGAGGTCCCTGCAATCTAGTTTATACGTGGGATCTCTTTATTGCAGGGTAATGAAGTTGCTGTGGAGCAGCCTCCTATAGTTCCATATCCACATCGCAACAAAGACTCTGATTACCTCCAGTCTACAGAGGAAAACAATCGGAATGAACCCAGGTACCCTGAACCACCCAGGGTAAACCCACAACCACCACCAGATCAGCCCTATCATGGGAACCCTCGACCCTCTGAACCAGAGAGGAATATTCCATCTCCTGTACACGTACACCAAGACTTTAATCCTTCGGTGAGTGCAGGGATTGATGGGTGAGCTGCATGGTAATTGTATGGATTTCCTATAATATGTTTTTATCCTTTTTGTAAGCTCCACCTGGTAGCTCTGAATTCACCCCTTACTGGCAGCATGAGGTCTATCCGAGGAGTGGACTTCCAGTGTTTTGAGCAAGCACGCAAGGCTGGACTTCATGGAACATTCCGAGCTTTCTTGTCTTCAAGACTTCAGGATTTGTACAGTATTGTACGCAGAGCTGACCGGGCATCTGTGCCAATTGTTAATCTCAGGGTGAGTTCAATTCATTGAATATATCTACTGTAATCTTATGGGAAGTATTTTCTCTAGCATATTGGTGTCCTAGATCCATAGCATATTGGTATCCTAGACCCATTGCATATTGGTGTCCTAGAGCCATATCATATTGGTGTCCTAGATCCATAGCATATTGGTGTCCTAGATCCATAGCATATTGGTGTCCTAGATCCATTGCATATTGGTGTCCTAAAGCCATATCTTATTGGTGTCCTAGATCCATATCATATTGGTGTCCTAGATCCATAGCATATTGGTGTCCTAGATCCATTGCATATTGGTGTCCTAGAGCCATATCATATTGGTGTCCTAGATCCATAGCATATTGGTGTCCTAGATCCATTGCATATTGGTGTCCTAGATCCATAGCATATTGGTGTCCTATATCCATACCATGTTGGTGTCCTAGATCCATAGCACATTGGTGTCCTAGATCCATAGCATATTGGTGTCCTAGATCCATAGCACATTGGTGTCCTAGATCCATAGCACATTGGTGTCCTAGATCCATAGCATATTGGTGTCATAGATCCATAGCACATTGCTGTCCTAGATCCTAGCACATTGCTTTCCTAGATCCATCCACTTGCTGTCCTAGATCCATAGATCATTGGTATAATAGATCCATAACATATTGGTGACCTAGATCCTACACATTGCTGTCCTAGACCCATAGCACATTGGTGTCCTAGATCCATAGCATATTGGTGTCCTAGTTCCATAGCATATTGGTGTCCTAGATCCATAGCATATTGGTGTCATAGATCCATAGCACATTGCTGTCCTAGATCCATAGCACATTGCTGTCCTAGATCCATAGCACATTGCTGTCCTAGATCCATAGATCATTGGTATAATAGATCCATAACATATTGGTGACCTAGATCCATAGCACATTGCTGTCCTAGACCCATAGCACATTGGTGTCCTAGATCCATAGCATATTGGTGTTCCTAGTTCCATAGCATATTGGTGTCCTAATCATAGCATATTGGTGTCATAGATCCATAGCACATTGCTGTCCTAGATCCATAGCACATTGCTGTCCTAGATCCATAGCACATTGCTGTCCTAGATCCATAGCACATTGCTGTCCTAGATCCATAGCACATTGCTGTCCTAGATCCATAGATCATTGGTATAATAGATCCATAACATATTGGTGACCTAGATCCATAGCACATTGCTGTCCTAGACCCATAGCACATTGGTGTCCTAGATCCATAGAATATTGATGTCCTAGATCCATAGCACATTGCTATCTTAGACCCATAGCACATTGGTGTCCTAGGCAGTGATTGTGAAGTACAGTGTAAATATCATACTTTAAATAATTGAGGTTGGAGTGTGTGAATGATATACGATATATATACGATATCCATCTACCAGAAAAATGGCGGTGCTTAGGATAGACAAAGATATAAGTTAAATATATAGGTCAAGGTCACCCCACAGAATAAACTTATTCAGGGGGGACAGATATAGTAACAATCACTACCGATATGTAACATGCATAGTTTATTCAACAATAAATGTCCAGAACACCAGTGTTTGCCCTCTAGTAGAAAAGATCACCAAATACGCAACATGATTATCATATACATATATACATAGTCTCAACATGGTTAAAAACAACAACTAAAAAACGTATTGTGAAGTGCAGCCCTAACCTTGCCCCCTTGTGGTAACTGTGAAATATGCACATTGTACAGTAAGCTAGAAATAAGGGCTAGAAATTAGAAAAGTCTTTGGAAAGTGTTAAAAATCCCCTCCATTCATGTCTGGTATATCTTATCCCCACGAATAGGATGAAGTTCTATTTGAGAACTGGGAATCGCTATTTTCTGGTTCAGAGGCCCAGATGAGAAGTGGCGCACGTATTATTTCTTTTGATGGAAAAGATGTTGCCACAGATTCTACATGGTAAGTAATGTAATATATCACATCTTCCAGCACAGCATATACAGTTTATCCTGCTAAACAGCTGCAAAAAAACATACAAATGAATAGGTTTAATTTTACCAGATTGTAAGGCCAAGAACAGACAGCATCCAATGATGCATACAGATGCTGCTTAGGTTTTATTCAAAGCCGCTATTGTGGTCTTGAAGGCAAAGCAGGGGGGCAGGATTTGTAACCCCAGTGGGGCATGTCCACCTCTTTTTAAAAAAAAATCTGTAGTGTAGGGGACCCTCACTGAGCAAGCTAGAATCCTCTCAGAGGACACCTAAAAGGGGGAAACGTTTTCCCTCCCAACCAGGCTCCTGGTCTTCACTTTCTAGGACTTTGGGCAGACATTGCAGGAGATCCATTTGAAGCAGAGAGGTAAGGTAATGAATGATTTTTAAACTCTGCACAGTGGTGCCAGTAATGGGGGAGAGTGTAGTTCTGCCGCCGCCGCTTCCCAGCAGCCCCTCCCAACCCCTTCCCCGCTCGCGGCAATCTCGGAACAGGAGGCTAGGAGGGGCTGCCGGGAAGGAGGCCGCAGCGGATGGTCGCGACCACCCGCCGCGCACCCCCTCCCCAGCAGCCCCTCCAAGCCCCCTGCCCCGCCGCTGGCAGGGAGGGGAAGGGCCCGCTGGGAGGGGTGGAGGCACCCTCCAGCGGGGCCCTGAGAAGGACCTTTTGGGGCTTAAGGGGTCCCGCAGCTCGAACCGGGACCCCCCTCCCTTGTAAGGGCCCTTGCGGCACTGACAAGTGCCTTTGGCGGGGGTTGACCCCAGTGTGCGGCTCTTAAAAGAGCCCTTGGGTGGCGTCTTCTTTCTTCCAGTCCCGGCGACACCAACCCCACTCAGGTCGCCGATGCCAGGCAGACTCACTGCGGCCGCCAATGAGCCCGCTGGCACCGCCGGCCTCAGCGGAGCCGATGTTGCCAGCCGCTTCTTTCTTCTATCTTCAGCCATCTACTGCGATGGCATCTAAATTCCGCAGCGGAGTGCACCTCTTTATATAGGTTTGCAGAAAACCCTAATCTATTTCTGATTGCAATTTTTTAATGCTTGGTTTACATGCTTTACATTAACCAAACATATATATTTATCTTATTTGCCTCATCTTAATCTATAATGAAATACATGTAAACAACTCTTAGGGGCATATTTATAAAAAAAGTTAATACCGCAAAAAAATTACCGCCGCACATCGCGGCCGCAAAAATAGCGATATTGACGTATTTATAACGGCGAGCGCTATTGCCGCGATATGTCCTGCTGTAATTTTAAGTCCCTTCGCGGCGATACTGCACTTAGCGCAATGCGCTAAGTACAATATCTTATACAATATCTGCTGTGAAGCGGCGGCAGGTGGCCGCCGCCGCAGGGGGGCGGGGTGGGCGTGCCTCCCGGGGCGGGTGCGACCACCCACCGCGGGTTGCCAGCCCATCCCCGCGGCAGGGAGGCTAGTATCGGCTGCTTTCGCCACCTTCAAGGTGGTGAAGCAAAACAGCCGATACTAGCAGTGCGAAACAGTTACCGCCGCTTTATAAATAGAAGCGGCGGTAACAGGTATGTATCGGCGCGAAGGATTAACGCCTCGTTAACTTTTCGTGGCCGTTTTCGGACATTCATAAATCGCGTTAAACACGATTTATGCGGAAATGTCAGGGAAAACGGCCGCGAAAACTTAACGAAGCTTTATAAATATGCCCCTTAGTAGTGTCAATTCCTGTATGTTAACAATCCAGTATGTATTTTTCTCAGGCTCACTACTAATGGGTATGTACACTGGGATTTATTTATTTATTTAAATTGGCCATTCTAGCAAATTATAAATCTTCCCAACCACCACTGTACCATGTATTTTTGTTCTGTCCTGTCCCCAGTTTATTAAGATATTTAATCTGAAGAATTTTATACTTCAAGGGTCATTTAAGTGCCTTATTAACACAAACTCTTCTGCTGTGTGCAGTTTTGCTGTTACTTTAATGTTGTTATGTGAATTGCATTGTGGGAAATGCCTTTCCCAGTAGTGCCTCATATCGATTACATAGCATGCTTGCCCTCACAGATAATCTGGTCTGATAAAGGGGGCATTAGTTAAGAGAGAAATGAGGATACTGTATTTGAGTATCAAATACATGCAGCAACACACACACACCTCAGAGTACTTACATGTTTTTAATTCTAGATTTATTTGAGACTAAGTCATGTTTCAGTTTACATATCCTTTAACTAAATCCTCCATACAGCTCATCTAAAGTCAAGCATGCTCAGTAATATCTAAAGAAATAGGGGACAGATCAACAAAAAAAATGATACAGCGATAGTTGGAAAGAATTATAGTTTCCAATAATGGGCCATTACATTTTTTCCCAGTATATAATAAATAAGTGTTATTAGTGAGCTCTTATCTGTGGTGTGTTGGTGCTGCCAAGTCCTGGCAGTCGTGTAGGGGGTAGTGGTTAGGGAAATTGCAGAGTCCAGGCTCTGACACGGGTGGAGATTTGCTGTTAGGCTAGGGTTCCTAGTGAGTCTGGATCCTAATTATTGGGGGACAGTACAGGTCAGGTTTGTAGCTGTCCTACTTACTAAGATTGCTTAGTAAAATATGTAATTCTTATCCCATAACAATGAAATAGTTGTTTATGTCGCTTCAGCAATGTGGACTTAAGTAGTGTGCCACAGGGTTCTGTGTTGGGGCCTCTTCTTTTTAATCTGTTTATTAATGATTTGTAAGTAGGTATTGTAAGCAAGGTCTCTTTGTGAATGACACAAATCTTTGTAGACCAATAAAATCTACAGATAATGTACAATTGTTGCAGGCAGATGTAGATACAGTAGATGGTCACATTGGGCTGCTAAGTGGCAAATGAGATTTTATGTTATTAACTATAAGGTGATTCATTTTGCGTAAACGTTTTATCCACGAAAATTGAAGATTACTGGTGCATACTCTGCCTGATGTGGGTGCTGACTCAACTAGGCCCTTTTACCCTTGGGGGTCATATGTATGATCAACAAAAAGAGAGGTAGTTGCACTCCAAAGTGAACATTTTTAACTAAATCCATACATACTAGATCACGACGTTTCAGGAGATATAATGCACCTTTATCAGGACCTGAGGAAGAGGGAATATAACACGTTGAGTGCAACTACCTCTCTTTTTGTTGATTTATTTGGGGCTTATAAATCCATCTGCTGCTTATACTATAAATGGCTCTGTGTTCAGTGAATCTCTGATGGAAAAGGATCTTGAAGTTTTGGTGGATAACAGATTTAAATGTAGCAAGCAGTGCCAGTCTGCAACAGCTAGAGCCAGCATCGTATTGTCATCTTCTTATAACAGAAGGCATCTTGCTGTCTCTTTGGGAACCTGGGAGTAAGAAATTACTTCTTGTTTCTCATATTTTGTGGGCAATGCTATTCATATAGCATGAGACTGCAAGATACTTTCTGTTATAAGAAGGCTCTGCTCCATTTTATGTGCAGTGGAGTGCTTTTTGCTCTTTTTGGCCCACTTCTCCCTAAGCTATCTAGCTGCTTTGTCTATTGTGCTCCCAAGTCCTACCCTATAGAGCCAAGACTCTGTATCTTGCACCGACAAGATCTAACAAGATCGAAACATGTTATATCTGCAAGTCAGATAATTGGTTCTATAAAATAGGCTATGTTGCATTTTATTAATCCAGCGATTCTGGACACATGCATAAGCCAAGTGACATAAAGGAGAATTTTGCATATCTCCGCCCCTTACTTTGCGGAACCTGTTAGTAAAAAATGACTTCTTGTTTCTTACATTTTGTGGGCAATGCTATTCATAAAGCATAAGACTGCAAGATGCCTTCTGTTATAAGAAGGTGCTGCTCCATTTTTATTTAACCTTAAATACTATACTATAATATAATATACTATACTATACATGATAGTGTGGACACTGTCTAATACTGCAGTAGGCAATATTCAACAATTAGCCTTTTACATCAGATTATAAATACATATAAATATAAATCTGTCTGTCACCACAAAGGGGATTAATCAGGTAACAAGAAAGCAAATATTTTCCTGAATGGAGAGACCAGTATTATTGCTGATGTAAAAAGGTTCAATTAATATAAATATATTCATAAATCACTGGTATTTCTCATTAAGCAAACTACAGCAAATTATTCAAGATGCATGACTATTTCCCACAAAGTTTGTTTAGCAAATGCATGGTCAGAAGGTAGGAAAACGTGGCAAGATTGTTTCACTCTAAGGGCCATATTAGCCTTTAACGATTGGTAAACCGGATGTTAAACTGATTGTCAATTTCCAATCGGTTCAACGATCATTAATTTACAACCTTTATCGTACATTTACAATACGATCGTAAGTTACCGATACCGATTGTAAATCTATGATAACAAAATCGTAGATTTACGATCCCCATAGAATACCATTGCGGTAATTTACTACCGCATGGTATTCTACGACCGAACATTCAGTAATTATATTATTTTGTGGAGCAAATGCATGTTCAAAAGGTAGGAAAACAACTAACCTGCAGTGTCGCTAAAAAACGATACTGAAACAGGAAACATTCCTACTTATTACAGGCCGAGATCTACTTATTCTTATTTTAAAAACATCTGCAATGAGACAGTTTTTCTCTTTGATAGACTATAAAAAATATCAAAATATTTATCTCCACCCCAAAATATAATTTTTTCTGTAGTGTATGGACACCCTTAACGCTGGGGACTTGTTAAACAGACTTATCCATCGTTCCCTCTGCCTCTATTGCTACTTCTGGGAATGGAGTAGCAACAGGGGCCAGACCGGCAGCCGCGTCTGGGTAAGTCTGTTTCTGTGCACCTTTTAATGTTATAAACATAGCGTTTAGGGTTGGGGGGGAAAGTCCCCTTCACTACAGAAAAGTATTATTTTTTAAATTTACTGCAGAGCAGAGGGATCCGGAGGGGGGAGGGAAGGATGAAGGGGGGAATGCACCCCTGTGCATGCCAGAGTCTTTCAGGTGTACAGGAAAGTGGCAGATACCTGATAACACACAGAGCGGCTCCACTTCAGTTCCCTGGACATTCAGCAGGCACTACAGGAGAACCATAAGGAGCAGAGGAGAAAGGTAAGGATTTTTTTTACACTACACAGTGGGGCCAACAGTGGGGGAAATTTTAGTTTTGGAGGTGGACATGTCCTTTGGTAGTTCACACTACCATGTATACAGTGTTTGAACTGCATTAACTGGTATCATAACAACAAAATCACAAGTATTTTATTTAAAAGTAATTAGCTTTAAAAGTTTTGCAGGGAAATAAATAACTTAACTGACACTTCTATTAAATATTTGCAACAATTAAACAATTCAGCCAGGGAGACTGAATACTGCAAGCATTGCCAGACCTCTAAAGCAAAAGAATACCTACCTGCTCCTACCTCTTATAGAATTATAGATGGGTGTAGTTGGAACTTAACAAGACTGTCATAGTGATTGTTTTTTACTAAAACTTTTCTTTAATCTGTAATCCATTCAGTGGTGTCACCCCATCTCTTATCCCCTATTTCCATCTGAGAAAGAAGTCAGGTCCCTATAGACTAGTATGATGTCACCAGGTGTAGAAACAGGATTAATACGTTATTTTAATCAGATGTTTATGGACTTATTCATATTCATTAAAAAGTAACCTGTTAATTTAGATTCCAAAGAATGATCACTGAGATACTATTAGACTGAGATGGAAAGGCCCATTGGGCCGCTATCATATACGGGGCTATATCACTGATGCTTCTGTTACATTTATCACATGTAGGCAATTGCCCCCAGACATTTCTTCATAGTGTAAAGACATTGCTGCTCATCTAGTGTTAGAAAGGAGACGGGTCAGTAGCCATGTTTGCCCGTAAACAAGTAGAGACCACCTGTGTGTCTTTATCGGATGTTTAGGTTACACTGTATAAGTTAGTTCAGCATCAATGAAAATTCAAAAATAGTATATTTCTGTTGAGGAACTATTAGATTAGATTTTTTAGAAATTGTGAATGTTGCTGACAGTATCACATGATTACATCATTCCTTGTTTTAATCATATGATAGAGTTGTCTGGTACGATTGTTAACATTAGTAAAGCAGTAATACCATTGCCAACTGTCTTTTTATTAGTGTGTGTTTGTTTTTATTTATAAAGACGGTTAAATTAATTAATGAAATTAAAACCTTGGCATATGAAAAAACATTGATCATCAGAATACAAGTGCAAGTGCATTGTTCGACCAAGATGGAGGTCCAGAAGTAACATTACATTTTGAAAGAAGCTTTCACTATTTCTGCAGAGAAGTACAGCAGTTCAACCAACATTTATTGTACTAGTACACATTCATTGGGATTTACAGGTGGGGGCACGGTGGTCACATTGCGCTTCTCCTTTAGTGTAAATATTTAATGCCAGCTGATAGCGGGATGCTGCGTATGGGTGAGATACGCCCATAGTTGTGCATCCTCTGGAGCACATGCGACTCTGGCTGAATCTCTCTGTTGGTGTATGAAAGCAAGTTATATTAATAACTAAAAAACTTGTAGCCTTGTACAGAAGGTGTAATCTATGGTAGACTAAATGCTAAACCTAATAATATATTATAAAATAAAGGTTTACCCCTATACTGTGCCTTTAATCCTTCGTACAGCCCTCCCTGTAAAATCACAGCAGCACTTAAAGACCCAGCTCTGGCTCAGGGCAGTATAGTCTCCAGTCATCAGTGGGAAGCTACACTCATATTACGGGTTGTTGTAAGAAGGTAATAAAAGGCACAGGGAGCAGGAACAGTAAGGGGGAACCTTTATTTAAGGTTTAATTAATATCCCTACAATTAATCTAGTGTTCTATATATATGCAAACTACATCTGCTAATGTACATTTGTTCTCTAATATACTGTACTGAAGTCACATGCCTTATCCTGTACACCTTTTACTTTCATTTTTAGGCAAAACAAGATGGTTTGGCATGGGTCCGATTCCAAGGGACGCCGACTAACTGAGAGTTACTGTGAGACCTGGCGCACTGATGAGGGTGCAGTGACTGGCCAGGCATCATCGCTAACAAGCGGGAAACTCTTAGAACAGCGTCCACAGAGCTGCAACAAGAACTTCATTGTTTTGTGTATTGAGAACAGCTTCATGACTAACAATAAGAAATAGGAGCACATGACAAAGCTAGGGGGTGCTTATTTTGACAGAGGCTGCACATGGACTTTCCAAGATATTTTTCTTTTGTCCAGAGACCAAAGAGTGTCTGAAGCTGTTCTCCCGTGAGCCTTAATGTGCAGTTTTATTGTCCCAACATTTATGGGACATTATCACTTGGATACACTGTGTGAGCTATTCCCTGCCACAGGTCTGTGACAATCCTAGTATTACATTCTCCAAACCAGACAGATCTCTTTTATTCCAACAGTATTGATCAAGCCGGAACAAGGAACTTCCAGAACTCACAGCCATTAGATGCCTTCAAGGCACGTTCGAGGGTTGCAGAGCCTGTGAAGTCAGATTTCATCACCCACTCAGCATCCTAGAAGTGGAATAGTCTCTATTTTATTCTGTAATATTTAACCACCTTTAGTTACACAGACACACACATATCACTACATGTATTTCTACTGTTTCCTCCCTGTACACTGAAACCTGGTGGCAAATATTTAATAGATTGTAGCTTTTGTTTTGTTTGTTCTAAATGAATAGGAAAATTGATTTTAATTGTAAGGGTGGAAACTGGATTCCTCAGTTGACTTTTCCCAGCAACTTGGCATAATGTTTTCAGGCACTACTAAGGGATTTTGCTTTGAAAATACACCTGTTGGGTGCAATCAGCCTGAACAGGCCTGAGATGGCATTGGGCATGTTTTAGGGTTACATCGGGTGATCCAGTAGAGATTCAGATCTTTACTGGTTATCCATAAACATTTTAGGATGGGAGCCATCATCTAGTCATTTTATTTAGTACTGCTTTAAATCTACAATAGGGAGTGGGGAAAGATGATTTTTTTTATACATAGGCAAACATGTTTTCCTAGCATTTCTGCAGTTACAGTTCAGTGTTGCCTTGTTAGTTGTATTCTGTACAGATTTCAATTGAATTGTTCTATTTTTTAGCCAATGTTAAGAATCTGTGGAATGAAGTCTTTGGAGATGGCTTCAGTCAAAAGAAGCAATAGGAGAGCTTCCATCAATAAGATAGCCCCCCATTTCTTTATAGACAGAACACCCCCAGGAACACATTATGAGAGCAAAGCTTAGTTTATAAACATTTGTCACAGTGCTGAAAATCTTGTCTACAGTAAATTTCCTGCCAGACTTTAGTAACTTGTTCTTAAAAATATTGAAAAGTTGCCATAGATAGCCTTAAACAGGGTGAAGCAATATGACCACCCTAAACCCATGCTGAGACATTTATGGAAAGGGGTTTGTGTGGGTATTCCATAGGATGTTTATTGATTTTACACTGCGCAGGTGCAATACAGATTAAGGTGGAAATTGGCTGGCAAAATGGCTTTTCTAAGGGCTAGGCCACACTAGCGCGATTTTCATGTGATTGTGCATGCAATTTCAAATATAATGGAGATCTCGGGAATGCAAAAATTCCTGCAATTTCCAATATGCGGGCGATTGCGCATCCATATCCGTTTTGGTAGCGTGTGTGATCACCAATTTTTTGCGCAATCGCATGCGTTACCATAAAAGATAATGGTCAGAACGCATGCGCAAACATGTGTGCGTGCTTCCGGTGCTTTGCAATATGGCCTTAGCCTTAAGGTGATAAAATGTAGGTGTTAAAACACATGCAAAGGAAAAAGGCAAATTGGAATGTTATATGAAAATACAGCCCTGTAAAGTTGGTGGTTGTACAGATATTTTACCTGAAAATTGCACAGTCTCAACACCTACTGCAGCATATGCACATAAATTACTAATTATTTGCTGCTTTATTATAATCGTGCCCTTAAGAATCTGGGTATAGCTTTCCTTTTGTTAGGCAATAGGTTGACATGGATAAGTGTTACGTTTTTACCTGTGCTCTGTGGGCCATAATGTATTGATAGTCCATGCCTTGGAACCTGTAGTGTGTTTGTGTTTCTCTGCTCTTGGGAGAATGTAACCGTTATTGTCTGTTACTTCCTGTATTTTGACATACCATGGGCTCTAAGAAACTTGAGTTTTGTGCAGGCACGAAAGTTTAATGGCTTGTTCCCTGTATTGATATTATTCCATTGTTAAGAGCCTCAAATGCAAGATTTATGTTAAACTGCCACTGGTATACATAAAAATCCTTTCTACTTTTAAAGGTGCTAAAAAGAAAAAAAAAAAACTTTATTTTTTTAAATGCATTTAGATAATTTTTAAGCAGGAAACAGATGAAGTTGTCTACTGTAATCTTTGTATTTTTAAAACAAACCTGTGGATATTTTACATTCATTGCTATAAATACTTCTAGGATAAATCCTTGTGTGTTATTCATTGTGGGCTAAGTTGATGATTGGTTACACACATACAGAAGTGGGAATTGGTCATTTTGGGGCATATTTAAAAACCTGTGGTATTGCAAATTTGCGATACCTTGGGTTATCGCAAAAGTGAATCTGTATCCGCGATCGTCAAGGTATGAAAGTTCATACAATACCATGCGAGAGAAGAATACCGCAATGGTATTGTATAGGCGATTGTAAATTTCCGATCTTGCCAACGATTGTTGAAAGCCGCGTTATCGCAAAATAGTGATACCGCCCTTTATAGTTATGTCCCTTTGATTTGAAGCCATCAAACTCAAGCAGACTGTGTACAGAGCAATATGAATTAATATGGTACATTTAAGGAAGAAGAAAGACATAAAAGACATGTGGTATCAATATTTTGCGATACTGTGCCTTTAACGCTTGGAATCGCGGTTGTAAAATTACGATTTTTGGATTGCAATTTTACGATTGTGATCATACATTAACAAGCATATTTGTACGCTGGCCTAAACAGCACCATTGCAGTTAGTCTGCTACTGCATTGTATTGTGCAGCTGATCAATCGTAAATGTACAGCAGTGTATATTGCCTTCATTAACAATAGAATCTTTATTTGCCAATGGTGCAGCTTTATAAATAGGCCCCTATGTTTATTTATTTGTATTTTTCTACAGCACAGTGTCACCTATTTACATTGTACTGTGGTATTTTGCATCACAGTTGAAAAATAATGATAAACAGTAAGTGGCAAGGTCGTAAAATAAGAGTTGCACTTGGGTACACACAAGCGGATATTTCCATAATCTGTGGTGCTTAAGCAAGCATCAGTGACCGATGATGTTTGCCAGTAGCCGATCATGCAATCCCCTGTGGATAAAGTAGTGAGCTCCTCTTGCTTATATACTCTTTGAATCCCCTATGGATGGCATGATTGTTCGAGGCGACGGCTACTTTTGTCACTGGCAAATGGTTGGTCGGGATGAAAGAATTGTATAGTTTGTACAAGCTCTATATTTTGTTTTACCGCACCTTTACCGATTTGTAAATGCAATTGCCATTGAAAATGTACACGTTTCTATACAATTTCATTGCGTACATTTACAGTCTCAATCATACTTGTTCTACGAGAAATGTTGGAGAATCTTCCGCACGCCTGTATACGATAGATGTATGCTGGGTGCTGCTCGGTACCATAGCCAATGGTAAGTAATATCCAGGAGTAAAGACAATCCTGGACGCACACCAGACTAACAAAAACAACAGTGTTTTATTCTTTAACATGTGACGTTTCGGTGTATCATGTACACCTTCCTCAGACAAACAAGTTGAAAACCTTCTTTGTTGGAGAATTTATTACTTAAATGAACTATGTACTAAATTCAACTTCCTAGAGAAGAATATTTCTATGTAGAAGTGTTCCGGGGTGAAAAGCTTTTACATTAGGATTTTAAAAATTGAGTTTAGTTCTCCTTTAAGAGTCATATACACTTCGGTTTGCATTCAATACATTGCCCAATAATGCAAGGTGGTCTACAGAGTAGTCTACAACAGTTGTGGTTATTTAACATAGTGGTAATTATTTACACATTGAACATTATTTTACACAGCATTGTAATATAAAGACGTATATTATTATTTGGCATATGTATGTACTGTTGGTTTATGTTAAATATTGTATTTCTATTTTATAAAGAAACGAGCAGTACATATAGAATGTTAAATAATAAAGGCACAAAGTACATCCTTATTTTACAATGACTTATACTGTAAAATAATGAGTGTGTCGATATCGTTATTTTACAAAGTTTTATAAATACTGAGCTTAATACTCTGGTACCCAATTTGCAGTTGGTAAACAACCATAATCTGGAGATTTTGCATTCACAAAAATTTGTAAAAAGCAATATTTAAAAATAGAATTGGAAAAGCAAATAGTTATCGGCCAAGATGGTGTTTTTTTCCAAATTGTGCCATCTAGTTATTGGACAGCAATACACTACCATAAAAGTATACTGACACTGAAATATAATTGTAACTGCGTTTTTAAAATTTACAAGTAAGATGTTCCAATAACAAAAAGACATCTACTAGTTAAATGTGCATACTGTATTTATTTTAAAATACAAACTTTAAAAATTTGTGTGCTGGATAGAAAATTGTTTGAACTAGCAATGATGGTTGAAAAATTATTTTAATAAACAGGAGCTGAATGAAAACGATTGAAAGACAAATATGCCACCTTCACACACTGCCTCAGTCACGTCTCAATACAATGTTTCAGGGATCCCCTTTGTCCCTTTCATCAGGTGTAACCGAAACACAATCCAAACCCCTTTAAGCAGACCCAGTGATGGCAAGCTACTCCCTCTCATAAGAGCACTTCTATTCAAAGTATCCAAATTGTCCATAAACACAACTTTATAATAGTCCATACCGGAAATAATCCGCTCATCTTCTACTTCAGGAGAAGTCTCCGTAAAGTAAATACATAAATCTCAAGTGTTTACACCTAGAATAATAAAATCATTAAAAACAACAAAGTTTCTTTGTTTACATTTCATAATTACACACATGGTGGCAAAATAGTGACCATGTATAAATTGTATCTGTTTATTATTACAATACTATTACTGTACATTCGATACTGCTAACCTAAACAGATATAATTTATTACACATTGGCTAAAGATCCCCAGAGAGTGCCCAATCTAGACTGTGGCACATTTTCCACGTGGTTAAATTGCGTTTTGCAATCCATTAGGGTTTAAGAATCAAATGCAGTGGTCACAGTGTGTGTTGTGATCTGTTTTTGGAGTGCATGCACAGATTATTAATGGAATCACGGCACAGATGCGTGAAACATGCTACATTTCATTTGCACATTCAAGCCTGCTACCGTGCTTTGGATTGTGGTCACAGTCTATGTCTACTTTTTAAATGGGCAATGTTGACAGGTATAATATAAAAAGCACTTCCCTATGTTATAATGAAGTGGTAGGAACATCCCAAAACATATATAAAGAAACGTGTCTGTGTGTACGTGCATGTGTGCATGTAAGAAATGCTTAAAACTTCCCGCTACAAACTCTATACTGAATCTACTGTAGCTCACCCAGCTATGAATTACATTTTCTAAAGACCTCATAACTTTTTGCCTAGCAGATTGCACTTCTTAGAGGGAATGCTGGATATACTTCACATAAACAAAAACCCCACTAGCATATCCATGTAAAATCAAGACTAGATGCACATGGATTGAGATTTTCATTAAATTGGATCATGATGATCCATAGAGTGTAACGACACAGGAACTGCTGCAAAGACATTACATTCTAATGATTACTTCAGGTATTCTGGGTTCTGTCAATTCTGAAATAACCACGAGGCCTCCTTACCTTAGTCTAACAGTATTTTCCCTATTAAAGTCCCATCCTCATGCATGACATCATTCTCTTTTACTATAACATGATATAACCAACACTAAAACACACCAGGATATTAACAATAAATGAAATGGCTTTCTTGGTTATTTACATTTCTCAAATCCCATTTAAATATTTGAATGGTTATTTTTGGTAAAACCCTGTAAAAAAATATTCAAAAGAAAAAGAAAAAACAGCTAAGAAAATGGAATTCATAAAACAATTTATTTCATCAATATCAGAAAACCATGGGCCACAATTCACCAGCAATTCTACAATACTGTGCATCACATTAAGATTATATAAAATATCAAACCATTCTTTTCAGGTAACTGCTTTAAAAGATTCAAAGGCACAACATTAATTCTGTGATAAGTTTCCCTCTAAGGATAGATGCTGATTTGGATTCACTCTGTAGGAAAGAGATCCTAATGGCACTGGAGGTGTTAAGAATAACCATGACCCTTATTCTGGTTTTAGCACATTAAGAATATTCATTATCCTTTATTTGCCTTGTTCCAAAAACATTACACTTGTCTTTAGAATCACAAATACGTTTGTGCTTTAGATTAAGGTTTAGTTAAGGTACATCACTCAGACTGAGACCAGAAACTCCCAAACATGTTTATTCCTGTTGTACCTTGTGTGTGTGGTGTAAAATCAGTATTCATACAATTGGTCTTTACATCTACAGTCCATTATTATATGGTAAGGCATTAAAAGTAAGGCCTTTTAGGGGCAGTCCAGAAATACTTCAATGCCATGTACATTTTTTGATCAGATCCAGTGTACCGAGAAAAATATAAAGTCAAAAAAGAATTCGTTGGCAGCTACTTGCAGCCTAATAAAATGTATCTAGTCACCGTATACCAAGTATCTGGTAGGTCACTTAGAATATTGAAAATTTGATGATCATTATTGAAATGTACTTAAAAAGAAAGAAACCAGGATACAGTATTCACACCACCGGGTACTGCTGTCATGAAAGAGAACCTCTCTGGCTGTAGTCAAATACTTTAGTTATAACAAGCCTTATTTAACCTAATGTAATACCTCTAACCAAGGCCTCTGGTTCAGTGCAGCTTTGTCTATGACTTTGTCTTGCTATTGTAGTATGATATTGTGCTTCACGCACAAGATTCACGTGTGGTTGTTCTGTCAGGCTCAGTGTTATGCTCTGGTGTACCTGCAGGAAGAGCTTGTGGCTTGTCTTTCACATGTTCTGCATGATAGTGTTTGAAAATGACAAATGCAGCAGCTCCCAGGTAGAGCAAAGCCAGGAGAGTAAAGTATGCAAAGTGGAAATAAAACTGAAAAAGAAAAATGCAGGGTTTTCATTAGAGTACACATGATTCCTTACACAGTCTGCCAAAAACCATACAAGGCAAACAATTTGTAAACACAATCTGATGGTAAACACACACATATCACAGGCAGTATAAATCCATCACCCTGCAATATACAGTTAGTATGAACTATTAAACACTGCCCTGGCAATTTCTCTAAGTTTAAGTACTTTCCAGCAATACAGCAGCAAATAATTTTGGAAATATGTTGTATTCCTTATTCAGGCACCTAAGGACAGGTACACTTCTTCAAAGAGCATGTTCACCTCATAAAACAAAAAAAATGGTGAATTGTGAGTTGTCTGCCCCTACCACAACTGCTATGTATACCAGTTTATTACATGTATTATTTAATGAAAAGTTTTATTCCTTTCTGGCAAAGGTATCTGCTCCCTCCCTCTGCTCATGGATATTTTTATAAGCTTGAGCATGTGCAGAGGAGGCAGCAGGCGAAACAGCAGTCAATCATTGGTTGTGATGTCAGCAGTCACAGCCTTGATTGACTGCATGGAGGGAGGAGCCAGCTTACTCTGATAGAATGGGAACAATAATAATCCTTAAATATCTGGTTCCATTCCCTTATGCTGAGGCCACACTACAATGCATCAAAGCGTGTGCGTTATTGCACGCGATTGCGTGTGCGATTCCAGTACGTTGTACCATGCTGTCTCACGTTTGCGCATGCGATTTTGCTATTTTCCATGATGGAAACACATGCGGTTGTGCAAAAAAATGGTGATCGCAAAACTGAAACGAATGCGCAATCGCATGCGCATCGGAAAGTGTGGCCTTGTCCTAAGTGGCCAATAACCCACAGAACTGTAGATTCTTACAAAGTAATATGATATTAATTCAGTTACCCATATACTAGTGCCTTACCTGTGAATGGACAGTGAGAGCGAGCCCTCTCTTATCAGCGATGATAATAGTGATTATGGTTTTCAAAATGGTGGCGAAGAAAGTGTTGACTCCAAACACTAAGGCACAGAGCTCTTTGGATAAGTTACTTGCAATCTGAAAACTGAACAAAGAGAAAAATATTGGACACTGAAATTGCCCATCGCTAACCTAATGACCAACAGAAGGAATACTCTACTCAGCTGGAGGTTTAGATCACTATAACATAGCAAACATAGCAAGGGAGGTTGAACACAGACACAAGTCCATCTAGTTCAACCTTTCTATCCTACACATATAAAGTGTTCGGCTCCTCCGTTAGTGGTTGGCCAGTTCGCATCCTTGATCCGGAAAGAATTCAGGGTCACCCAAATTGTAAAAGCTTATAAACTTTATTATAACATTTTAAAATCCATCACACAATCATTGGTTGCCTACCAATAGATTGTGTGATGGATTTTAAAATGTTATAATAAAGTTTATAAGCTTTTACAATTTGGGTGACCCTGAAGTTCTTTCCGGATCAAGGAGTGCGAACTGGCCAACCACAAACGGAGGAGCCGAACACTTTACAAGCAGTCGGACCAAGCGAAGGGTCCAAGGCAGTCCTGCACCCAGACCACCAAGTCGAACGGGTGAGTCCTGATCTATGGAAAATGTCAATGTTTGAACTAAAAGTATTGTTTAAAGACGTCTATATACAAGTGTGTATATTACACGAATAAGAAGAAGGATTTTACGATAGATCTGGGGTCAGTACACCCAGATCTCCCCTTTACCTTAAGTAGACTAACCATTAACAATACGAACAAGCTAAATAATATCACATTTAAAGAGTTTGAATAAATAATTGGTTAATCCATTTAGCAATATAGAGGTCACTATAATCTGGGACTATATACAACTCGTAACATTTATTTGCAATGTAATTATCCTACACATAACCTTACCTCTATCTAACAGTTGATCTAGAGGAAGGCAAAAAATATGTAGGAGGAAAATTCTCAAAGTAGTGTATCACTGGATAAACAAGAACTATTAATAACTTATTCAGTGCTCTCTTGACACTATCCAATGAACCTGCCATTAAACATCACTGTTTTAACTTAATACAGAGACATAAACATAATGGACACAGATGTCCTACATAATCTGTTTTTCCTAATTGCTAATAGTGGCCTTTCCAGGAATATAAAGGATAGGACACTTACGTGGCAATGGGAACCAGAAATTGGTAGGAACTCCTGAAAATGACATAGGCTACATAACAGACCCAAATGTTTTCAGTTGTGTTCATGAGAATAAGAAGCCCAGCCTGAAGAGCCGTGGCCAGTCCGATTACCAGTTCTGACCACAGATTCCACCGAATCTTAATATATCCTGCAGCAAAGGAAGTGATGGCCCCTGGGGAAAGACAGCACAAGAAAACATACCTGTTAATAACATGGCACAAGCCTATTACAATTAATCATTGTACCAGTCTAAATCAAACAACTATCAGGTTTACTTGGCCTCAGTATTTGAGTTTGATCCTATAAAGTTTAATAGAGAAATATTTCAAGCAAGGCTACAATCAGAAATTTCTGGCCCCGGTAGTATGTAAATTTGGGGGAAAGGTAAAATCAACCTAACCTTGAAGACACACAGTTGCGAAGCACAATACGGATAGAGACTGCCAAGAGACAAACCTCACAGCAGTGGGAAAGCAGCACATCTGGTGTTTGCTTTTTTAAAGTTTGTTTATTTTTTTTTTTTATTTAATTTTTGTTTAATTTGTAAATAATACTGGTTACTGTGCATAAAGGGAATGGCTCACCCCAAAGTTTACTTACCAAGGAGAGTGGATGCTGCATCTACTCCTCCATTGTAGACTTTCCTACTATCGCTGGCAGGGTAAATACTGTTCCATAAGATCTGCACATAATAAAGCATCAGGTAATATCCTGCAGAATTAAAAATCCACCACAGGGACCACAGTCGCAGCCGGGGGTGGCGCACAGTTCCTCTGAGTTCCAGCAGCATGCGTACAAGCACAAAGTCCTTCCAACCAGAACAAATGCCTCCTACAGCATTCACTTTTTGTGCATCAGAGTTTTGTATCCCATTACTCAGTTCAGAAACGTGTTTATTGAAGAACAGACTTCTCTTTGGCCTCTGCAGAAACATTGCGAGGAGCAAGCCAAATACCATAAAGCCCAAAGATAAGTAATTGAGGGTCTGGAAGGGTACACCACCAACTGTGATGCATAGCTGCCCAAGCACAGCACTGGTAAAGACACCCATAAGGACAGAAGAACGTGAGTACCCTGCTGCCCGTTGATACTGAGTTGGTGACACCAATGAGAAGATATAAGAGGAATAAGCGACCCGAGCTGCCATGGTGATACCGTAGAAAAACTCCATGAACTGCATTGCAATTACATCTGTACCAAAGATAAGCAGTAACCACACAGAGATGTGACTTAAACACTGTAGAACAAGCACAGGTTTGTACCGAAGATAATCAGTGAGTAGGAAAACGGGAACAAGAACTACCATGTAGGAGTAACTCAGTACAGGAATAATCTCATTGGTTACCTGCAAGAGTAAAAAAAACAAGGATTAGAGCCTCTACAATGATTACCCAACTTTTAGTTTGCTGCTTCCGTGCATGGAAATGGCACAAAGCAGCAGCTAAAGGCAGCCGAGGGAACAAGGTCTGGTAAGTTCATTCAGGAATATGGCAAATGCAAAAAAGTTGGAGGAGCACACTATTTCATTTTCAGTGTTTATTCAGCAAAATATAAATATACCGTTAAGTAAAGTGCTAAGTGCATAATATATAAATATTAAAGTCATATAAACTTTAACGGTAAATTATAATGTTTCTTTTTAAGATGTTTTTAAATCATATATTATAACACATTTGGCACTTTATTTGAGGCTATAAGTATAGCGTGTACAATGACACTTAATGGTTTTTTTACATATTGATAAATGATTTTAATGTGTGTATTGATGTTTAAATATGTTATAGAGAATGATGGTGTGTTATATACTCACAAGAAATAATTGTAGATGTGATTTCACGATCCAATTAATGATCATTATCACTTCATGCCACATCACAAGGGGGTGGGATTAAGGGTATATAAGGTGGAAGGGGTGTGCACACGGTTATACCTGAGGAAGGGGAATCTACATCCCCAGAAACGTTGTATGTCTTTTTGCTGAATAAACACTGAAAATGAAAAAGTGTGCTCCTCCAACTTTTTTGCATTTGCCATATTGCTGTGGCCCTTAAGGTGGAGGGCTGGGAGGATTGCACCTATTAACTGAAGGCCGTGCCAAAGAAGGTGTGCTGGAGTGTACTTTCCTGAAAGTTTAAGTTCATTCAGGAGCAGAGTTGAAGAGTTTAGACCTTGCAAGGTCTAGGTTTTCTATTGATCCTGAAATTTTTGTTTGGGGGAATATATGTATGTATAGTTTATTTATAAAGTATACATATAAGTCATACAAGGGGAACAAATACATAAATAGTTCAGTACAAAAAAATAATAATATATATAAATATAATTGTAACTATATAAGTGCTAGAGCCTTGCCACAAGAGGAAAGTATGTCCCTGCCTGGTAGAGCTTACAATCTAGTTAGGAGGGTAATATACAGATAAAAAGGAAAGGATAGAGGTGCAGCAGTGAGACTTATGCAGTGCAAAACATCATATACTGTGCTAGTTATCAGACAGGTAGGATGTAAATCTGGTAATTGAGGTTTCTTGACGAAGAGTGAGGGGAATAGAATTTCAGAGAATGAGAGCCACAAGAGAGAATGTTTTAAGGTGACAGAAAGCAGTATGAGTGGGGGGTAGAGGAGATGGTTCTGTGATGATCGAAGGGTGTGGGTGGGACCATATGGGGGCAACTAGAGAGGAAATATAAGGAGGTACAGCAAAGCGAAGGGATTTAAATGTTGGGAGAAGGATTTTGTAAACAATACACTGTTTAATGGGGAGTCAGGTTGTTGTCCGATACAATATATGCCGCAGAGTTTAGTATCGACTGAAGGGGAGAGAGGTGGGAAGCAGGAAGACCAGTAAGTAGTAGGTTACAATAGTCCAGGCACAATAGTATAAAAGCATGCATAAGCAAAGTGGTAGATGGGAGAGAAATTAACCTGCAGCTTTTGCTATACAGTTTCTGACAAAAGTCTTGTCGCCTGTGTATTTTGCTGTAACTCCTGCTATTAACCTGATTTTTAATTGATCAATTGGTGTTAGAAATAGCTCATATAAAAAGCTAAAGCCCTCCCAAATAACATTAAATGTACTGGTAAAAAATAGTTTCACTGAAAAAAGATTTATCATTTAATCAAGACAGAAAGGTCAAAATGTTGCAAGACAAAAGTGTAGTCGCCTATACAGAAAATGATCTACTTTACAGCCAATTCAAAAATATGTCAGCAAATTAGTAGTGGTGCTGTGAGATCCACATTTAATATCTTGTATGACTTCCATGAACTTGAAGGACAGCATCCATGCGGTTTGGCAAGGAGTCATACAATTTATTGATGAAATCATCAGGAATAGCCAAGAAAACAGTCTTGCATACCTCCCAGAGTTCATCAATATTCTTTGGTTTCGTCTTCCATGCTTCCTCTTTCATCCTACCCCACATATGCTCAATGATGTTCATGTCAGGTGACTGGACCAATCCTGGAGCATCTTGATCTCCTTCACCTTAAGGAACTTTGATGTGGAGATGGAAGTATGTGATGGAGCACCATCCTGCTGCAGAATTTGGCCTTTTTTATGGTTGGGAATATATGAGGTAGCTAATATTTCTTGGTATTATACACTATTGATGTTGCCTTCCACCCTGCAGGTCCCTCACACCACCCCATACTTGATGTAACACCAGACCATTATTTTGCCTCCACCAAACTTCACTGATTTCTGCGTAAATCTCGGCTCTATGCGGGTTCCAGTAGGTCTCCTGAAATATTTGCGGCGACTGTGGTGTAATTCAACAGAAGATTCATCTGAAAAATCCACCTTTTGCTACTTTTCCAGCATCCATCCTTTTAGCAGGCTGTGGGACTTGGTCTTTTGTTTAGTGCTGATTCAAACATGGAGGCCATTTCGAGACAGAATCTGACAAACTGTTCTGGTTGACACAGGGATTTCAGGTGACCAGGTCTCCTGGAGCTCTACTGCAGTTGAAAATGGGCTTGCCTTGGATTTTCGAGCCAACAAACGGTCCTCTCGATCAGTTGTCTTGCGGGGTCTGCCTGACCTGGGCTTGTCAAAAACTTCTCCAGTCTCTTCAAATCTTTTCTTTGTCCTCTGAACTTGACGCTGAGAGACATTGAAGGTGTGCGCCACATCAGCAGTGGATTTGGTCTTCAGCCTCTTGATAATCAACTCTTTAGTCTTAGGGTGAATCTTAGGCATGTTTGCAGAGGTCTATTTGCAGTTGATATGAAGGTCTAGTGTACTGGGGTTCTTTTTATACACACCTGACACCTAATTGATCCATTATTAGTCACAGGTGAAGCCCATATGACAAGGCGACAACACTTATGTCTTTGAAAAAATTGACTCAATGGGCTTTACCAAGCTGTTAATATTAGAATACTTTTTGTTAGTTTCGTTTTGCATTGAAACATTATTACAAAAGCTGTTTGGGGTAAAATGAACCATTTCTTGAAACCAAATCTGCATTAGAATTATTGTTAAGCCGCACTTCAGGTCTATTTGTACACAAGCGACAAAACTTTAGTCAGAAACTGTATTGCGAAGGAACAATTCAGCAGATTTCTGGCTTTTCTACAGCACTTCTACCAGTGTGTCCCCTTCAAACTTTATATATTTCAAAAAGCTTAGAGTGTTCACTATCTCTCCTACCTCTTCACCAATTTTAAAAAAGTAACTCGCTTGCAAGAAGGCAGCAGTACCATATATACACGAGTATAAACCAAGGTTGTCTGTACTCAGCACCAGGAAGTGAGGCAGGTGTCGAGTAGTGACGTCAGCCAGCAGAGGATGCACGTGGCAGAGCAGAGGAAGGGAGCGAGCAGCCAAGGTAAGAGAAGGAATTCAACACTGGGAGGGTGTTACAGTAATTTCTGCAGTGAAAATTCATAAAGCATGCTGGGAGTTGTAGTTTCCAAACATCTGGAGTGTCAAGGAATGGGGGTTACTGTATGGGATTACTGTCCATTTAAAGAGCAACTAATGCCTCAAACAATACAAAATCAGGAGGATGGTATCTATTGTTAAAAATATTGCCTTCTGTATTGTTTTGAGGATTTAGTTGCCCTTTAAATGGACAGCAGAATTCCCATACAGTAATAACCATATTGGATTTGGCTATTACTGTATGGGACTACTGTATTGGAATTCTGTTGTCCATTTAAATGGCAACTAAAGCCTCAAAATAATATAGAATCAAAAGGCATTAGTGGTCATAATTTATACCCTCGGTTTATACGAGTCAATCACTTTTACTCCTTTTTTCAGGTAAAAATAGGCACCTCGGGTTATACTTGGGTCGGTTTATACTCGCATATATTCGGTATCAGGAAATGTCAGAAACCTGTAGAATTACAGGTCATTTCTCTTGATTCTGCTGATTTCAGATTTGCTGGTTACAGCTAAAGAGCTAAAACTAGAATTATAGAATCCATTCAGGCTTATTCACATTTTAGCTTTAATTTTCATTTAAGCCTATAATTGATTACATTTATTTCAGTCCTATAGCTAAATATGAGGCCTGTACAATCTCATTTGTGGTGGGTTTAGCTGGGCCTGTACAATTTCCAAAACCTTTTGCAAACATCATGGTTCCCTTGTTTTAATAAAAAGGTACATTTTAGCACAAAACATAAATTACATGTTTACCCCCAGAACTAGATCTACCTTTACCTTTCCCACAACCCAATTGCAAGATCTTTTTAGTAACTTTTCTCCCCTTCATCCTTGAAGCCCAGAGAGAGTTTAAAGAGGAAGGTCGCAGTGCCAAGGAGGTGCTGAGCTAGTCACTGGCTGGTAGTGACTGACTCCTACAATATGCAAGAAAGTAACTAGAAGGATGTTTGTGAAGGTTCTCATTCATCCAGGTCATGGTATATCTGTTGTATTCAATTAGATCAACTGGACTTGAAGTTTACTTCTTGAAGACGTTTCGCTAGTCATCTGACTGGCTTTCTCAATTCAGAATGACTTGTACAAGAATCTGTGGCAATTATGTATCCCAATTAGCATATCACAGCCAGGTGTCGAGGGCATGATTGCATAGTGGCTAAGAGGTGCAATTGGTACATCTGAAACAACCAATACCGAAACACAAGAAAAGCGACATCATATACGCAGTGCAGTGCAGTGAAGAATGCTCTGATTTGTATGTGGGGGAGACCAAAAAAGCAACTGCATCAACGTATGGCCCAGCACAGAAGAGCCAATTCCTCGGGTCAGGACATACCTTTGAAGATTGTAATGTTAACATATTGGCAAAGGAACGTGACTGGTTCAAGAGAGTTAAGGAGGCCATTTATGTGAAAATAAAGAAACCACGCCTAAATAGAGATGGGGGGGTTCGACACCAACTGTCTGCCATGTACAGACAGTTGGTGTGTTCCTATAACACCTCTTAGCCACTATGCAATCACGCCCTTAACACCTGGCTGTGATATGCTAATTGGGATTTTCCAGGGTATATAATTGCCACAGATTCTTGTACAAGTCATTCAGAATTGAGAACTAAACTTCAAGTCCAGTTGATCTAATTGAATATGATTTGGTGACAGAGCATTTAAATATAGATTCTGATTTTGGGGGTAGAAATGATCTTTAACATAAATTAAGTCGCGACATAAAAACCCGCACAATGGAGCATATCATACCTTCCTTGCACAACGATGCAGTAACCGTTGCATGGCTACTGCATCACTGGAGCGAGAAAGGTAAGTGTTACACTCAGTGACATATTTCATGTCCACTAAAGCAAATGTGGCCCATTTCAAGCAATGGTCAAAGGCCACATGCCTACCCAGCAGTTCCCTTCTTAGTAAATTCCTCAGTAGATGGAATGTTCTAATCCCTAAGCTGTTGTATTTAGTTGTTTCTACCACAACAATGAAATCCTATTATTTTAGTGCCCATCAATTAAACTCTTCAATCCTGCAACTTGGTGAGGAAAGAGAAACACGGATCAGAGTTTAATTGTACCTCTCCTTAGCACAATATGCGTGATATACTATTGTCAAGCAATGATGAAACTGATTGCACAAATACTGAATGACCAAAGGTTTGTTTTCTTTAACAGGTTTTAGCATAAAATTGCTGACTATAACAAAACAGCCACAACGAGGAAAGGAAAAAGTCCCAGAGAAATATTCAGGGTTATTCAATAAAAGTTCTTATAGTTCAAAATGGTGCTAATTTTGCCCCAACCAATCAAATGTTAGCTTTCAAATGTTAAATAAGATCTGATTGGTTGAGGTAATATTAGCACCATTTTAAACTATAGGAACTTTTATTGAATCTCCCTGAAAGTTTTGAAAATACATACCGGTAACTAAAATGCAAAAATAAGTTACTGCCACTTTAAAGGGCATATACACCCCCAAAACTATAATCCCCCCCACTACTGACCCCATTGTGTAGTGTAGTTTAATCCTTACCTCACATCCCAGCTCCATCTGGTTCTCCTGTATTCCCCCCCCAAAGTGCCCACCAGGAGGCTAGCAGGGTCCATATAGGACTCTGCCTCCTACCTGGCCTCCGGGAGAAGTTTGGCATGCGTACTGCAGCCCTTCTCCCTCTCCCTCCCGATTAGGATTCCCTCCCCCTAGTGTAAATCCCTTTTGCTATAATAATCCCCCTGTCCCCCCAGCCCCAACCGCAATGTTTATTTTATTAGAAAGTGCCCAAACATTACTTACCTCCTCCGCCGCACTGAATGACCGGCAGCCGGTCCCGCCCCTCTGCTTGCATTTTCTCGCAAGCAGAGGGCCGGCAGCGCGGCGGAGGAAAGAGGGGAGGTAAGTAAAGTTTGGTGAACTTTCTAATAAAATAAATATAGCGGTTGGGGCTGGGGGGACAGGGGGATTGATCTAACAAAAATTTATTTCAAGGGTTGACATACCCTTTAACACTAGACAATGCATAGAAAGTAATTTCCTGCTTTCATCCTTGTTAGTAAATCGGGTTGTCCAATTGGAGTAAATCAAAGATGTGTCTAAAATATTCAGAGAAGGCAAAAATTACTATATTTATGTGTATAAAAATACACCAAAAAATCCATCTCCACCAATGGACATTGATATATCTGGAGACTTTGTATTTCTATTTGCAGGGGTACTCCTATTTTGATTTGGTCTAAGCACCTTGGTTTTAGGCCTTTTCATCTATTTCTCTGCCTAATTTGAGGCCTGTAGTTCAGATACAGCCCCTAAGTAGATGTATATTGCATTGCCAAGGGCTCCACTGCCTTTTATTAATAACAACTCTTATTAAGAAGATGGCTGCATATGTTAATAACATTAACACTGCTAGTTCAGTTTGAAAGAAAATCATACAATACAATTATTCTAGAGCTGGTGCCATTTAGGCAAACATTTCAAGGATCAAAAGTTAAAATTATAGCTGTGGTCCTTGCATCCAAGTCAGCTGAAATCTAAAGTATTCGATGTCACCATTACCCCTCTCCTTGTGTCCAAAGTAGATAATTAATGCAGCTCAGTGCTCACTGCTTTTCATCTCTCTTATTTCCTAAAAAATGTGGCAAGAGTCCAAGGGTGCTAGGCAACAATCCTTGCACTTGCCAAAGAAAGTGAGAAGCAAGAAGAACAGCACCATACAGCTCTGTTTGAGGCAAAGCTGAAGAGCAAACTATCATTCTAGCATCAACCATAGAACAGGCCTGGGCAAATGAAGGCTTTATAAGACAAAGCCCATCAGATCGGATAGGAATTGGCTAATATTGGCCATCAAATTAAAAAAAAAATTAAATATTCCCGAGTTGAAAAATATGGAAGGTTTGGAAGGTTTTATTCTAGGGTTTTACTTGAACTTTTACTGGGAAAGTCATGTATTGTTTTAATCAGGAACCACAAAACCCGCTAGAAGTCCTTCGTCCTCTGCTCCTGTTGCAAGCTGGTTACGAGCATGTCGTGGCCATGACTCACAGTCATTACCAGTAGGCAAAGTGAACAGTGAGGGATCGCAGTCGTGTAAGTTCTCCAGTGTGGGAGTGTCGGGTGAAAGTAAGAGTATAACAAAACTGGGTTTTGGGGGGTTGATGCTTTAAGGACATGTCCACCCCCACAACTAAAATTTAAAGGGTATGTCCCCCTTAAAACTAATTTTTGATATAGTACTCCCCCTGGTCCCCCGCCCCAACCGTTTTTATTTTTAGAAAGTGCCCCAAACTTTTACTTACCTCCCCTCTTTCCTCCGCCGCGCTGCCGGCCCTCTGCTTGCAATAAAATGCAAGCAGAGGGGCGGGACCGGCAGTCGCGTCTGTGATTGGCTGAGCGGCAGCCAATCACGGACGCGGCTGCTGGTCATTCAGTGCAGCGGAGGAAAGAGGGGAGGTAAGTAATGTTCGGGGCACTTTCTAAAGATAAAAATGAAGCGGTTGGGGCTGGAGGAACAGGGGGAATACTATATTAAAAGGGATTTATGCTAGGGGGAGGGAATCCGGAGAGGGAGGGAGAGGGAGGGGGAGAAGGGCTGCAGTACGCATGCCAAACTTCTCCCGGAGGCCAGGTAGGAGGCAGAGTCCTATATGGACTCTGCTAGCCTCCTGGTGGGCAGTTTTTGGGACTTTGGGGGGGACTACAGGAGAACCATATGGAGCTGGGATGTGAGGTAAGGATTAAACTACACTACATGATGGGGCCAGTAGTTGGGGGGATTATAGTTTTGGGGGTGGACATGCCCTTTAACCCACTGCTGGCCCCTCTGTGTAGTGTTAAAAAATCCTTACCTATCCTCTAAGCTCCATATGGTTGTCCTGCTGTGCCTATTCAAAGTCAACGAAAATGAAGAGTAGGAGCCTACCTGTGTGTAAAAATATATTTGCCCCTTCCATGTCCTCCAGGGAGGACTCTGGCATGCGCAGGGGAGCCCTCCCACCATCCGGATCCCTCATCTTAACAGATAAACTATAAAAAAAATGGGGTGGAGATACCCTTTTAAACTATGAAAGTTTTTGGGGGGGACGGAGACACCCTTTAACACCATAGTTCTCATTTAAATGTACATTTTAGAAATTTATGCTCTATAAAATGTATTATGTCTTGGATAATTTAGGCCCATTTGTTTAGAGTATATGGGTATTTAAAGGAATACTTCACTGAAAAAGTGAACTATTCCTTAAATGCATTGATCGAAGAACGGGAGGTAAAGTTCCTGGCTGATGTAAAATTGATTTAATAACAGAAGGCATAGCTCCTTTACCTCCTGTTCTTCAATCAATGTATTAAAGGAATAGTTCCCTTTTTGAGTGGACTATTCATTTAATGCTATTTCAATAGTATAAGCAATAAGGTCGCTTCTAAAGGGCAAACATGCAAAATGTTTTCGCACAACAAGAATGTTTCCCAAGGTTTTCAATAAACAAAATGTAAAAAATGGTAGGTGTTTTTTCCACTGCTCACTTTACATATAATAGCAGAAAGAGTTAGGGGTACTCTTGTTTACCTACCTTGGAAGTATAGATTTAAAGGGGAAATTGTTTTGGGCACTGCAATCGCAAATTTAAAAGTAATTTGCCCTGGCACACAAAAAAAATGGATTTTTACCTAAAACACATACACTCATATCTAGATGAAGAAACAGAGGCTGGAGCTACATAATTGCCATTTTATTGTGTCTCTGTCTCTAAATATGGAAACTGACCTGCTCTTTTGTGAAATTCCTTTCCACGCTAAGAAGGTATGGGGTTATGAAACTTTCTCCAGGCCTTAGTTGTGTCATAAAGCCATAAAAACATATGAAGAAAAGCAAAAACTTCCATCTTTTGTGCTCCTCTGGTGGAGTCTCTCCACCCTCTGATGGGGAAGCAAGCTTATCCATGGATGGCTGCACCTCATCTGTGAGAGAATGCTGCACCACAGGAAGAAACTGCTGTTCCTCATAAGGAGACTGCTGCTCTTCATCTAGAACCTGTTTATTGTTATGTGACTCCTGCATGTTCTCATTCGCCTTCCATTCTGAAGCCATGGGGGTGTCCACTTCTCTGAAGCTTTAAAACATAAACATAAAAAGAAATTCCATTAGTAGATTATAGTTACAGCTGTGCCTATAGGAGTAGCTCATTTGACCTGGTAGATTTTTCTGACCTTGGGTAACAAATTTCAATATTTACAAACTAAATACAATGCTGGGTTAGTGGTTTGGTAGAGTTTCAAAGACAATGAACACATTAACAAGGAACAGCACTAGAGACCTTGTTCTGGTACGGCATGGTCATGGGATCTGTATGTGATTTAATCAAGAATGCATTCATTCACACTAATGTATTTTCATCTCTAACCCCCAAACTATATGATGCAATGCTATTATCCCATTCCAAAATCTATTTGTTCCTCTCAGTGATGTTGAACCTTGGTACTACAGATGCATGCTGGGAGATGTAGTTTCTGAACATTTGGAGTTCCAAGGTTCTACATCACTAGCCAATAGCTCCTACTAATTCTAAATTGGCAGCACACTAGTTCTGACTCTACACCATAATTCTGCAAACAGGGCATACTTTCATAAGAGAGAATGTGTTAGCATTTTAGGATAGAGATATTTTCAGACTGAGAACAAAACATGGACAATTAAGTGAATTGGGTTTCACTTAACATAAAGCAGTTACAGGCATACGTGTATGTTATTTAGACACAGTCATTGTGCCACGGTTAATAAGGGGGCTACAAAAAGTGGCCCTACCTTACTCCCACCCTGCAGAGCAACCAACCAGCAAAGAAATGGCTTTCACCCCAAGCCAAAAAAACATCCAGCTATGGTAGGCATGCAATTCCCATGATCCGCAAACAAAATGTCCATGAAAGTATGCTGGGAACCAGGGGAGTAACTGCAGGGGCCCAGGCCCCCCCTTGAGAGATTGGAGGCCCGACTCACCTCCTCGTGAGCACGCAAAAAAAATGTTTACTTCATAAAAACAGCTGATTGTGGGCCCTCTTACATCCCGACCCCCCCGCCAATGCTGGGAACCAAAATGCAACAAGTCCACTGGGACTTTAATGTCAACATCTTGGCCAAAGAACAGGTCAACATCTTGGCCAAAGAACAGGTCAACATCTTGGCCAAAGAACAGGTCAACATCTTGGCCAAAGAACAGGCCTGGTTTAAAAGAGGTGACCCATTTATGTCAAAATAAAGAAACCAAGCCTGAATAGAGGTGAGGGAAGTTTGACACTTTGACACCAATTGTCTGCCATGTACAATTCTGTTTTGATAACACTTCTTAGCCACATCAGCACCTTGCATTCAAGAGGTCCCTAACACATTGCTGTTATATGCTGATTAAGACACATTCCAGGATTCTAGGGTATTTTTTGTCAACATATTTTTATACAAGTCATTCTGGATTGAGGAAGCCAGCCGGGTGAAACGTCTTGTAGAACTAAACTTCAAGTCCAGTTGATCTAACTCAATATCACAGATATAGTCCAGGTTATGTTACAAGCATAGCGACAGATGCAAATACAGTAAGGCAGCCTCAGAATGCATTATATTTAAAGGCAATTAGTACTACACATAAAAGAGTTTGTTACGTAAGGAATCTCAAACTATAAAAATGACTAAATCAGGTGTGTCAAACTTGTGACCCTCCAGATTTTTGAAAACTACAAACTCCCAGCATTCCTGGCAGCAGAATGCAGTTGTACATGTCTGACATCTCTGTGTTAAATGATCCCTGGTGTTCAGATCCCTAGAATTCTGTACAAATTTCAAGATATATTAATGTAAAGGAAGAAACTGTGCCAACAACCCCAGGGAAGTCCCTCTGTCATGTGTCTGAAATGGGTCTGTTAGAGTCCAACTGGGAGATTCAATATAGGTAAAATCCATCTAAAACCCACGTTAACCCGAAGTAATATTGGTTTAATGTAAGTTATACACAGATTTTAGGGCACATCGCCATTTCCAACTGTTTTATGAAATATCGCTGTGCAATCAATACAAAAACTCTTTTAATGGGTTCTGTAGGGGGACTTCCAGCGCTACTTAGCTTATTACCTTTACATCATGCACTACAAGACATAATCTCGTTTACGCCTCGTATTGTATGGCGTGATTGCGCTATGGTAAGTAATGCCAAACTTTTATTTTGAATCTGTTGAAGTGTGTGTTTCTCTGTCTTCTACTATCAGTCTGTGGGGGAAGTCTCTGGCAGGTATAACCTGTCTGTCTAATGCTCCCAGTCTGTCAGTATCAGTCTGTCTAATGCTCCCAGTTGTCTAATGCTCCTAGTCTGTCGTGACAGTCTGTCTAATGCTCCTAGTCTATCAGACAGACTGTTAATGCTCTAGTCTATCAGTGACAGACTGTCTAAGCTCCTAGTCTGTCTAATGTTCCCAGTCTGTCTGTCTAATGCTCCCAGTCGTCCGTCTGTCTTATGCTCCCAGTCTGTCTGACTAATGCTCCCAGTCTGTCTGTCTGTCTAATGGTCCCAGTCTGTCTGTCTAATGCTCCCAGTCTGTCGTCTGTCTAATGGTCCCAGTCTGTCTATCTGTCTAATATTCCAGTCTGTCGGTGCAGTTGTCAATGCTCCAGTCTGTCGTCTAATGCTCCTAGTCTGTCAGTGACAGACTGTCTAATGCTCCTAGTCTGTCTAATGTCCCCAGTCTGTCTGTCTAATGCTCCCAGTCTGTGTCTCATGTCCCCAGTCTGTCGTCTGTCTAATACTTCCAGTCTGTCAGTGTCAGTCTGTCTAATGCTCCTTGTCTGTCAGTGACAGTCTGTCTAGTGCTCCCAGTCTGTCTCTGCTCCCAGTCTGTCTGTCTGTCTAATGCCCCCAGCCCATGTCCAGTACCTGCCTTCTGGAGGGTGACAGTCCCGGTGTTCCTTGTCATCCCAGGGTCAGTATTCCATCACACGGAACATCACAATCTCCCCACCTCACTTCACACTAGCGAACAACAAGACATGTCACCGGAACTACATTTCCCGGCTTCTCGTGGGAAACTACAGTTCCCGGCGTCCATTTCGACTATCAAAAATCCAAAAGCTTTATTAAATGCTGGCAGTACAAATGGAGGGTAGAAAGAGATGCGATGGAGCCTTGGCAGTTGGTACGGTTAGAATATCTCGGGAAGTAGATTTATCTGTAAAACATTGGTGTTTCCCTTAATAAGAGTAGCAATGTGCCTCTCTGTATTGGTGGCCTGAGTTCAATATGCTCATTGTATCCACCAACCCATTGAGATAATGTAGCATGAAAGGAGGATTCAATAGATGGGAAATATTTAGTAATACATTATAATACAGTTATACAGTAGCTATCAATGTTCTTGTTTAAATACATATGTGTAGTAGCACTTAGGTGTGTGTGTCCAGCACATGTTTAGCTGAGGAGCAGTATTTTCCCTTCCTCTAAAGTGATGTCCACCCTTAAAAATTGTTTTGCTATATCATAGGATTAGGATTCCCTACCCCTACCATAAAACCCTTAGGTAAATCGTTCCCCCTGTCCCCCCAGCCCCAACCGCTCTATTTATTTGATTAGAAAGTTCCCCAAACTTTACTTACCTTAACTCCTTCCTCCGCCGCGCTGCCAGGCCCGCTTGCGAGATAATGCAAGCAGAGGGGCGAGATAATGCAAGCAGAGGGCGGGGACCGACAGTCGCGTCTGTATTTGGCTGAGCGGCAGCCAATCACGGCGTGGCTGCCGGGAGTTCAGTGCGGCCGAGGAAAGAGGGAAGGTATGTAAAGTTTGGGGAACGTTCTAATAAAATAAATAGAGCGGTTGGGGCTGGGGGGACAGGGAATGATTTCCTAAAGGGTTTTATGGTAGGGGTAGGGAATCCTAATCAGGAGGGGGGGGAGAAGGGCTGCAGTATGCATGCCAAACTTCTCCCGGAGGCCAGATAGGAGGCAGAGTCCTATATGGACTCTGCTATCCTCCTGGTGGGCAGTTTTGGGACTTTGGGGGGGGACTACAGGAGAACTTTATGGAGCTGGGATGTAAAGTAAGGATTAAAGGGCATGTCCATGCTAAAATTCACTTTTTAATATAAGATTCCCCATGGGCTCACAGCCCCAACCGCTATATTTTTTTTAAAAAGCCCCCCAAACTCTACTTACCTCCCCTCTTTCCTCCGCCGCGCTCCGGCCCTCTGCTTGCGAGAAAATGCAAGCAGAGGGGCGGGACCGGCAGCCGCGTCTGTGATTGGCTGAGCGGCAGCCAATCACGGACCGGGCTGCCGGTCATTCAGTGCAGCGGAGGAAAGAGGAGAGGTAAGTAAGAGTTGGGGAGCTTTATAAGATAAAAATATAGGGTTGGGGCTGAGAGCCCAGGGAGAATCTTATCTTTTATGAATTTCACGCTAGGGGGAGGGAATCGGGAGAGGGGAGGGAGGGGGGGAGAAGGGCTGCAGTACGCATGGCAAAAATCCTACCTGAGGCAAGGTAGGAGGCAGAGCCCTGCTAGCCTCCTGGTGGGCAGTTTTTGGCACTTTGGGGGGGGACTACAGGAGAACCCTATGGAGCTGGGATGTGAGGTAAGGATTAAACTACACTACATGGTGGGGCCAGTAGTTGGGGGGATTATAGTTTTGGGGGTGGACATGCCCTTTAAACTACACCTCACAATGGGACCAGTAGTGGGGGGGATTATAGTTTTGGGGGTGGACATGCCCTTTAACCTCCCACTTCCATCTGACCTGACTTTTCCCCACAAAACAAATGTTAAATCTGCACACAGCATACAGCATTCCATCTGTCAAAACCCTGTCCAACTGTCACCATTCCAGCTACAGGAAAACTGCTCACAGAACCCTGTCCAACTGTCACCATTCCAGCTACAGCAAAACTGCTCACAGAAGAATAGTTTATAAGAACAAGGCACTTGATTGACAGCTAAAATTTAAGATGTTTTAGATTGGATATCTAAAGAAATAGGGGGAAAATAAAAAAAAATGAGTGGTGGTTGGGAAGAATTCTAGTTTCCAGTAATGGTCCATTTAAAAAACTTTTCCCCCCAATTTAAATGCCCTTTAAGGAAGACCGTGTTGAAACTATATAACCTCCACCAATTTGCTTGTACGGTATTTTTTTCCAACCTTCCCAGTGAATAATTTTTCTAGAATTTTAATGATGTAACAAAACAAATTTTAAAGGTGAGAGCAGTTTAGTTATATCACCCTTAATGTGTTCCTAAAGGATAATGAGTATTTTGTATCAAGGGTGGTTAGAATTCCTCACTTTGCAGGGGATAAGAACCTTGCAAGTCTGTAGAGTGGGTAATGATCCAAGTAAAAGTGGGAAGTCCAATGCACATTTAGAATGTTGTGGAACTGTTGCACACCAATATTAACGAGTGAATTCTTTATTGCCTACTACATATATATCAGGTGTGTGGATTATGTGGATTGCTACTGACATTTGATGTCAAATTTATGTCAATAGCCCAATTAAAAATATATTTACTGAGAAAAGCCTCGACATGCTCATAGCTAGTGTTCTATTGCAGATCGGAGTTAGAAGTAGAATTTTTTTCTACTTTCAAACTTGACTGAATTATTTGTCAAACTGACAAAATGAACTATTTGTGAACAAATTCTTTAATGCATTGATTAAAGAACAGGAGGTAAAGGACCTATGCCTTACCTTCTGTTTTTAAATCAATTGTAAAGGAGCCTGGAAAAAAGGTGAGTACCGTATATACTCGAGTATAAACCGTCCCGAGTATAAACCGAGGTACCTAGTTTTAGGGGGGAAAAGTAGGAAACACACACTGACCCGAGTATAAACCAAGGGGCCTCCCGGGTCAGTGTGTGTTCTTCCTACTTTTCCCCCCTAAAACTAGGTACCCTCGTTGTTATACTCGGGACGGTTTATACTCGAGTATATACGGTACTACCTTTTTTCCAGCCTCCTTTAAAATTGATTTAAAAACAAAGGTAAGGCATAGGTCCTTTACCTCCTGTTCTTTAATCAATGCATTAAAGAATTTGTTCACAAATAGTTCTTTTTGTCATTTTTGACAAATAATTCAGTCAAGTTTGAAATAGAAAAAAATTCTACTTCTAACTCCGATCTGCAATAGAACACTAGCTATGAGCAGTCGAGGGCTTTTCTCAGTTAAATAATTTTTAATTGGCTATTGACATAATTTGACATCAAATGTCAGTAGCAATCCACATAATCCACACACCTGATATATATGTAGTAGGCAATAAAGAATTCACTCGTTAATATTGGTGTGCAACAGTTCCACAACATTCTAAATGTGCATTGGACTTCCCACTTTTACTTGATCATTACCCACTCTACAGACTTGCAGGTTCCTTATCCCCTGCAAGTGAGGAATTCTACCACCCTTGATACAAAATACTCATTATCCTTTAGGACACATTAAGGTGATATAACTAAACTGCTCTCCACCTTTATACATCATTAAAATTCTAGAAAATTATTCACTTGCAGGTTGAAAATACCGTACAAGCAATTGGTGGAGTTTATAGTTTTCAACACGGTCTTCCTTAAAGGGCATTTAAATTGGGGGGAAAAGTTTTTTAAATGGACCATTACTGGAAACTAGAATTCTTCCCAACCACCACTCATTTTTTTTTTATTTTCCCCATTTCTTTAGATATCCAATCTAAAACATCTTAAATTTTAGCTGTCAATCAAGTGCCTTGTTCTTATAACTATTCTTCTGTGAGCAGTTTTGCTGTAGCTGGAATGGTGACAGTTGGACAGGGTTCTGTGAGCAGTTTTCCTGTAGCTGGAATGGTGACAGTTGGACAGGGTTTTGACAATGGAATGCTGTATGCTGTGTGCAGATTTAACATTTGTTTTTGTGGGGAAAAGTCAGGTCAGATGGAAGTGGGAGGTTAAGGGCATGTCCACCCCCAAAACTATAATCCCCCCCACTACTGGTCCCATTGTGAGGTGTAGTTAAAGGGCATGTCCACCCCCAAACTATATCCCCCCAACTACTGGCCCCACCATGTAGTGTAGTTTAATCCTTACCTCACATCCCAGCTCCATAGGGTTCTCCTGTAGTCCCCCCCCCAAAGTGCCAAAAACTGCCCACCAGGAGGCTAGCAGGGCTCTGCCTCCTACCTTGCCTCAGGTAGATTTTTGCCATGCGTACTGAGCCCTTCTCCCCCCCCCTCCCTCTCCTTCCCTCCCTCCCCGATTCCCTCCCCCTGCGTGAAATTCATAAAAGATAAGATTCTCCCTGGGCTCTCAGCCCCAACCGCTATATTTTTATCTTTATAAAGCTCCCCAAACTCTACTTACCTCTCCTCTTTCCTCCGCTGCACTGAATGACCGGCAGCCGCGTCCGTGATTGGCTGCCGCTCAGCCAATCACAGACGCGGCTGCCGGTCCCGCCCCTCTGCTTGCATTTTCTCCAAGCAGAGGGCCGGAGCGCGGCGGAGGAAAAGGGGAGGTAAGTAGAGTTTGGGGGCTTTTTAAAAAAAAAATATAGCGGTTGGGGCTGTGAGCCCATGGGAATCTTATATTAAAAAGTGAATTTTAATGGCATGCCCTTTAATCCTTACTTTACATCCCAGCTCCATAAAGTTCTCCTGTAGTCCCCCCCCAAAGTCCAAAACTGCCCACCAGGAGGATAGCAGAGTCCATATGGACTCTGCCTCCTATCTGGCCTCCGGAGAGTTTGGCATGCATACTGCAGCCCTTCTCCCCCTCCCTCCTGATTAGGATTCCCTACCCCTACCATAAAACCCTTTAGGAAATCATTCCCCCTGTCCCCCCAGCCCCAACCGCTCTATTATTTTATTAGAACGTTCCCCAAACTTTACATACCTTCCCTCTTTCCTCGCCGCACTGAACTCCCGCAGCCACGCCCGTGATTGGCTGCCGCTCACCAAATACAGACGCGACTGTCCGGTCCCGCCCCTCTGCTTGCATTATCTATCTCGCCCCTCTGCTTGCATTATCTCGCAGCAGAGGGCCTGGCACCGCGGCGGAGGAAGGAGTTAAGGTAAGTAAAGTTTGGGAACTTTCTAATCAAATAAATAAGCGGTTGGGCTGGGGGACAGGGGGAACGATTTACCTAAGGGTTTTATGGTAGGGGTAGGGAATCCTAATCCTAATGATATAGCAAAACATTTTTAAGGGTGGACATACCCTTTAAGAGGAAGGGAAAATACTGCTCCTCAGCTAAACATGTGCTGGACACACACACCTAAGTGCTACTACACATATGTATTTAAACAAGAACATTGATAGCTACTGTATAACTGTATTATAATGTATTACTAGAATATTTCCCATCTATATGAATCCTGCCTTTCATGCTACTTTATCTTCAATGGGTTGGTGGATACAGATGAGCATATTGAACTCAGGCCACCAATACAGAGAGGCACATTGCTACTCTGTATTAGGGAAACACCAATGTTTTACAGATAAATCTACTTCCCGAGATATTCTAAACCGTACCAACTGCCAAGGCTCCATCGCATCTCTTTCTACCCTCCATTTGTACTGCCAGCTTTTAATAAAGCTTTTGGATTTTTGATAGTCGAAATGGACGCCGGGAACTGTAGTTTCCCACGAGAAGCCGGGAAATGTAGTTCCGGTGACAATGTGCTGTTGTTGCTTAGTGTGTGAAGTGAGGTGGGGAGATTGTGATGTTCCGTGTGATGGCAATACTGACCCTGGGATGACAAGGAACACCGGGACTGTCACCCTCCAGAAGGCAGGTACTGGACATGGGGCTGGGGGCATTAGACAGACAGACAGACTGGGCAAGAGACAGACTGGGAGCACTAGACAGACTGTCCACTGACAGACAAGGAGCATTAGACAGACTGACACTGACAGACGGGAAGTATTAGACGACAGACAGACTGGGAGCATGAGACAGACAGACTGGGAGCATTAGACAGACAGACTGGGGACATTAGACAGACTAGGAGCATTAGACAGTCTGTCACTGACAGACTAGGAGCATTAGACAGACAGACTGGGAGCATTAGACAGACTGACACCGACAGACTGGAAGTATTAGACAGATAGACAGACTGGACCATTAACAGACAGACAGACTGGGACATTAGACAGACAGACTGGGACCATTAGACAGACAGACAGACTGGGAGCATTAGTCAGACAAGACTGGGAGCATAAGACAGCCAGACAGACTGGGAGCATTAGACAGACAGACTGGGAACATTAGACAGACTAGGAGCATTAGACAGTCTGTCACTGATAGACTAGAGCATTAGACAGTCTGTCACTGATAGACTAGAGCATTAGACAGACTGTCACTGACAGACTAGGAGCATTAGACAACTGGGAGCATTAGACAGACTGATACTGACAGACTGGGAGCATTAGACAGACAGGTTATACCTGCCAAGACTTCCCCCACAGACTGATAGTAGAAGACAGAGAAACACACACTTCAACAGATTCAAAATAAAAGTTTGGCATTACTTACCATAGCGCAATCACGCCATACAATACGAGGCGTAAACGATAGATTATGTCTTGTAGTGCATGATGTAAAGGTAATAAGCTAAAGTAGCGCTGGAAGTCCCCCTACAGAACCCCATTAAAGAAGGTTTTGTATTGATTGCACAGCGATATTTCATAAAACAGTTGGAAATGGCGATGTGCCCTAAAATCTTGTGTATAACTTACATTAACCAATATTACTTCGGTTAACTGGGTTTTAGATGGATTTTACCTATATTGAATCTCCAGTTGGACTCTAACAGACCCATTTCAGACACATGACAGAGGGACTTCCCTGGGTTGTTGGCACAGTTTCTTCCTTTACATTAATATATCTTGAAATTTGTACAGAATTCTAGGGATCGAACACCAGGATCTATTTAACACAGAGATGTCAGACATGTACAACTGCATTCTGCTGCCAAGGAATGCTGGGAGTTGTAGTTTTCAAAAATCTGGAGGGTCACAAGTTTGACAACACCTGATTTAGTCATTTTTATAGTTTGAGATTCCTTACGTAACAAACTACTCTTATGTCTCTAAAAAACTTCCTGAACTCTCTCTCTTTACTCTCTACTGCACTTATCTTAACAGTACCTGCTACAAAATTACTTCTTCTCTTAAACTGTTACTTTTGTTACTTACTCTCTTTAACTACTCCTCCTCTCTACTCACTTTCTACTCTCTCTGTTCTACGCTCTTCTTTCTCTCACTTCTCTTCTCCTTCTCTTCTCGCTCTCTAACTGCCTCTCTACTTCTCTCTCTCTCTTTCTCGTTCTGCTAACTTCTTTCAATTTCTTACTACTTCTTCTCTCTCTCTCTCTCTCTTCTAAACTCTATTACTCTTACTCTTACTCGCTTTACTACTCTCTTTTTAACTCTCTTTTTATCTTCTTAACTAACTTCTTCTTTCTTACTTTCTTCTTCCTGACGCTTCTCTTCTACTCTACTCTAACTTGTTACCTCTCTCGCTCTTAACTCTCTCTCTACCTCTCTTTCTATCTTGACGCTTGCTACTGCCTCTCTCTCTTTACTCTTTCTCTTTTGTTCCCTCCTCCGGTCTCTCTACTTTCTTCTTCTAACGAACTCTTCTCTCTCGCTTCCTCTTCTCCTCTCTTCTTCTCTCTCATACTTTTTTCTTTATCTTTTTGTTTTACTCTTAAACTCTTTCTTACTTTTCTTTTCTGTTGACCTCATACTACTACTTCTTCTAACAAACTACTACTCTAAACTCAACAAACTCTCGTACTTAATCTTTTTTTTTCTTAAACTCTCGGGCTCTTTCTCGCTCTCTACGTACTATCTACTCTCACCCTTGGAACTTCACTATTATACTACTTCTACCACTCCTACTCCCTCTCTACTTTAACGCCTGTCTCGCTCAAACTTCTTTCTACTCTCTTCTCTTTCCTTCTTCTCTATTCTAAACTAACGTGCTTACTTAAACTATGGTAACTTAAACTAACATACCTACAAACTCTCTCTAACTCTCTTTCTGTTCTCCTACTCTACTCTACAACACTAAACGCTCTCCCTCCTTTCTACTCTTCACTCTCTGAATCTTAACAAACTGTGCATCTTTCTTTTTTCTTCTTTCATCTTCTCTTCTTCTTATCTCTCTTATTAACTCTTACTTCTCTTTCCTTACTTTTGGCGCTCTTCCTGTCTTTCTTTTTCTTCTTTTCTTTCTTAACTTAACTAACAAACTTACTTTTCTATGTCTATAAACTCTTCTCTAATCTTCTGTGTCGCTCTCTCTTACTTCTAACTTACTCCTTATTTCTCCGACTTACTTTCTAAACTTCTTTCTACTAGCTCTTACATACTTTTCTTTCTTAGCTAACTCTTCTATTCCTTCTCTTCTTTATTCAAACTCTCTCTCCTTACTTTTTTCTCTTTCTTACTGCTAACTCTAACTCTCTTTACTTTACTTAACAACTTCTACTCTTTCTCTCTATTCTATCTAACTCTCCTACTTTTTTCTGCTTTCTTCTTCTAATTCTCTATACTCTCTTTCTTTTTTCTTTCTTCCTCTTCTCTTACTCTAAAACTCCTACTCTCTTTTCTTTTTTTCTTCTTTCTTACTCTACTCTCTCTCTCTCTTCTCTCTATACTCTCTTAACTCAAATTTCTTCTCTTACTTTCTTTTCTTTCTCTCTACGACGCGCTCCTCCCTCTTCTCTTTCTTTTTCTCTCTCTTAAACTTTAACTCTCTTCTTTCTACTTCTTATTTTCTCCTTTTCTCAAACTCTAACTTCTCAAACTTCTGTCTCTCTCCTCTATCTTCTTACTACTTTTACTACTACTAACTGTTAACACACGTCTTTCTCTACTTGCTCTTACTTACTTCTTACTTCTCCTAACCAACTACTACTGTCTCTTTTCTCCTCTCTTCTTCCTACTCTCTTCTACTTTGCTAACTGCAACTCTTCTGGTTTTCCTTCTTCGGCTACTCCTCTGCTGTCTACTTCTACTTCTTTCCTTCAACTACTCTAACTCTTATAACTTACTATCTCTTCTAACGCACTCTCTCTCTGCTTTCTTTCTTTCTCTACTCTTTCTTCATATCATACTAACTCCGTTTTTATAATGTGGTAGTAACTGTAAATTTGCCTTTAAATATAATGCATTCTGAGGCTGCCTTACTGTATTTGCATCTGTCGCTATGCTTGTAACATAACCTGGACTATATCTGTGATATTGAGTTAGATCAACTGGACTTGAAGTTTAGTTCTACAAGACGTTTCACCCGGCTGGCTTCCTCAATCCAGAATGACTTGTATAAAAATATGTTGACAAAAAATACCCTAGAATCCTGGAATGTGTCTTAATCAGCATATAACAGCAATGTGTTAGGGACCTCTTGAATGCAAGGTTGCTGATGTGGCTAAGAAGTGTTATCAAAACAGAATTGTACATGGCAGACAATTGGTCAAAGTGTCAAACTTCCCTCACCTCTATTCAGGCTTGGTTTCTTTATTTTGACATAAATGGGTCACCTCTTTAAACCAGGCCTGTTCTTTGGCCAAGATGTTGACCTGTTCTTTGGCCAGATGTTGACCTGTTCTTTGCCAAGAGTTACCGTTCTTTGCCAAGATGTTGACATTAAAGTCCCAGTGGACTTGTTGCATTTTGGTTCCCAGCATTGGCGGGGGGGTCGGGATGTAAGAGGGCCCACAATCAGCTGTTTTTATGAAGTAAACATTTTTTTTGCGTGCTCACGAGGAGGTGAGTCGGGCCTCCAATCTCTCAAGGGGGGGCCTGGGCCCCTGCAGTTACTCCCCTGGTTCCCAGCATACTTTCATGGACATTTGTTTGCGGATCATGGGAATTGCATGCCTACCATAGCTGGATGTTTTTTTCTGGGGTTGGGGTGAAAGCCATTTCTTGCTCTGCAGGGTGGGAGTAAGGTAGGGCCACTTTTTGTAGCCCCCTTATTAACCGTGGCACAATGACTGTGTCTAAATAACATACACGTATGCCTGTAACTGCTTTATGTTAAGTGAAACCCAATTCACTTAATTGTCCATGTTTTGTTTCTCAGTCTGAAAATATCTCTATCCTAAAATGCTAACACATTCTCTCTTATGAAAGTATGCCCTGTTTGCAGAATTATGTGTAGAGTCAGAACTAGTGTGCTGCCAATTTGAATTAGTAGGAGCTATTGGCTAGTGATGTAGAACCTTGGAACTCCAAATGTTCAGAAACTACATCTCCCAGCATGCATCTGTAGTACCAAGGTTCAACATCACTGAGAGGAACAAATAGATTTGGAATGGGATAATAGCATTGCATCATATAGTTTGGGGGTTGAGATGAAAATACATTAGTGTGAATGAATGCATTCTTGATTAAATCACATACAGATCCCATGACCATGCCGTACCAGAACAAGGCTCTAGTGCTGTTCCTTGTTAATGTGTTCATTGTCTTTGAAACTCTACCAAACCACTAACCCAGCATTGTATTTAGTTTGTAATATTGAAATTTGTTACCCAAGGTCAGAAAAATCTACCAGGTCAAATGAGCTACTCCTATAGGCACAGCTGTAACTATAATCTACTAATGGAATTTCTTTTTATGTTTATGTTTTAAAGCTCAGAGAAGTGGACACCCCCATGGCTTCAGAATGGAAGGCGAATGAGAACATGCAGGAGTCACATAACAATAAACAGGTTCTAGATGAAGAGCAGCAGTCTCCTTATGAGGAACAGCAGTTTCTTCCTGTGGTGCAGCATTCTCTCACAGATGAGGTGCAGCCATCCATGGATAAGCTTGCTTCCCCATCAGAGGGTGGAGAGACTCCACCAGAGGAGCACAAAAGATGGAAGTTTTTGCTTTTCTTCATATGTTTTATGGCTTTATGACACAACTAAGGCCTGGAGAAAGTTTCATAACCCCATACCTTCTTAGCGTGGAAAGGAATTTCACAAAAGAGCAGGTCAGTTTCATATTTAGAGACAGAGACACAATAAAATGGCAATTATGTAGCTCCAGCCTCTGTTTCTTCATCTAGATATGAGTGTATGTGTTTTAGGTAAAATCCATTTTTTTTGTGTGCCAGGGCAAATTACTTTTAAATTTGCGATTGCAGTGCCCAAAACAATTTCCCCTTTAAATCTATACTTCCAAGGTAGGTAAACAAGAGTACCCCTAACTCTTTCTGCTATTATTGTAAAGTGAGCAGTGGAAAAAACACCTACCATTTTTTACATTTTGTTTATTGAAAACCTTGGGAAACATTTTGTTGTGCGAAAACATTTTGCATGTTTGCCCTTTAGAAGCGACCTTATTGCTTATACTATTGAAATAGCATTAAATGAATAGTCCACTCAAAAAGGGAACTATTCCTTTAATACATTGATTGAAGAACAGGAGGTAAAGGAGCTATGCCTTCTGTTATTAAATCAATTTTACACTCAGCCAGGAACTTACCTCCCGTTCTCGATCAATGCATTTAAGGATAGTTCACTTTTTCAGTGAAGTATTCCTTTAAATACCCATATACTCTAAACAAATGGGCCTAAATTATCCAAGACATAATACATTTTATAGAGCATAAATTTCTAAAATGTACATTTAAATGAGAACTATGGTGTTAAAGGGTGTCTCCGTCCCCCCCAAAAACTTTCATAGTTTAAAAGGGTATCTCCACCCCATTTTTTTTATAGTTTATCTGTTAAGATGAGGGATCCGGATGGTGGGAGGGCTCCCCTGCGCATGCCAGAGTCCTCCCTGGAGGACATGGAAGGGGCAAATATATTTTACACACAGGTAGGCTCCTACTCTTCATTTTCGTTGACTTTGAATAGGCACAGCAGGACAACCATATGGAGCTTAGAGGATAGGTAAGGATTTTTTAACACTACACAGAGGGGCCAGCAGTGGTTAAAGGGCATGTCCACCCCCAAAACTATAATCCCCCACACTACTGGCCCATCATGTAGTGTAGTTTAATCCTTACCTCACATCCCAGCTCCATATGGTTCTCCTGTAGTCCCCCCAAAGTCCCAAAAACTGCCCACCAGGAGGCTAGCAGAGTCCATATAGGACTCTGCCTCCTACCTGGCCTCCGGGAGAAGTTTGGCATGCGTACTGCAGCCCTTCTCCCCCTCCCTCTCCCTCCCTCTCCGGATTCCCTCCCCCTAGCATAAATCCCTTTTAATATAGTATTCCCCCTGTTCCTCCAGCCCCAACCGCTTCATTTTTATCTTTAGAAAGTGCCCCGAACATTACTTACCTCCCCTCTTTCCTCCGCTGCACTGAATGACCAGCAGCCGCGTCCGTGATTGGCTGCCGCTCAGCCAATCACAGACGCGACTGCCGGTCCCCCCTCTGCTTGCATTTTATTGCAAGCAGAGGGCCGGCAGCGCGGCGGGAGAAAGAGGGGAGGTAAGTAAAAGTTTGGGGCACTTTCTAAAAATAAAAATGAAACGGTTGGGGCTGGGGGACCAGGGGGAGTACTATATCAAAAATTAGTTTTAAGGGTGGACATACCCTTTAAATTTTAGTTGTGGGGGTGGAACATGTCCTTAAAGCATCAACCCCCCAAAACCCAGTTTGTTATACTCTTACTTTCACCCGACACTCCCACACTGGAGAACTTACACGACTGCGATCCCTCACTGTTCACTTTGCCTACTGGTAATGACTGTGAGTCATGGCCACGACATGCTCGTAACCAGCTTGCAACAGGAGCAGAGGACGAAGACTTCTAGCGGGTTTTGTGGTTCCTGATTAAAACAATACATGACTTTCCCAGTAAAAGTTCAAGTAAAACCCTAGAATAAAACCTTCCAAACCTTCCATATTTTTCAACTCGGGAATATTTAATTTTTTTTTAATTTGATGGCCAATATTAGCCAATTCCTATCCGATCTGATGGGCTTGTCTTATAAAGCCTTCATTTGCCCAGGCCTGTTCTATGGTTGATGCTAGAATGATAGTTTGCTCTTCAGCTTTGCCTCAAACAGAGCTGTATGGTGCTGTTCTTCTTGCTTCTCACTTTCTTTGGCAAGTGCAAGGATTGTTGCCTAGCACCCTTGGACTCTTGCCACATTTTTTAGGAAATAAGAGAGATGAAAAGCAGTGAGCACTGAGCTGCATTATTATCTACTTTTGGACACAAGGAGAGGGGTAATGGTGACATCGAATACTTTAGATTTCAGCTGACTTGGATGCAAGGACCACAGCTATAATTTTAACTTTTGATCCTTGAAATGTTTGCCTAAATGGCACCAGCTCTAGAATAATTGTATTGTATGATTTTCTTTCAAACTGAACTAGCAGTGTTAATGTTATTAACATATGCAGCCATCTTCTTAATAAGAGTTGTTATTAATAAAAGGCAGTGGAGCCCTTGGCAATGCAATATACATCTACTTAGGGGCTGTATCTGAACTACAGGCCTCAAATTAGGCAGAGAAATAGATGAAAAGGCTAAAACCAAGGTGCTTAGACCAAATCAAAATAGGAGTACCCCTGCAAATAGAAATACAAAGTCTCCAGATATATCAATGTCCATTGGTGGAGATGGATTTTTTGGTGTATTTTTTACACATAAATATAGTAATTTTGCCTTCTCTGAATATTTTGACACATCTTTGATTTACTCCAATTGGACAACCCGATTTACTAACAAGGATGAAAGCAGGAAATTACTTTCTATGCATTGTCTAGTGTTAAAGGGTATGTCAACCCTTGAAATAAATTTTGTAGATCAATCCCCCTGTCCCCCCAGCCCCAACCGCTATATTTATTTTATTAGAAAGTTCACCAAACTTTACTTACCTCCCTCTTTCCTCCGCCGCGCTGCCGGCCCTCTGCTTGCGAGAAAATGCAAGCAGAGGGGCGGGACCGGCTGCCGGTCATTCAGTGCGGCGGAGGAGGTAAGTAATGTTTGGGCACTTTCTAATAAAATAAACATTGCGGTTGGGGCTGGGGGGACAGGGGGTTTTATAGCAAAAGGGATTTACACTAGGGGGAGGGAATCCTAATCGGGAGGGAGAGGGAGAAGGGCTGCAGTACGCATGCCAAACTTCTCCCGGAGGCCAGGTAGGAGGCAGAGTCCTATATGGACCCTGCTAGCCTCCTGGTGGGCACTTTGGGGGGGGAATACAGGAGAACCAGATGGAGCTGGGATGTGAGGTAAGGATTAAACTACACTACCACAATGGGGCAGTAGTGGGGGGGATTATAGTTTTGGGGGTTATATGCCCTTTAAAGTGGCAGTAACTTATTTTTGCATTTTAGTTACCGGTATGTATTTTCAAAACTTTCAGGGAGATTCAATAAAAGTTCCTATAGTTTAAAATGGTGCTAATATTACCTCAACCAATCAGATCTTATTTAACATTTGAAAGCTAACATTTGATTGGTTGGGGCAAAATTAGCACCATTTTGAACTATAAGAACTTTTATTGAATAACCCTGAATATTTCTCTGGGACTTTTTCCTTTCCTCGTTGTGGCTGTTTTGTTATAGTCAGCAATTTATGCTAAAACCTGTTAAAGAAAACAAACCTTTGGTCATTCAGTATTTGTGCAATCAGTTTCATCATTGCTTGACAATAGTATATCACGCATATTGTGCTAAGGAGAGGTACAATTAAACTCTGATCCGTGTTTCTCTTTCCTCACCAAGTTGCAGGATTGAAGAGTTTAATTGATGGGCACTAAAATAATAGGATTTCATTGTTGTGGAGAAACAACTAAATACAACAGCTTAGGGATTAGAACATTCCATCTACTGAGGAATTTACTAAGAAGGGAACTGCTGGGTAGGCATGTGGCCTTTGACCATTGCTTGAAATGGGCCACATTTGCTTTAGTGGACATGAAATATGTCACTGAGTGTAACACTTACCTTTCTCGCTCCAGTGATGCAGTAGCCATGCAACGGTTACTGCATCGTTGTGCAAGGAAGGTATGATATGCTCCATTGTGCGGGTTTTTATTCGCGACTTAATTTATGTTAAAGATCATTTCTACCCCCAAAATCAGAATCTATATTTAAATGCTCTGTCACCAAATCATATTCAATTAGATCAACTGACTTGAAGTTTAGTTCTCAATTCTGAATGACTGTACAAGAATCTGTGGCAATTTATACCCTGGAAAATCCCAATTAGCATATCACAGCCAGGTGTTAAGGGCGTGATTGCATAGTGGCTAAGAGGTGTTATAGGAACACACCAACTGTCTGTACATGGCAGACAGTTGGTGCGAACCCCCCATCTCTATTTAGGCGTGGTTTCTTATTTTCACATAAATGGCCTCCTTAACTCTCTTGAACCAGTCACGTTCCTTTGCCAATATTTAACATTACAATCTTCAAAGGTATGTCCTGACCCGAGGAATTGGCTTCTTCGTGCTGGGCCATACGTTGATGCAGTTGCTTTTTTGGTCTCCCCCACATACAAATCAGAGCATTCTTCACTGCACTGCACTGCGTATATAGATGTCGCTTTTCTTGTGTTTCGGTATTGGTTGTTTCAGATGTACCAATTGCACTCTTAGCCACTATGCAATCATGCCCTCGACACCTGGCTGTGATATGCTAATGGGATACATAATTGCCACAGATTCTTGTACAAGTCATTCTGAATTGAGAAAGCCAGTCAGATGACTAGCGAAACGTCTTCAAGAAGTAAACTTCAAGTCCAGTTGATCTAATTGAATACAACAGATATACCATGACCTGGATGAATGAGAACCTTCACAACATCCTTCTAGTTACTTTCTTGCATATTGTAGGAGTCAGTCACTACCAGCCAGTGACTAGCTCAGCACCTCCTTGGCACTGCGACCTTCCTCTTTAAACTCTCTCTGGGCTTCAAGGATGAAGGGGAGAAAAGTTACTAAAAAGATCTTGCAATTGGGTGTGGAAAGGTAAAGGTAGATCTAGTTCTGGGGGTAAACATGTAATTTATGTTTTGTGCTAAAATGTACCTTTTTATTAAAACAAGGGAACCATGATGTTTGCAAAAGGTTTTGGAAAATGTGAATAAGCCTGAATGGATTCTATAATTCTAGTTTTAGCTCTTTAGCTGTAACCAGCAAATCTGAAATCAGCAGAATCAAGAGAAATGACCTGTAATTCTACAGGTTTCTGACATTTCCTGATACCGAATATATGCGAGTATAAACCGACCCAAGTATAACCGAGGTGCCTATTTTTACCTGAAAAAAGGAGTAAAAGTGATTGACTCGTATAAACCGAGGGTATAAATTATGACCACTAATGCCTTTTGATTCTATATTATTTTGAGGCTTTAGTTGCCATTTAAATGGACAACAGAATTCCAATACAGTAGTCCAACAGTAATAGCCAAATCCAATATGGTTATTACTGTATGGGAATTCTGCTGTCCATTTAAAGGGCAACTAAATCCTCAAAACAATACAGAAGGCAATATTTTTAACAATAGATACCATCCTCCGATTTTGTATTGTTTGAGGCATTAGTTGCTCTTTAAATGGACAGTAATCCCATACAGTAACCCCCATTCCTTGACACTCCAGATGTTGGAAACTACAACTCCCAGCATGCTTTATGAATTTTCACTGCAGAAATTACTGTAACACCCTCCCAGTGTTGAATTCCTTCTCTTACCTTGGCTGCTCGCTCCCCTTCCTCTGCTCTGCCACGTGCATCCTCTGCTGGCTGACGTCACTACTCGACACCTGCCTCACTTCCTGGTGCTGAGTACAGACAACCTTGGTTATACTTCGTGTTATATGGTACTGCTGCCTTCTTGCAAGCGAGTTACTTTTTTAAAATTGGTGAAGAGGTAGGAGAGATAGTGAACACTCTAATCTTTTGAAATATATAAAGTTTGAAGGGGACCACTGGTAGAAGTGCTGTAGAAAAGCCAGAAATCTCTGAATGTTCCTTCGCAATACAGTTTCTGACTAAGTTTGTCGCTTGTGTACAAATAGACCTGAAGTGCGGCTTAACAATAATTCTAATGCAGATTTGGTTTCAAGAAATGGTTCATTTTACCCCAAACCTTTTGTAATAATGTTTCAATGCAAAACGAAACTAACAAAAGTATTCTAATATTAACAGCTTGGTAAAGCCCATTGAGTCAATTTTTCAAAGACATAAGTGTTGTCGCCTTGTCATATGGGCTTCACCTGTGACTAATAATGGATCAATTAGGTGTCAGTGTGTGTATAAAAAGAACCCCAGTACACTAGACCTTCATATCAACTGCAAATAGACCTCTGCAAACATGCCTAGATTCACCCTAAGACTAAAGAGTTGATTATCAAGAGGCTGAAGACCAAATCCACTGCTGATGTGGCGCACACCTTCAATGTCTCTCAGCGTCAAGTTCAAGACAAGAAGTGAATGGGTGATAAATTTCAAGAAAAGCCAACTCCAGCCACCTCAGTCTCTAGTGCAACTAGGAGCCACCATAGATACAACACTTTAGACGGATCCAGACAGATTCAAGCCATAACTCACCAGGCAGAGGAAATTCTCCTTCTTACAACACTGTCAGCCAAACACTACATGGAATTTTTAGGGACACTGTTCTCAACAATAGGTTAGTAAAATGGGCAGCATGGCGATGAGACCAATACAATTTAATTTCCTAGACAATTGGGAAAATCTCAATCAGGATTGGTAGAAGATTCCTTTGCTCTTTCAATTCAAGAGTCACATAGTGTGGTGAACACCTCTATCAGATCCTCAATGGATATTAATTGTTTACAGATGTTTCAGACAATGTCTTAGGGTCTGAAGCGTCCAAGGAACATGGACAGAGAATTACTTTACTTCCCTCAGGAGTGCTGGAGTTAAAAGTGATTTTTCAAGCTTTGAGAGCATTTCACCATATAATCAAAGGACCAGTTGTCTGTATTCGGACAATCAGGCGGCGGCTGTCTATATAAGAAACAGGGATAAGAAAATAGGGAGGAACAAAGTTTTGACGTTGTCCAAATGATAATGGAATTCGCCCAGGGAAATTGCTGTATATCCCAGCCCAATATATTCTGGGAAAAAACAACTAGTTAGCTGATTACCTCTCACAAGCAGAAATAGATAAAGGGGAGTGGCCTTTAAAAATTTTTAAAAAAAGTTTTCATATCCTGACAAACAAATGAGTTCCTTCAAGGTGGGCTTGACAGTGGGCTATCTTTTAATACCATTAAGGTTAAGATCTCATCAATTTTGTTATTAGAGGGAAAACTCTTTTCCATATCCCTAATTAGAAAGTTCCTCCAAGGAGTCTCAGACTAAAGCCCCCAAGGAGGAATATATATCCCCAATAGGGTTTACGAGTGGTGCTGAAATCTCTAATTCGTCAACCATTTGAACCCTTAGAACAAGGCCCCAATAGGCAGCACACAGCGAAATCAATTCATATGCGCTACACCGCGCATGCGCTGCCATTCTCTTCTTGTTATTGCGGCACATGTGATGCTCACTAAACATGATGATCGCATGCGCTGCGAAAAGGGTCGGCAGTGCAAGTAACAGTGGGGAGTAACAAAGGTGAGGCGGTATCAACCTTAACTGAGAAGATGGGCAGTCAAGAACATGCAGAATTTACGTGATTCAGAACTTGGCACCTCCATTAAGTCCACAAGAGGCATGGCGGCATCGTGGGCAGCAGAAACAGGGGCAACAGCTGAAGAATTTGTAGGGCAGCTAATTGGGCAATCACAATACCTTTATTAGACATTATAACTTAGATTTAAGATATTCTAAGCGGGCATATTTTGGTCATAGAGTGTTGACTGCTATGACTTAAGCCTCTTTCTTTTCTTTAGTTCCCTCCCAGTTTATGCGGGGTTTTACCCATCAGTGGCACAAGCCCAAGAGCTATGCACTGACCAGTATCCTGTACAAGCCGTTTTCCGGAACTGAAGAGGAAATTCGGGTTCGGTCTTAAACAGCTGATCACGCGTTGATTGTGGAAAAGGGGTCAGGGGCCCAGCGTCCAATGTTGGGGGGGAAGGTGGGCCCCTGCAGGTACGCCCGTTACCGATTATGTTATTGCTGCATAGGAATGGCCAGGAAAATATAAACTCAAATCAAACTTCTTTGAGTTTCTTTTCCTGGCCATCCCTCTGGGCAGCAACCCTTCCCTTTTCTTTCTCCTTTTTTCTTTGAAGCATTGAACTAACTACACCGGAATTTGCAATTCCAGTGAAGGCTGATTCTAGTGATTGGAGAAGGCGGGGAACTACCCATTATGTTATTGCTGCCCAGAGGAGATGGCCAGGATAAGAAACTCCCAGTAAGTTTGATATGAGGTTCTATTATTACCGTATATACTCGAGTATAAACCGAGGTTTCAGGCTTTAAAAAAAGAAAATAAAGAAGGTTTTACTCTTATTTGTAAGTATTTGCAACTTAAGATGTTTGAAAACTACAACTCCCAGCAATAAAGCATGCTGGGAGTTGTAGTTTCCAAACATCTTTAGTGGCAAATACTACCCAGAGTATAAACCAAGGGGGTAGTATTTGCCACTAAAGATGTTTGGAAACTACAACTCCCAGCATGCTTTATTGCTGGGAGTTGTAGTTTTCAAACATCTTAAGTTGCAAATACTTACAAATAAGAGTAAAACCTTCTTTATTTTCTTTTTTTAAAGCCTGAAAACCTCGGTTTATACTCGAGTATATACGGTAATAATAGAACCTCATATCAAACTTACTGGGAGTTTCTTATCCTGGCCATCTCCTCTGGGCAGCAATAACATAATGGGTAGTTCCCCGCCTTCTCCAATCACTAGAATCAGCCTTCACTGGAAATTGCAAATTCCGGTGTAGTTAGTTCAATGCTTCAAAGAAAAAAGGAGAAAGAAAAGGGAAGGGTTGCTGCCCAGAGGGATGGCCAGGAAAAGAAACTCAAAGAAGTTTGATTTGAGTTTATATTTTCCTGGCCATTCCTATGCAGCAATAACATAATCGGTAACGGGCGTACCTGCAGGGGCCCACCTTCCCCCCCGCAACATTGGACGCTGGGCCCCTGACCCCCTTTTCCCGACAATCATACGCGTGATCAGCTGTTTAAAAGACCGAACCCGAATTTCCTCTTCAGTTCCGGAAAACGGCTTGTACAGGATACTGGTCAGTGCATAGCTCTTGGGCTTGTGCCACTGATGGGTAAAAACCCAAGCAATAAACATGGGAGGGAACTAAAAGAAAAGAAAGAGGCTTAAGTCATAGCAGTCAACACTCTATGACCAAAATATGCCCGCTTAGAATATCTTAAATCTAAGTTATAATGTCTAATAAAGGTATTGTGATTGTCCAATTAGCTGCCCTACAAATTTCTTCAGCTGTTGCCCCTTTTTCTGCTGCCCACGATGCCGCCATGCCTCTTGTGGACTTAATGGAGGTGCCAAGTTCTGAATCACGTAAAAATTCTGCATGTTCTTGACTGCCCATCTTCTCAGGGTTAAGGTTGATACCGCCTCACCTTTGTTACTCCCCACTGTTACTTTGCACTGCCGACCCTTTTCGCAGCGCTGCGATCATCATGTTTAGTGAGCATCACATGTGCCGCAATACCAAGAAGAGAATTGCAGCGCATGCGCGGTGTACGCATATGAATTGATTTCGCTGTGTGCTGCCTATTGGGGCCTTGTTCTAAGGGTTCAAATGGTTGACGAATTAGAGATTTCAGCACCACTCGTAAACCCTATTGGGGATATATATTCCTCCTTGGGGGCTTTAGTCTGACGACTCCTTGGAGGAACTTTCTAATTAGGGATATGGAAAAAGAGTTTTCCCTCTAATAACAGAAATTGATGAGATCTTAACCTTAATGGTATTAAAAGATAGCCCACTGTCAAGCCCACCTTGAAGGAACTCATTTGGTTGTCAGGATATGAAAAACTTTTTTTAAAAATTTTTAAAGGCCACTCCCCTTTATCTATTTCTGCTTGTGAGAGGTAATCAGCTAACTAGTTGTTTTTTCCCAGAATATATTGGGCTGGGATATACAGCAGATTTCCCTGGGCGAATTCCATTATCATTTGGACAACGTCCAAAAACTTTTGTTCCTCCCTATTTTCTTATCCCTGTTTTCTTATATAGACAGCCGCCGCCTGATTGTCCGAATACAGACAACTGGTCCTTTGATTATATGGTGAAATGCTCTCAAAGCTTGAAAAATCACTTTTAACTCCAGCACTCCTGAGGGAAGTAGAAGTAAATTCTCTGTCCATGTTCCTTGGACGCTTCAGACCCTTAAGACATTGTCTGAAACATCTGTAAACAATTATATCCATTGAGGATCTGATAGAGGTGTTCACCACACTATGTGACTCTTGAATTGAAAGAGCAAAGGAATCTTCTGGGACCAATCCTGATTGAGATTTTCCCAATTGTCTAGGAAATTAAATTGTATTGGTCTCATCAGCCATGCTGCCCATTTTACTAACCCTATTGTTGAGAACAGTGTCCCTAAAAATTCCATGTAGTGTTTGGCTGACAGTGTTGTAAGAAGGAGAATTTCCTCTGCCTGGTGAGTTATGGCTTGAATCTGTCTTGGATCCGTCTAAAGTGTTGTATCTATGGTGGCTCCTAGTTGCACTAGAGACTGAGGTGGCTGGAGTTGGCTTTTCTTGAAATTTATCACCCATTCAAACCTCTGTATGAATTGCAGAACTATTAGTTGATTTCTTGATCTTGCCACAATCAACAGATCATCAAGGTAGGCATAGATTTCTATTCTCCACTGCCTCAGTTTTGCAATTAGCACTATTAAGACCTTTGTAAAGGTTCTGGGGGATGTGGAGACACCGAAAGAAAGACTCAAAATTGATAATGGTGACCCTTCAGGGGGAATTTTAGTAATGTCTGATGTTCTGATGTTCTTTTGCTATCGGAATATGAAGATAAGAATCCTTCAAATCCACTGTGCATAACCAATCTGGGGTTATGGCTGTACAGATTCTTTGCAGGGACTCCATTTTGAATCTTCTGCAAATGATAAATCGATTTACACGTCCCAGATCTAGGATTGGACGAAAATTCCCAGCAGCTTTTGTTACTAAAAAGAGCTGAGAGTAAAACCATATTCAAAATTGAAATTATGGAATCTCCACCACAGCTTGTTTCAGATCCTGGACATACACTCACAATTTTTCTGCTCTTTCCTTCAGTGGAGACATTTTTGTGTCAAAATAGTGATTCTTTGTTTGCAGGTCTTTGGGGATGAAAAACACTAAATTATCCCCAATTTGCCGATCTTGAATATTCTTTCCCTGGTCAATAGATTCTGGAATCATCTCAACTTTTACCAAATGATCTCTCTCATTGTCTTCTAGGTTCACGAGATTTCCTATTTCCTGTCGACTGTTTTTCCCCCTGTCGACTGAAATAATATGATCCATATCTTTGCCGAACAATCTTTCCCTTTCAATATGTTCTTTGAGTGTATCTATGTTCTAAGCTAAAGTGTTGTCTAAGACTGTAAAGCCAGTTTCTCTAGCAGAGAGTTTTACCAATATGCTGAAGACTCCAACGCAAAATTTGTAGCTAATCGAAACTTTGGGAGACATTTTGAGACCATTACTAGGCATGCTGCTTCTTTACATCCTGCCCGGGTTGTAATATATGCTTTCTGATTACATACATCTGTCCATCGGGTGGCACAACACCAAGGCGTCATCAATTGAAAGGGCTAAACTCTTAGAAAGACGGGCTACTGGGGTGTCCCCTACTGGAGGTTTTTCCCAGGATAAGAATACAGCCTGTCAAACTTGCTTTCTATCGGAACTCTTCTAGACAACTTCTGCCATTCAGCAACTTCCAAATGGATAGGAAAATAATTATTTTTCTTTTGAAAAAGAGTTGAAGGCTGCTGGTTTTCTTCAATCTTCAATGTATGTCGAATAGATTTTATTAAAGATGGAAACTGCTTAAATCAAATCCCGATTCTTCCGACTCTTTCTTCTAAAGATGAATCAGACGGGAAAGAATTATTTACTTTGGTGGGTTAAGGTTTAGAAACAGCAGCTGCAGTAGAAGATGGTTGTTTCTCCTTAAATCCTTGAGCCACAGCCTGTGTAATCTAACCCAGAATATCCACTGGTTCGACTGCAGGGATTTCAACTGTCTGCTTTTACCACCTCTTATGAGATTTAGACCCCCTGACAGCCGCCTCCATAGTAAGCGTCTATGTTCAGCTATCTGCAGCCTTAGGCAACAACTGGCTCTGCAAACACCTGAAAAATACTTCCGGTGACTCCTCATGATGTCAGACACATTACGTGATGACATCACGCTCCACAAAATAGATATGCATAAGGATCTGCGACTGCCAGGGGAAAAGGTGGTTCCTGCTTGAGAACGTGCACGGCATTGACACCAGCTAGGATAATGGCCCCAGAAGAGGTAACTGATGCCAGAAAAAAGGTTTTCATACCAGGATCAGGTTGATCTTTGGAGACAGAAGAAACAGACTACACCAGAACAGGGGAGGAGAAGCAAGTTGTTACTTTCAATGAAGTCTGTTGCTTCTGATTGGAGGAGGCAGGAAACCTACCCATTATTGTTATTGCTGCACAGGTGGTCAGGAAAGGTCCTTTACCTCCTGTTCTTCAATCAATGCATTAAAGGGCATGTCCATCCCCAAAACTATAATCCCCCCCACTACTGGCCCTATTGTGTAGTGTAGTTTAATCCTTACCTCACATCCCAGCTCCATATGGTTCTCCTGTAGTCCCCCCCCAAAGTCCCAAAAACTGCCCACCAGGAGGATAGCAGAGTCCATATAGGACTCTGCCTCCTATCTGGCCTCCGGGAGAAGTTTGGCATGCGTACTGCAGCCCTTCTCCCCCTCCCTCCCAATTAGCATTCCCTCCCCCTAGTGTAAAACCCTTTTCACCAAACATTCCCCCTGTCCCCCAGCCCCAACTGCTATGTTAGTAATATCAGAAAATGCCCACAACATTACTTACCTTCCCTTTTGCCTCCGCTGCACTAAACTCCCGGCAGCCGCGTCCGTGATTGGCTGCCGCTCAGCCAATCACAGACGCGACTGCCGGTCCCGCCCCTCTGCTTGCATTTTCTCGCAAGCAGAGGGCCTGGCAGTGCGGCGGAGGAAAGAGGGAAGGTAAATAAAGTTTTGGGCATTTTCTGATAATACTAACATAGCGGTTGGGGCTGGGGGACAGGGGGAATTTTGGTGAAAAAAATGTTTTTAAAGGGTATCTCCACTCGTTTTTGGAACTTTTTGGAATTTAGTTCTCTTGAAGAACGGGAGGTAAAGGAGCTGTGCCTTACCTTCCGTTCTTCAATAGAACACTCAGGAGCCAGGAGAGAAGTAAGAACTTACCGCTGCGCTCGCTCCCCTGGCGCTTGGTCTGACAGGTCCCGCGACGACTTGTCTTCTATGCCATGCGCGATCTAGACTGATCTCTGATTGCTCTAATTAGAACTAAGGAACTCTGCCTCTGAGATGCTATGTTTCACCAGTATATTATATTCTAATGTATTCTGTTATATTCCTACCTGTATGTGGTAGTGAATTAACGGTCATTATTATTAGTTTTATTGTACAGCTGTGCATGCTGGGTAGGTTGGTGTACCGTTTAAACACACCTGGTGGCAGTTACTGATGGTTCATGGTAAATATATATAAGTGAAGGGCAACTCTCGGTCGGGTTTTGGTTCTAAGCGTAAATAATATATTAAATGCATTTTAAAGTAGTTTAGAGCTGTTTATAATACAGACTGTTTAAGATTTTCTTTGAAACTTTTAGTTTACTAAAAAAAAAAATTCTAATCCATTCCTTACATGGCCACATCTTCCATTTCTTACATGGCCACATCTTCCATTTCTTACATGGCCACATCTTTTATTCTTTGCATGACCGCATCTTCCATTTCTTCTTTGCATGGCCACATCTTGTATTTCTTATATGGCCACATCTTCCATTTCTTACATGGCCACATCTTTTATTCTTTGCATGGCCGCATCTTCCATTTCTTCTTTGCATGGCCACATCTTGTATTTCTTATATGGCCACATCTTCCATTTCTTACATGGCCACATCTTTTATTCTTTGCATGGCCGCATCTTCCATTTCTTCTTTGCATGGCCACATCTTCTTGCATGGCCACATCTTCCATTCTTTGCATGGCCACATCTTCCATTTCTTGCATGGCCACATCTTCCATTTCTTGCATGGCCACATCTTGTATTCTTTGCATTGCTGCCTCTTCCATTTCTTCTTTGCATGGCCACATCTTCTATTCTTTGCATGGCCACATCTTCCATTCTTTGCATGGCCACATCTTCCATTTATTGCATGGCCACACTAAAATTTGTTCTTCTAAAATGATGAATCAGCAAAGGTGCCCAGGTAATTTATAATGGTTCAGTGGCAGCTCTGTAGTGAATGCTATGTCATTTGTTTAGAGTGCACTGAGTGTGCAGTGTGCATAGTAAGATAACTGATAATTATCCAGAATTCAGGATAGTAGATAGCCTAGTCTCCACCTGGCTTAGCAAAACACCCTCCAAATAATTTTAGTAAATTTGTTCTGACATTTTTCGTGTTGCTGGATTAACACCTGCAAATGTTCTGTGTGACATAAACCAAAAGGAGACAGATTTATCTGTTTTTCTATCAAATGAATGAAAATAATTTTGAAAGTCAACTTTTTAGCTTATCAATATTAATAGTATTAATTGCTTTATCTAACTGACCTTTTGAACAGTGAAATAGTTGATTTTTTTTAAACTTTGGAACTCTAACATGCAATGTTTTCTACAGTTTCTGACTAAAGTCTTGTCGCTTGTGTACAAATAGACCTGAAGTGCGGCTTAACAATAATTCTAATGCAGATTTTGTTTCAAGAAATGGTTCATTTTACTCCAAACAGCTTTTGTAATAATGTTTCAATGCAAAACAAAACTAACAAAAAGTATTCTAATATTAACAGCTTGGTAAAGCCCATTGAGTCAATGTTTGCAAAGATATAAGTGTTGTCGCCTTGTCATATGGGCTTCACCTGTGACTAATAATGGATCAATTAGGTGTCAGGTGTGTATAAAAAGAACCCCAGTACACTAGACCTTCACATCAACTGCAAAGAGACCTCTGCAAACATTCCCAAGATTCACCCTGAGACTAAAGTGTTGATTATCAAGAGGCTGAAGATCAAATCCACTGCTGATGTGTTCAATGTCTCTCAGCGTCAAGTTCAGAGGATAAAGAAAAGATTTGAAGAGACTGGAGAAGTTTTTGACAAGCCCAGGTCAGGCAGACCCCGCAAGACAACTGCTCGAGAGGACCGTTTGTTGGCTCGAAAATCTAAGGCAAGCCCATTTTCAACTGCAGTAGAGCTCCAGGAGACCTGATCACCTGAAATCCCTGTGTCAACCAGAACAGTTTGTCGGATTCTGTCTCGAAATGGCCTCCATGGTCGAATCAGTGCCCATAAGCCAGCACTAAACGAAAGACAACTTTACCAAGTCCTACAGCCTGCTAAAAGGATGGACGCTTAAAAAGTGGCAAAAGGTGGATTTTTCAGATTAATGAAGACTTATTTCAATGTTTGTCAGCTCAGAAAAGGTCTTATTCCTTACACCTACCATTTTTTGCTATGGGTCTCCTTTGACCCCTATTGCAAATCTTGTGTTATATGCTTGTATTGGTTTATTGTGTGTTATTTCAATAATACCACATTCTCAATTATTGAAAAAGCTAAAGCTTATGTTATATCCTTATAGTATCCTTCTTGTGAGGTAGCGTAAATCAAACTCACACCACTTAATTGGTATACTTTATTACCAGCAATGTTAATTCTAATTTTGTAAGTGCAGTGTGCACAGATGTATTTTTTTGCACTACACCCTAGTTACTATATTTCAGCAGATTTTATGTGTAAACCACTTGGATGCACAGCCCTGGAAATGCAAGGTTTGATCTTATGCCTCATTCTTATGCAGTTGACTTTCCAAACTGAAACACTGTTAACCAAATGGTAGCTACCATCCATAACAAATAAGAGGACAGGAAAGGATTATTGAGCTTTCAACCTCTAATCTTCCCTCTCCTGATAACCACATTATTCATCTGAACATTATACACCAAGCACACACTTCTCGGACCCAAACTCCTAACTCCATTGGATAGTTCCCAGAAACACATCACCCAGATATTACAAAGATGCTGTAGACTTTGGCATTTACTTAAGGGCTGCAACCAAGTCCACAATTTCTAAAGAAATTTTGTGACCTTCCTAACCAACCTAATATGAACAACTGTACCATTCGCCAGTGAAATTTGTACGCTTTGAATAGTGTATTAGGATATGAGGGCCATGCATCCTGATATCTTCCTATGAGGAACCTTGTAATTTGAAGGAAAACTATTGTCCTACTATGAATGTCATGCCAAGCACCAGCCATCTCCACATAGATAGACCTAATAAACGTAGCCATCCGCTCTTACAAAATATACTGTAAAAGAACATTTCTCCCCAAAATTCATGAGAATTATAATGCAACATTCCAGGGATATTGTCATCTGATTATAGACATTGTACTACTAGCTACTAAATACACAGTGTAGGACAATCATGTCACAAACAGGCAGTGGGGGGCAGCAGCACTCCTCACCCCTAATAGACATAATGGAGCAATTAGAGACCACACACTTCTAATCCAATATTTAATCAGTTATTTCTACATAGTTGGATTCTGTTATCACAGTGGAACTTTGTGACTATTTTCCATAATTCTTAAAAAAAAAACTCTGGTATTGAAGTGATGTGTACCAACTGCAGTTTCATTTAAATGATTGCACAAGATTATTGGTAAGTATAATGTAGCAAATGGAGAAGCTTGTTTGTAAATAGACATGACTTAATGTCTCCTGCTGTGCTCTGCTATTTAAGCATTGTTCTCGTCTGTAAATCCGCCTGTTGTAGTAGGGTGGCATTGAAGTGCTTTCTAAAAATCAAATTATGCAAAAAAAGTTGTGTTTTTCTGATTGTACTGGACTACAATTCCCAGCATGCTATCAACAGCCGAAGGCTGCTAATACCCATTCCATTTACTGCTGAAAGTTAATTGAATAGTGGAGCATTGATTTGCTATTGAGGGGACTTTTTATTCCTACCCCTAGGATGTGCATCCCACAACATGTGCCTGAATTCCCACTCTTAGCTCTCCTTTCCCCTTCACGCCCTTCTGAAGAGATTAGTGCAAAATGTGATGAGCCGCCCCCCTTTACACAAACCTGACCTTGCTGGGGGCCATGGCAGAGGTTACTTAAGGATGACAATGAGGACTTTCTGCAGCATTTGATGACAACGACTCTTAAAACCCCAACTGCATGAGGTAAGTTATATTACTCTTCTATAACTAGATATGTACCCTTAGGACTGCTTTCTGGAGGGGGAACATAACAGTAAATGTGGCCTATAAAATCTGTTCATTTGTCTTCCAAAGTTGAACTTCATCGTAAAACATTGTTTCAGGCCCCTAAATGTATATTTACAGGTATAACTGGCCACAATGAATGTCTTTATGTCACTTTATGTCACATTGTCCATTTTGAGAGGTAGATCATGTATAAATGTGAGTATTCTAGCCTTACTGTATTAGTTAGAAGATAGACCAAGTATACAGGCCAGTGAGATTCTCTGCACACACCTTATAACATACCTGTTGTTGATTTATATGCCAAGTCCTCTGTAATGACAGTGACATACCATTAGTGCAAGTGCACATGATAGTTTCCCCTGGGCGGTTGTAGACTTGCTTATCATGAACAAGTGAAATTCCTTTCATTGTCTGTAACAGACCAGACCATTGTATAAACAGAAGCCTCTTCAGTGCTATAGGTTTCATGTATTGCTTTAGACACTAAAGGTTGATTTGAGGAGAAACTAGCAAATGGCTTAGTGGTTTTAATCTGTTGGAACCCAGTGATTTTAGCCTGTAATCCAGATTTTCCTGCGCTACTGATACAACACACAATTGATGTAAAATCTAGGCCATTTCTTAACCCTGTTTGTGCTAGGTTCACATCATGTAAATATGAAAATAACTGCTAAAAGATGAATCCGTAACATGCTTTCCACCTGCTTTTCTTATTGTTTTAGTGCTTTGGAATTCCTTGACCAAACAGATTTATGGGTTTATGGTTAATGTTAATGTTGATGTGCACATTTCATTCTAAAAATAATTCTATCAGTCCTGGTCTTTCTTAATTGTTATTAGGTTTAAACAAAAAACAGTAGTTCTTTTAGTTCCAAAATCTATAGCCCTTTATTTCTTGGCATTTCTCTGCTCTCTGACACAATTTTCTGCTTGATCACTTCAATTTTATGGGGGAAATACGGGTTCCTGAATGCATGTTTAAAATGTTAATTTGAATAATTGTATTCTGACAGTGTTATGGCAGAGGGAAATGTAGTCAATAGTTATGCGGAACTATTGGTAGTTTTGCAGATTGCTGGCTATGAATAATCCTAATATATCTAGCCAGTTGTCCTGAATAACTGTGCCCTCAACAGCCAGGAAATGTGTCACAAGTGAACTATGTTGCCAGGGGCTATTGCCCCAATTATGCCTCAGTGGAGTTCAATCACTGCAATGAGAGACAACTCTAGGTGATGTTGCGTATCTTCACCAGTAAATTCCATTTGCAAAAAATAAAGGATTTAGGGGAGAAAATAGGTCACATGCGCAACACTGCTAGTCATGTGACTCTATCTTAGGGCCAATAAAAAAAATTCAGTACTTGCGAGCTCGGAAAAAAAAAGAATTCGGAATATAATTTTCCCAATAGCATTACCCATAACCTCTCAGCACAGCGAGTGGAAGACTCTCCACCAAAAGGCTTTTAAAGACCCTACAAGAATTTCGGATACAAGGCAACTATACAGTAAGGACATTATTCATGTTTTGGATTATAAAGAAAGAGAAATCAGCTTAACTAAGGCTGATGTTGCACGCAGATCGGTGCGTTTGGTGAGGACATCTAGGAAAAGGTTTTCTTTATTTTTTTATTGTTTAATATATTTTTATTAAACCTCTAAAATTAAAATAATTTATTTCAAGGAGTTCTTACAAATGTTAATATAGTAAAAAAAAATGTGTTTATTTTCATTGTTCCCCATTGTACCCATTTTAGACCATTCCATCTGTCAATGATATGATTCATGCTGGAAGAGATAGCTGTGATGCCAAATGTGAATTTAATGCAATATACCTTTATTGCATATACCCTAGGGTAGAAAAGAATTTCATAGTATAGGACTCTTTTTTGTCTAGAAAACCATTTGCTCTTTATATCTGCGTTGCTGTGATAGCTTTTATCTAATATGGCTACAATCGACAAAAATAGCTGCAAACCTAAACCACCTATCCACAGACCATAGCCAACCCCATTTTTTAAGTTCTTTTTTCTTTATTATATAATGAGCCCAATTTATAAACTAATTTTTAGGCAGAGAATTATTTTAGGCAAGCTGATATTTCATGTATATTTTCTGTCTCCCATGTTTTGGGTTTTAACTGTGATGTGGTTTCATTTTAAATTGTATAATTTGTATAGTTTTAAAAATAAAGTGTTGTTTAGTAGCGTGTATTATAGAATCGTTTCTCTGAAAGAACAGGATGGTTGGACTATTTAGCCATTTGCTAATTTTTGTTGTAGAAATAAGAATAAACCATTTTAAGAAGCAGGGAATGATTTTGTACAATATCAAACATGGCTTCTCTCTCTGAATTGGTGTGAGAGACAGTGGGTATATGTCTCTAATATCTGCTTGGATGTGACTTATAATCATAAGGGTGACTAGAGACTTCCCTATGCAGTATACAAATTGTTATTATTGCTTAAATGTAAAACACAGACAAACGTTGAGCAATCCCTTTAAGCGTTTTCACACAAATATAGGCAGGCATGTTGTTTTATCTGGTATAATGTTAAAATAAGATATGATAACCAGTCTGAGATTGGAAAGAAGAAGTAGGTACAATCTTAATTTGTGATTAATTATAATAAGGAAACAATTCAGATATACAGATAATCCACAATTTTGTTTAGGGTAGGTTACAGATTGCATGTTCTTAATATCAGATGGGGAGAATGTTTGTTCTCCGTCTCTCCTTCTCAGTAGGCATCTGACTATTTGCCTGTCACCTACAGTTGTGTAACGTGCAATAAATACAAACAACATAATGATTAAGAACACCTATACAGATTTTATACGAATATTACTATTTATTTGTTCATTTTAAATAGGTTTTAAAACGTCATATTGTATGTAATTTAATGACGGTAAAGTGTTCAAAATATTCCCTTCTTCAGTTTCTGCAAAACAAACCCAAATATCTTGAAACTTGTTTAAAATGATACATTTTTAAGGCTTGTGCTAACAAAGTGCATCCTCTTTTGGTAGTAGCTTCTTTTGATTTTTTTCATTTGGAACAGAAGGCTGTAATGTTCATTCCATTAATGAAAATGAAACCTGTATCTAGTCCCGTGTAAGTAGCTACTTCTAATGTCCCAGTTTGAAATGGGCCTTATACCACTTTCTTGGGACAAAGGCTTGAAGGACAAAAAAAGAAGTTCTTTTTTTTTTTTTTTTCCCTTTGAAAACCCTGGACCTGCATAGATCTGCTATGTAATGAGGTTTGAAGTTGGCTTATGGGGTGAAACAGTGATTGTTTATAAGGAAAGCTGATAATTGTATGTGTATCCATTTTGGGTCATCAGAAAAGGATGGGGCAATACTTACTCTAATAAGAAGGTGAATATTTTATGTCAAAACATCTGAATTGAGTGCACCAGTCATGTCCTTTGTCCCATTTTGGAAATTTTACTGGAACGTAAAAAGGATAGATATTTCCAATGACTATATTATATATTGTTTATATGTAAATGTGAAAATATGTTCAGTGTCTTCCACTGAAAATGTCTCTTTATTAGAAGATAAATTCCTAGTAATTCAACTGATATTCAACTTTGGCACAATAATTGGAGGGCACTGATTAATTATCTTATGAGCAGAGGCTTGGTGCACACTAACTAGCAAATTTTCGTCCCGACCGACCATTCACCTATAGGGAGCAGTTGGCCTGGACGAATCACTATCATTTGCGGCAAAAGTAGCGGCAACTAATTGTGCGGTCCATAGGGAACCACACGGTCGGCCATGATTTTCTGACATACTCAATCAACTGTTTGTCCAATCCAATCTCAGGTGACTGAGATAGGTTGCAGCTACCCACAAATACACCATCCAATTTTTCGGTTGGTCGGACAATCAGAAAAATTGGTTGGTCTGTACCAAGCCTTACTTCCCAGATGCCAAGCCTAGAAGAAAAATTCAAACAAAAACAATGTTAGGGGCACTCACAGGACTATATAAACAGAGGTCAATGTACTTAGGCCATGTCGTTGGCCGTCATGCTGATGACTTCCGACAACACGTTGATCACTTTAGGTATTCCATATATCTGAGTCCTTTGAGTGCTCTAACATTGTTTATTATATTTACATTTATGTTTAAAAGGGCATGTCCACCCCCACAACTAAAATTTAACCCCATACTGGCCCCACTGTGTAGTGTTAAAAAAAATCCTTACCTTTCTCCTCTGCCCCTTATGGTTCTCCTGCAGTGCCTATTCAAAGTCCAGGAAACTGGATGAGCTTTCCTGTGAGTAATCCGGTATCTGCCCCTTCCTTGTCCTCCTGGAGGACTCTGGCTTGCACAGGGGAGCTCTCCCCCCTCCCAAGCTCCGGATCCATCGTCTCTGCAGTCACCAAAATAAACTCTTTTCTGTAGTGTAGGGATCCCACTCCCAACCCTAACAGCTATGTCTAAATGTTAAAAAAGTGCCCAGAAACATACTTACCCCCCTTGGTTTACTCAAAAGTTGTCAGCCATATCTGTGATTGGCTGACAGACGCGGCTGCCGCTCTGGCTCCCAATGCTTCTCCATTCCCTGAAGTAGCAATAGAGACAGAGGCCGAGGGAACAAAGCTTGGTAATTAAGTTTCTGGGCACTTTTTTTAACATTTAAACATGGCTGTTAGGGTTGGGAGGGGTCCCTACACTACAGAAAAAAGTTTAAATATTAATTTAAAGCCAATTGTAGCTACATCTATTCATTTATTTATCTGTAGATTAGACATTCAGGTAACCAATAACTTGGTCTTACCTAATACAACAGAAATACCTGCGTTGCAGCCATAATGTATAATAGATTAAAATCAAATCCCTGCCAAAACAAACATAATGTATTGACTTACACCACTTACCAACATGAGTACATTTAAAAGCAACCACAACACTATGACCTGATGGCATTGTTCCTAGGAACAAGTGTAAAGTAAAACTGAAAGGTAAACAATCAGCAAATGAAATATTTATATCCTATAAACATTATTTGATCACCACAATAAAGATTTATTTAACTCTAGCGAGGTCCAGGTTGGCAGCTTTACTGTAGTAACTAGGCTCATGCAGGCAATGCAAAGGCATTTGTGGTGGACACTTTATACACCTGTTTTAACAAATTAAATTCTACGCTCATACAGAGAGTTATCTAATTCTTGGCAAATTGAATGAGGCTTCAGCTGTTATTAAATAGGTAATTATTATTGGGTTTTTTTGTCTCCTAGAGGTTGATTCTATCATAAGCAAGGGGCTAGATCTGTTGAAATTGTTGCCATGAGCAGTATAATTATAGTCATGCTATAACAGCATAAGGATATAATCTATAGCCAAACGCGTTTAAAAACGCACAGTTGTATATTATATTGATTGGTTTATTGTTAAAGGACATTCATACTTGAAGGGGAACTGTGGTCCAAAAATTACTTTAGGTAAATTGATAGGAATTGCTCTCCTGAGAATTTTTGCAATCTATTTTAATTGTTTATTTTGCATAGTTTTGAAGATATTTACATTTTTGTGTGTGATATGGCAGCAACATCACAAGGTCCCCCACACATCCTGCTTCCTGCGCTGAAACCATGTCAGTCAATCTGCCCTGTGTCTCCTCCTCCCCTTTGCAGCCCCCCTGGTCCCTCTCACTTATGGACCCCATGGTCGCTCCAGTTGCAGGCCCCCCTTGGCCCATTCTCTTACAGCCCCATGTGGCCCCGCCCACCCATGGGTGCCATGGCCACACCCACTCACGGGTGCATAAGCTCCACCCAGTCATGGGGGCATAAACCCTGCCCACTCGTGGGGTGTGTATGTGTGCTCAAGCCCCGCCCAGTCACAGGTGCATAAGCCCCGCCCACTCGTGGGTGCTGTGGGCACCGTGGGCCACTCAGCCTACAGAAAACTCTGTGGAAACAGCTTTTTCAGGCAGAGTGAGACCTCTGCATGAAAAGGCTGTTTTCACATAGTGGGAAAGAAGGGCTGTAGATTCCCTTACCTTCTCTGTCAGGACTTCACACAGCAGAGAGGAGGAGGGACTTCCACACACTGAGGGAGTCTGAGGCTGTGCTTGCCGGTGGCACTGTGCAAGAGAAGCCTTAGAAATGTCACATGTCAGCCTCCCACCCATTAACTTTCTGGTCAGTCATTTCTTTATATCTTGGGCTGTGGAGCACGTAGAGAGGTGGTTGATGGCTCATTTTAAAGGTAGGAAACGGACCTTTCATTTAAATTATTCGATCGCAAACAGAGAGGTGGTTAATGGAGCTACATCTATGTGGGCTAAAGTTCTAAGCGGGGTGCTTCAGGGTTCTGTACTGGGGCTGCTTTTGTTTAATCTGTTTATAAATGACTTAGAAGGGGGCATTGAGAGCAAGGTCTCAGTGTTTGCTGATGACACTAAACTATGCAGAGCTTTGGAAACTTCAAATGATGTGCAAGTGCTGCAAGCAGACCTAGATAGATTATCAAAATGGATCTCAGATGAGATTCAACATTGAATCAGATGAGATTCAATGTTGATAAATGTAAGGTGATGCATTTAGGATTTAGTAATCCCTGTGCCACCTACACCATAAATAACTCTGTGTTAAGTGCATCTGTATTGGAAAAGATTTGGGGGTTTGGTAGATAACAGACTTAGCTATAGCAAACAATGCCAGGTAGCAAAACGCTAGAGCTAGCAAGATATGTTTGTATAAAGAGGGGAATAGATTCAAGAGAGAAAATATTATTCTCCCTCTTTACAAGGCACTGGTAAGGCCTATATGGAATATGCGGTGCCGTTTTGGAATCCCATATACAAAAAAGACATCTTGAAATTGAAGCAGTTCAGAGAAGAGAAACTAAATTAATAAGGGGAATGGAGGGGCTTGACATGCAGGCAGATTAGACAAGTTTGGGCTGTTTACATTGGAGAAGCGTCGTTGTGTGTTGCGTGTGGACATGATAACCTTATACAAATATATTAATGGGCCATACAATGAACTCTCTGTGCATTGTTTACTTATAGGTCATATCAGAGGACTCATGGACATCCTTTAAGGTTGAAGAAAAAGAAGTTTCATTTCAGCCACAACACTGTCTTCCAGCAGATGTGGTAATGCAAGTTCATTGAATAGCTTTAAAAGGCCTGGATAAGTTTCTAAAATTAAAAAATATTCAAAATTACTGGTATTATTGTATATAGATCTGGTTGATCCAGGGATACTTTCCGATTGCCGTTTGGAGTCAGGAAGGATTTTTTTCCCCCTTTTTAGCTGGTTTTTTTTTTTTTGCCTTCCTCTGGATCAACTGTTAGGTAGGACTTTATTCAACTTTAATTAATAATTACTATGCATATAATAAAAGGGTTACAATAGCAGTTGAGGTGTGGGCAGATAACTAACAAGTCACCATTTTTTTTAAGGAAGAACATGTCCTTTAATCTCTATCACAATCTGAGAATAAAAATAATTTTTTTTTTCAGTCGTTAGATGCTGCAGCATTTGCATGTATTTCAGAAAAAAATACAAGTTCTCCTGATTTCCTAGAAAATGTTAATCAAATCTCATAAGCTGTTGTTGCCCTAAATCAAAGGATGATACTGACATATGGTATCACCAGGATTTAGGAGGCAGGGATGTTATTGGAAGCATCATAGGATGTCATCACTGTGTTTTCTATTTGTATTTCTTCTGTAAAGCTTGTCATGGTTTTAGTCCGTCATTGAGTTGAGTTTTTCCAAAATAATTAAAATGCGTAGGAGCTGTCATACTAGGATATTTGTCAGTAAATATAAATATAAGTAAAAAGACCTAATTGAGGATGAATGAACCAGACAAAGTTCTGAGTAGAAACTACAACATTTTTCCACACTTGAAATTTCAGTAATTATAATCAATATCAAAATTCCATCTGTACTTTTGACCAGTGTAATTTTAAAGTGGAACCAGTTTTAACCCGAAACTAGGTTTAGGCTGAAACATCGGCGCAACCCTTGGACAGTGCCTAGGGAACACAGGCAAGTTTTTACAAGACTTTTTCATTTTAATACTGGTTTTCTTCATTTACCTTTATGTATTCATTAATTTTCCCTTCTTTTTGACACAATATGATATCTTGTTAGATATCTATTTATTTTAGAGAATGAGTGTGTATAATATCTTCAATAATCGGTAAATAATCGGTAGAAGGCTTTTTTACTCCTTAGATCCCACACCACCATGACAATAAGCTTTATAGCTACTGGGTAAACTTTGCTGAAAATTCCTCCCCTGTGGAAGCCAGTACTCCATATTTTACAATGACAAGATCCAAGAAAATGAAAACATGACTTTTCTGTAAGGCAAATGGCTCTATATATCTTATATAAAAAAAACAAGAAAAAAATAGGAATTAGGAAGCAAATTGACATAGGGGCATATTTATAACAGTGTACTATTAGATTTTATTAACTCCAGACATCGTATACAATATTTGATTTTTAAACTACTCTCTGGACAATACATTTAAGTTGCCCATGAAGTTGTCCTTTAAAGATATATTTACTATGCATCTTTGATCAAAGTTCCTGATGGTTCTACCAGAGATGTAGAAGCAGTTGATCAGTAAGAATGACCTCAGTTGCAGTGATTGGAGACTCTAAAGCCACCCATACACACGGCATCGATATTTTGAGGGATTTGACAAATTTAAATGAACCACTCAAAATATAGATAACATGTTTGCCGTTTTCCAAATCATTGGAATTATCAGAAAAAATGAAGTTCGGGCAAGGTGGGCCAATCTCCAGGGAAAAGCTGCATAAAGATTGGCATTTATTTCAGCAGGATAAACCCACTGGAATGAGTAAAGCAGGAAGAAGTTACACTGAGTTGGAAACTGACAAATTGAATGAAGCCAGATGGATGAACTATACGTAGAACCCGGTTCCCTGGCGAGTAAAGTGTTTTCTTACATGTCCCTCAGAACATGTAAGTGTTTAGTCTGACAATAATGCACCAAAGGAGTCAAGGACCATTGAAAATGACCATTGCAGATAAAATAAAGTTGCACATGTGAATAATATATTCGGTTATACACAGTGAACCTGTGTAAGATGAGAGAGGCTTCCTTTCAAAATTGAAGAATTTTAGAGTGAAGACTGTAATTGGCTGTTACTGTGGAGACACTTTCAGGGGAATTTATACCATCCGTAGACACTACAATCCGATCATATGATCCGCGGGTCGTACGATTGGATTGCACAATGAAAATGTTTTTTTCAACTGGGCCGATACAAAAAATGATTCAACGATCATCTGACAATAACGTATACACAACTGTACGATATTGGGGGTTAATTAGACATTATACTTTCACAATTCTGGGGGACCAGAAACAAGAGTTAGGCCAGGCCTGTCTATGGCTGCTCAGCCAATCTCCCGGACGACACAACCTTATCCGAATGGCCCAAGTCGCACCTCAGATCACCCAGCCATTTCCTCATTCCACCTAGTCCATTCCCAATGTAGGACAAATGCAGGAGGCCAAGGACAATGGGACAGACAATACAAGGCTGGCAAATAAATGAATGCTATACAGTATATAAACAGTATACTGAATGAATTATTGTAATATCATGACTCAGAAAAGCACTGTAGGGCTTATGTGCAATTGTGTTAAAAAGCAATCAAGCAATAATTTCACATTTAACCAGCTGTGGTATTAAATATTGTGATACTTCTTGTTGTTCTGACCTACAGGGATAGATGTCTGTGTGAATCCCTGTGACTGATGTGTTTCTTCCTTCTTTCAAAGTGCTTCTTAACTGCAAACCAGCTCATCCATTTTGATACGCCAAACACAATAGAACAGCTCTGTTTAAAATGTACTGTTAATTACCCTGTTCTGATTGGCTAAACCCAGTTTGCTTTAGATGCTGTCCTCCCCAATGTAGTGCTTCGCCAATGTACAGTATCTACATTTTGTTGGAAGCTAGTTACACTAGGTAGCGTGGCAGAGAACAGACTGTTGGATATTATGGTGACATCATTGTAAAGTACTAGGTATTGCCGTCCCTTGTTCAGCGCTGGCCTGCTTCATTTCCAACACTAGTTAATCTTGACGTATTAAAGCAGCAGACACAGGATCTAGAATCATGCTTTTTGAACTGTCACATGAGAATAGCCCATGTGGCCTATAGTAAATACAAAATCACCCAGTCGTTCTTTTATAGCTGGACACACCTTACTTGTCTCACTATCAGAGAATACTGGGCTTTCAAGCATTAGTTATTAATACTACATTAATTTTTGGATAATATTTTACATTAATATGCTTTCGGCAGCTACAACAATCACTAAAGTTTATTTGTTTTGTCTTTGTCTTTTTCCAATCTTTTTTTCTCTGAAGTACATAAACCCTTTAATCATAATGTACATGTTTACAATGACTGCAGGTTCCTAATTACTATGTCCTGGCATGTGTAATAAATGGGCCTTAGTACAGTACTTAGGAACTAGAGAGCGGTGCCATGCAGAAATACATGGAGAAAAAAGGAACTGATACCTTCTTCACGTTTTTCATGTTCTTCAATGTTTTTGCATGTTCAAGAACATAAAATCAACCAATGGGAAATGTCAAAATAAAACTCTATTTATTATAAACCTCCCAAAATGTATTTTTTTTAGAAAGCCTTTGATCATATTGCCTTAATTACAAAATGTGTGTATTTACTGAAACCAGAGCAAATGTTGGACTGTTCCCAAATGACACAGAGTCCCCTTACCCCCTTAGGCAATCACATCACTGTTCATTGTGCCTATTGCTTAGCTCCCTGGGGGACTATTTCTATGCTTGTTCCATTTGGGTGACTGAAATCTCCTAATGTGACTTGTCAGCGGAGGAACAGTGCACAGAATACTGAAAATTCTACTTGTCCCTTGTACCTGTGTGTGTCTAACATGAATGTTATATTAGCTTGTATCCCATTGAACATAAAATTCTTGCATAGTAAAATTGTATGGCAAGGCTAGGCAGTTATTAAAATCAGTTTATTCCCTTTATATGCAGTGGCAGTCATTCTAAATGACTGAGAATATTGGAAAGGAAAAAAACCCAACTCTATAAATGATGGTAGACTGGTAGCCCTAACAGCAAGGTCCCACTATGTGCATTGTGCTGTCCGTTTTGAGTGCGTTTTGGACAATGCATTTTGTCTACATTCTGGTCCGTTTGCAGACATGCATTTTTCTAAGCATTTGTCTGCGTGTGTCCACGTTTACAGTCCATTTGCGTGCGAGTGCAGTTTTTGAAAAATCAACTGGAAACACTGGAGAAAACGCAAAAAAACCCCATAGTCCCATAGACTGTAATTAAAGTGCTATTCTGACACACACAGACCAAATTGTGCACGCATGCAGATAAAAAATGGACCACATAGATTTGGAACACTTATTATACAGTGGGAAGTGATTCTCCATTTCCATTATATTTTAAATTATATTGCAATTTGCAAAACATGGAAAATGGAATGCAATGCGCATAGTGGGACCTAAACCTAAGACTGACAATTTTACCTCTTTCTGAATAGCAGGAAATAGCAGTAGTAGTTTCTGATTGATTGGCAGCTCCATAGCTCTGTCATGTGTAGAAAGGTAAGAGTGGCTGCCTGTTTATATTTAAATAGATTTGTGGTCTTTACCCTATTTTAGTTTCCCTTAAACAAGGGTTTGCCAAGCTTCTGCAGTGCTGAAATAGCACAAAACAAGGATTGTAGGAATCACTGGGGCCCCAGAAAAGCTAAGATGAAGATATCCATGTTTCATCCACATTTCTGGGAGGAGCCTGTATATGTTATAAGAAAAATAAGATGATTTGTCTCCCAGGCCCCCCTGCGGTTTCTCCTGGGGTAGTTAAGCCCCTGTGCCTTAGACATCAGTCAATACACCAAATACATGACTACTATATTAATGCAAATGTGGATGCTTTGGGCTGAAACACAAATTTGTCTTCTCTTATTATGCGTTCAAAGTAACAGAACATTCATCTAAACAAAGGACTGAGGCACCATCTTCAGTGGAAAAAACAGGATACAATTGGGTAATGCTTTAGTAAATGTTACTTTTATGTATTTTGCAGAAATAATTACTGTTAATGGTACTCTTAGCACATTAGCCATAAGGGGCCGAACCCCTTGTTAGCGACGGGATTTTTCCCTGTATCGCTAATGTGTATACATCTCTAACAAGCGTTGCTGATGCTGACAAACAGATACCTGGCATCTGAACAGCTTGTTACAAACTGAAACTTTCCCTGGGTCATGGTCGGCCCCCTGTACAAAGTATAGGCAAGTTGGCCGCGATTGGTTTATGGCAGTCACAAAAATATCTGCCTATACTTTATATAGAGAGAACGCTTGTGACGGTGTGTAGTCACATCTTTCAAAGAAGACTTTCAAGAAGGCTGTGTGTACCCAGCTTAATACCCCTTTTGTTCTCAGTATTGTGTTTGTAAACACAATACAACTTTTCCTTACACCTTGTAAAATGTAATAGAACAATCCTGTGCAGTGAGACGTGACTGCTTATATGAAGCTCTACTAGCATCCAGTGAAGTACAAAATGCAGACCCTGGGGTTAGTGCTAAATTGGATTAGTTATGATTAAATAATGAGTAGTTGTATGGTATGTATGATAGCTGCATGCCTTTTGTTAGTGGTGAAGAAGATCTTATCCATAGTTAAACCAGCATTCAGTTGTCTACTAATAATTTATAAACCCTAAAGATGAATGTTGTGTGCCGATGTAATATGCTGCACATAAGACTATACCTTATGTCTATTTAATAACCTAATTAGAGAAAAATAATTTTTAAGTCAGATTGACGCCACTTATTTAGCCAAATAGTTCTGTTTGTACGTGCCCGATCCACTGTTTTCTGAGCCTTGTCTAGGATTAGGCATTGCTTGAGTGGACCTGCAGAAATGACTTGGGCAGGTTGTGGTGCAGGTAGGTGTTCCACCTCCCTCCATTGGAGGCTTATTCAATACTTGGTTGAATTATTTACCACAAGGTTTCCCTTTTGAGAACAAAAGATGGCATGGATCTCTCTGTATTGTGCAGCATACATCTTCCCACCAGTTCTGAAACATTTGACAGTCCCTGCTGATGTATAATGTGAGATTTACTTCATATATACATACAGGCTTTGTCCAATCCAATATTCTTTACTCTAGTATTACCAGATTGCAATACTTTTTAGGCAGGGCTTCTTTGCATGATTTCTATAAAAGCCATTTTGGTGCCAAGGAGACTGTGTGCACATCACCTTCACACGTAATCATTTAATTTCTGCACCTAAATCAAAATGACATTTGATGAAAATTGTCTCTCACGCACTTACGATGGTGTTTGCGATCCATAAGTATGCGAGAATTGTGCTTTTAATGCACGTTACCTGTCAATGGGTGAAAGGTATGTAAGCTTCCTTTCAATGGGTTCAGCTATTAAGCCAAGACAACTGTACTGCCCTAACAATGCTCTAGTTTCTTAAGATGCTCACAAACTCTTCCTTTTTGACCCAACTTTGATTATAACACAAAGTCTTAGTTGCTCTTGATAAATTTAGTTGCTTGCCTGTACTGTAATATGTTGATATCCTTTCTGTGGACTGTTGCCCAAAACTGCACAGCATATCTAAGCAGAGGCCATTTAATGGCTCTATACAAAGACCGAATTATCTTTTCCTCTCTCAAGTATATGCTGCGTTTTAAGCTGGGTACAAATCATGTGATTTGTCTGTTCCGAAAATGAAGCACTGTCGATCGTGGTAAAAGTAGCCACGGGCGACCATTCCCGAGACTGAGCATGAGGTCCAAAGAAGACAGCATGATCACGGTTTTCCAGTGATTCGGACATCCAGTATTTATACATTTTGTTTTCAGTCGAACGTGCAAGTATCTTGCAGTTTTAGAAATTTTATTTGACTTTTGTTCAATAGTATTAAAGAGTATGTCCACCCCCCAAACTAAATTTTTATATGTTGCAGGAAAAGGCTGTAAACCTCGACCTTGCAAGGTTTACAGCAGCCAAGCAAGTCCCCAAAGTAGTTACCAGCCTTCGTTCCTCCGCTGCCTTCTGTTTAACTTCCGTGCCTTTATCGTGTATGGAAGTCAAACAGGAGGGGCGCGACGGGCATCCGCTCCTGTGATTGGCTAAGGCCTGGAGGAATTTTTGAAAATAAAATTCTTCCAGGTTCCTTTGTGTGTACACTGCAGTGTGGATTTCAATTTAATTTGCCTCATTAAATATCTCCCCTCTAGCTTGTTTAAAACCAGTAGGAGCTAAGGCTGGGTATACACAATGGAACTATTTGCCACTAGAAAATACTCGGCTAGGACAAATGACTGTCAGTCGCGGCAATAGTTGCTGTGGCCGACAGTCCGCGCGACCAATTGTCCCATAGGGAACTGCACAATCGGCCATGATTTGTCACCAGGTCCAATCACCTGTTCGTCCGATCAAGCTCGGTCGCAGCCGCCGATATTTCATTGTGACTGATACACGGTACTATCGGTCGGTCAGCCAAAAATATCGTATGGCGTGTACCCAGCCTAACAGAAAGTTTTCCAATTGTGATAACCAGATGGCCAACATCTGATAAGTATTTACAAAAAACAGAGTAGGAAGAAAGACTTCCCAAGTATCCCTACAAGCCCTCGCACACATGATATCCAATGAATTTGAACAAACCGATTTATTGGCACAGAACAGATATATCACCCCACACATTACATATACAAACCCCCATAAATGACAACATCACACTACTAAATATAGAACACTGGGTGTCTCCAGTACATAAAAACTATATTAAAATGCCTCTATAGAGTGGTCTGCAGCTGCGTGCTCTTTTAGTAAGGTGATTGGTTCCCAGGAGATAAAATGTCACTGTAAAATACAAGTTCAAAATATCATGAAGCCTATGTGCAAATACAGGCAAGATATGGATCTGAGATGTACAGCTGTATTGATACTCAAGATACATGGAGGCTACTCATCCTGCTTTGGTGAGGTAACTCTCGTAGCTTTTACGATGTTCGAGCCTCTGAAGTTCGTCACTCCACAATGATGGTATTACCTCCGTCTCAACAGTAATGCACTTAAATACAGTATGAGCTCAGTCTCCTCCCACATTAAGACTAGACACAATAAAGTGACACAGTGTGGAGATAGCGTAGTCACTAAAATTTGTGCAACAGTTCCAACATGTGCAAATAGTGCTAATACAGCAAAAGTAAGGATCCCACCAATAAACTTGAACAGTCCATCAGGCAGCTATCCCTTGAGAAATCTAGGGCAACATGGATACCAATAATGTTAACACTGCACACAAACCCAGGACTTAAACCAGACCATCACATGTGAAATAAGTAGAGGCTACTCATCCTGCTGTGGTGTTATGGCTCCTGTAGCCCCTTAGTCACTTCACTCCTCACCAGATAGTGTTGCCTCCATCGCCTCCATCTCAGTCTGTGCTTCACCTAGGTGCAGTGTTGCTAAGTATTGGTTAATGGTAGAGAACATGAGACTTCTGTGAATTATATGAACTTATTATGAGTTATTTGATTTACAGAAAATGCTTCTATTAATTTGAAGATAAACACTACAATGTGTAAGAGTTATTTACCACACACTTAACAATAGTTAATAGAGCCAAAATGTAAGTGTGGTTTTGTTATAGTAATATTTGGCTTTGGTGTTTACCTGTGCAAACAAGCAGCACAAATGCAAACTGGTTTTGCTGTTAGAGCTTCCAGATCTGGAAATCTTCCATTTCTTTGTTTGCTTTGAATGTGTAGGGTGGTGGTCAGTAATGTGGTTTATATACCTTGCAGGTATAGAAACTGTAATCCATAGTTGTGTAAAGTGCCATCCTGTAACAAATGTTGGCTGTTCAGAAAATGCATTTTCACCTTTATTTTGGGTCCTTTTAGTTCCATCTATTTTTATTTTTTCTGAATTTTTGTATTTTTAACCCTTCCCTTATGTTTATACAAACATAGAAAAGATAATGCACATTCCTAGGCCCCATACAATATCATATTATCTGCACACTGGCATACTTTATAAACAAAGGGGTTTTGGTATACATTACTGTGATCACATGAATGAAAAGCCTTCCCTTATGTTTGGAAACTGAGTATGAATATATTTACCAGAATTCTAGTCACAACTACTGTAATTATTCACTCCAACAAACAGGTGGGGGACCATCACTAAATGCCAGTGAAGATCATCTGCAGGTAAGAAGGCCCTTGGGTTGTGCATTATAATAGCCTCAGGTAATCCAGGAAAACAGAGAACTCCAACCTGTAAAACAAACTTCATAATTTAGGCAGAATAAGAGAACTTGTTGGGCTCCAACCACCTCATTTCATAATTCTGGTTATTACATTATCTCTAAGCTGCCTTATGTGCTCAGGGAGAAGGCAAATAAAATGTTTTGGCACAGTTGCGTGGCACAGTTCCGTGGCAGTTCAGAAGTCCCAAAAAAATGACGTAAATTGTAGCCAATTTGGGCCTCCTCTATGCTGCTAGGATATTGTGTGCTTATTCTGTAACTATTTGTGCAAAAGGCAATTTAGAACCTTCTACTTAAAATATGTTAGTTGCAGAACTTCTTTATTGTCCTAGGTCACGCAATACAAAATTTCTAGCCGTTCATCCTAGGAAATGGTTAATGTTTATGTAGCGTCTTGGGTGGGGAAAGAAAAGACCAGCGTTTGCAGCTGTGCAGGGGAGCATGAAGCGTTATTAATCTAATAACCCTGATAAATCTCACTGTTCCAACACATGACCCACTTTTTCAATCAATTGGAAACATTTATACAGTAGATAAGGACACAGAGAAAACAAGTCTCTGTGGGCACGTGTTGGTTTCTGGGTTTTGCAATATGACATTTTTTGCAAACTGTCAAACCTAAAATATGCTTACACTTACAGGCTTGCAACTGCAATTCTCTATTTATTGTCATTGTCGGATTGAAAATGGACTCAGCTCCCAATACTTCTGCCAGTTTTTAGAGGACAATTCCTTTAAGCAGTAGTACAAGAAAAAATTTACATCTGTCAAGAAGGCCATGATTGTTATGCAGGGCAATGCTCCATTGCATGCATCAAGTTTCTCCACTGTGTGGCTAGCCAGTAGAAGCCTTTAAGGAGAACTAAAACAATTTTTTTATTATGAAAGTTCTTCTCCTGTTAACACCAATGCATTCTTTTGTAGTAAGTTGCATTTAGTACATGTATGTAATATATTTAGTAACTAAGAAGGCTTCCATGTTGTTGCCAGTACAACTCACAGCCCACGTAGGCTAGAGCCACGCCCCCTAATCCCAGCATTCACTCTCTCTGTGCACAGTGTTTTCTATACAGTTGTCTACACACCAACATGGAAGTCCCTGATAAGATTTAGAAAGCTGCTTGTTACCCTGCAGTTTATTTACCAGCCAGTATGAATTGTATGCAGCCTTCCAAGGACAATACAAAAAAGGCAGCTATTGCTACAAAACACATTTTTTAAAATTCTGTTATTAGCAAAAATATAGCTTCTGAATGTAACTGTGTACCTTGCATGTGCTGTGGTTTCTGGCGCTTTTTATATTTTCTTCAAAATAATATGACATCAGAATATTTCACACCAATGGACTGTTTGTAAAATGATCTGGTTAGTGAAATATCAGGAGGTACATAGTGCCATGTTATATAGTACATTTCATTTGTGTTTATGCCTATTGAATACATAACAAACCTATATATATATATATGCATAAAATACAAGACATATTGGTAGATACTACTTATCTTACAGGTTCCCATCTCTGTGATCATACTAGAACTCTGCTACTGAGAACATGGAATCAAAAGTGTCAGAAGGTGGCCTGAATGTAACACTGACAATTCGCCTACTAATGCATGGAAAGGTGAGTCACATATCTCCCTCCCTTATTTAGTTCCTTAAACTAGTTTCCAGATTTATGAAAGCCATTCTACTTTTACTAGTAACCTGTCATTTACCTGGTGGCACATAGTTGGAATTAGTTCCACCCACCCCTCTCCTGTCTATTCCCCATTCATGAGATATCCAAACTCCACTTAGTCCCACCTCTTCCTATGCAAAAATCCCCAAAAAAAGACCAACACATTCTCAACAAGGGGGACATATTTATTCAACCTGACATTTTGTCCAGCTTTTTACTTATCTATGTGTTTTCTGTTTACAGGAAGTTGGAAGCATTATTGGGAAGGTGAGACCACCAGTGCTACACCTACTGAATATAGCAATAGAACTTAAATGAGGACTAAACTTGTTATTTTTTTTAATCATAATGTGAAAGATTTTCTTTGCAAAACACAGATAAATTGTAAGATTCCTCTTTAGTAAGTTACATTTAGTACATGTTAGGAATAGAAGGCTTCCATGTTGTTCCATTACAACTCACAGTATTCTTCAAAGAGCCTTTTGAGCATGTGCACATATTGGCCATGCCCCCTGACCCCAGTATTCACTGTCAAATACACAGTATTTAATATACAGATGTCTCCACATCAATATGGAAGTTCATTATAAGACCTTGAAAGCTCATTGTTACCCTGAGCTTTATTTACCACCAGGGTGAACTGTATACAGCCTTCTTGAGGGTATACAAAATAGCTCAGTTTACTGTTCCTAGCAAAAGATAAAGAATATGCAGTGGTGGCTCATTAGTCTAAACACATTTTTTTAAAAAAAAAACACAGCCCAGATCATGTCCACATACTTGCTTTTTTTGGTTTGTTTCCATCAAAAGATAAAGCTGTTAAATGTACCAACTTCTATAGTATAGCTTTATTGGGATATGTTTAATTTTTCATACAATAAAGAAAATTACTTTTCTTTATTGTATGAAAAGCAAAGGAATATATCATTGTTACGGACAGGAGCTTTTAAATATGTTTACACAACAACTGCATTGATATTCCAGTTCTATGTCAGGAAGAGGGATGATTTCTATGCTCTTATATGATTTGGTGTTAGCTTCTATGTTATCAATGCCACAGCTTCGTTGTTTTGATCTGTTGAGCACTACAGAGCATGTGAATTAGCTGGGAGTCACTCAGCTAAGGTAGATTATGGGAGCCAACCCCTAGTACCCACAAGTTAATTTCATAAATCACTCAGCAGCCATAGCAAAGGGGAGGTGAGACACAGCTTTTTGTATGCTTGTGAATGTGCTCTGTCTGTTGTCTGGAGACTTTAGTTCCCTTTTAATGGACATGTGGTTAAAAGCGCATCTAAACTAGGAAAACGGTTTATTTTTAAAGAGTATGTCCACCCTAAAATGGAAATTTTGATATAAGGTCCCCCCTGGGCTCCAGCCCCAACGCTTAATTTTTTTTTTTAAAAAGCCCCCCAAACTCTACTTACCTCCCCTCTTTCCTCCGCCGCGCTCCCGGTCCTCTGCTTGCAAGGAAATGCAAGCAGAGGGGCGGGACCGGCAGCCGCGTCTGTGATTGGCTGAGCGGCAGCCAATCACGGACGCGGCTGCCGGCAGCTCACTTCGCCGGAGGAAAGAGGAGGAGTAAGTAAGAGTTTGGGGAGCTTTATAAAATAAAAAATACCCGGTTGGGCTGGGGACATGGGGGAGCAGGATATTAAATGGGTTTTATGCTAGGGGAGGGATAGCAGAACGGAGGGAGAGGGGAGGGGAGGGAGGGGGGAGAAGGCTGCAGTACGCATGGCAAAAATCTACCTGAGGCCAGCTAGCAGCAGTGTCCTATATGGACCTGCTAGCCTCCTGGTGGGCAGTTTTTGGGACTTTGGGGGGGGACTACATGAGAACCCATGGAGCTGGGATGTGAGGTAAGGATTACACTACACTACATGATGGGGCCAGTAGTTGGGGGGATTATAGTTTGGGGTGGACATGCCCTTTAATTGCCCATTTGTTAAACCTAACGATCCGTCTATGGCCATCTTATAACATCTTACATTTAAGTGTTCATTACATTTTCAGCTGCTCTATTATAAACTCTTCTGCTGTGTGCAGTTGTGCTGTAACAATCTGCTACCAATCGATCTCTTCTTAAAGTCTTCTTTAGTGTATATTCAAACTTTTAAGTCTGGCATACATGGGGCAATATTTGGTTATCATCTATTATTATTGAAGATAAATGGTGCATGGTGGTGAGTTCCGATTAGGAAGTACCAATCTGCTGTACCATTTTGCCACCACTGAGCATGTAAATTCATCTTTAGACTACCTAATTTTTTCAGCTTTGTTTCTGAATTAAACCGTATGTATTATGCAAAGTGTTTGCTTTTAAATTTTTGTTCCCATTTCGGGAAAATAAAACAACTTTATTATTGTCATTTCAGAAAGGGGAAACTGTGAAAAAAATGCGAGAAGAGGTAAGAACTGGGAATTGTGGGATGTTTGTGTAAAGCCGGGTGTAATAGGTCCTTTGAAGAATGAATCAAGGAATTACACATTCTCTCTCTCTCTGCCATTCAGTTCACTCATTATGTTTAACACTAAACTGCATTATAGACAATTGTTTTGTTTAATGGCTTTATTCTAGAGTGGTGCTCGTATTAACATCTCAGAAGGGAACTGTCCAGAGCGGATTGTAACAATCACTGGACCCACAGATGCTATATTTAAGGCCTTTGCCATGATCGCTTATAAGTTTGAAGAGGTAAGATAATGTTTTCTGTATCAAGATACAAGATATTTCTGCATATCACACAGGGGACTTCCCACATGATTAACTAGAGGTTACTAAGGCTGGGTACACATGGGCATATTTTTCGGGCCAAACGGCCAATACATGGAAATATCTGAGGTGGTTTCCCACGGGTTGTCAGTCGCCCAGATCAGACGAACAGGGGATCGGACATGTTGGTAAATCACTGATTGTGTGGTCATCTATTGACCTCCCGATCGGTCATGGCAAACTTATTTCAACCGACAACGATTCGTCCCAGCCGACTTCTCACTAGTGGCAAACGGTCGGGATGAAAAATGTATATAATATGCACACTGAATGAGGGAGCGTTAGAAAAACAGTATCCCAAAAAAGACAGAAATATTTATTGCAGTAGACGCATATACATCAAAATAAAAATATATACATAAACATAGCTCCCCAGCTTCACAATAAATAAAGTATATCCCTAAATATCCCAATAAATAGCCCTAAGTAAAACCACTGCTAGATATATATTATGAGGGGGGATAAATGTCAGCAATTTTAAAACAAATAATAAAAAAATGTACATATAAAATACAAGTTAGGTCCACTGTAAAGGGGTAAAATCCAGTCCCAATGTCTTAAAAGGTATGGATCCGTACAAACAGTTCCTGTTCCTCGTATAAAAGCCCAAGCGTAGGGAAGAGTCTAAAAATGTATCAAAATGTGTGCACACACAGAAAAAAACTCCAATAACTCGGCAACAATAGAATATAGTTGGATACAATTAAGGAAGCATAATACTACACCGTTCCAGATGCCCTTATGTATCCTCCGGCATATAGCCTCCGATTCGCTTGCAGTAAGGGAAGTTTTGAGCCTTAACTCCCAATTCCTCTGGGTATTTTCGGAGTTGCAATAGGCAACTGTTAGATAATTGTGACTTTCAATGCTAGTGTCGTAGAGACAGCTCCGTTGTTCTCGATCTTCCTGGCAGTCTAACACAATAACTGGCAGTGGCCGTCAGCTCTTGAGATCTCAGAAGGACTAGCAAAGATACACAGAATCTTGATATCGTCGGTGTGTGTTCCAAACAACTGTAGGTGTGCCGGGTGTAGGAGCGTCACCACTACGCGTTTCACTCCAATAGGAGCTTCTTCAGGTAGGGGGATGAAAAATGTGTCCATGTGTACCCAGCCTAAGATATTTTTGGCCAGCTGACTGATAGTGCCGTGTATCGATTTGTTGGCTGAACGAGCTTGGTCGCTTGTTCGTCCGGATTGGACGAACGGACGATCTGGCCCATTGGTAAATCAAGGCCGATTGTGCAGTTCCCTATTGGTTGTGCGAACTGTCGTCTGTGGCAACTGTTGCTGCGACTGACAGTCATTTGTCCCGTGTGTATCCGGCCTAAGACACTTAAAAACGATTCCCTTGCTGGCTCCATTTGGTCTGTTTTCACACTTTAGAGCCCTTTTATCCTCCAGCAGCCCCTCTGTATTGTCTATTGTTAAGGTGCCCATACATCTATAAGATTTTACTTACCCGACTGAGCGCTCACGTGATGTTCCTTCTATCCTGCCGGAACCGCTTCTCCCAATCTTACATGGGATGTAAGATCGCATGGGATGAATGGGATTTTGCGATCGCATGTCGGTCGAATGTAAGATCGGGAGAAGCGGTTCCGGCAGCATCGATATACATCGCGTGAGCGCTCGGTCGGGTAAGTAAAATCTTATAGATGTATGGGCACCTTTAGAGTAATCTGATGTGTTCTTTTCACCTGAAATTCCTATGTTTAGAAACATCTGTTCCCTATTACAGGACATAATAAACTCAATGAGCAATAGCACTGCCACCAGCAAGCCACCTGTAACTCTGCGATTAGTGGTACCAGCGAGCCAATGTGGTTCTTTGATTGGGAAAGGTGGTTCCAAGATTAAAGAAATCAGAGAGGTTAGTGCCGTAGGTTTACATTGGGAGGGTGTAAAATATATTGCAGTAAAGCCAGTGTTGGGTTAGTAGGCGCATGAACAAAAAGTAACAATGCCATTACTTGCCAATTTTAGTCTACAGGGGCACAGGTGCAGGTTGCAGGTGACATGCTCCCCAATTCCACAGAACGGGCAGTGACAATCTCAGGCACCCCTGATGCCATCATCCAGTGTGTGAAGCAGATATGTGTGGTGATGCTGGAGGTACAGTCTGCCACAGCAGTGGTAATGTATACAGATCATATGTGTGACATAGAAATAATAGTAGTCCTGGTGGAGACAGAGACCTACAGGGAAAAAATAAGTTTCAGTAAGTAAAGTGAATTGCAGAAAAAATACAATTAATTATAATGTCTACTCCTGTAATAATAGCAACTAATAAATATTAAGCAATAAATAAAAAAGCAGGTTACATATCCAACAGTTCCCCCTGGTGGATGGTTCAGAAATAAAACTTTAACGCTGCTGAAAGTAATTTTACTTCCTATTAGACATGTTTGCATGAGAATTATAATGAGAATGAGTTAAATATAGATTAATGCTCACATTATGATTTATAAAATATTTCACTGAGGTTTCAAAATATGTTCGAAGTAAAGCATACCGTATGCTATATTTCTAAGAAAGAAATACAGTATATATTAATGGCAAATATTAAACTCCAGCCTAAAACCCATTTTTCCTGACTCACATGCCTTTTAGAGTAATGTTTAGCCAAAGACAATGAAAAGAGTATAGAGTGAGCAGCGTGGTAGTTCCTACTCACAAATTCATATAAATGGAAATGTGCAGAGAGAAAATTATCTGACAAAAACCTCTACAAATAAACAAGGAATGTGTTCCCTTTAATGTATGTAGTAACTCTAGTTTGTATGACAGCTTATTACAGATTATTGTACTTATTGTCTGTTGTTAATGGGGTATCTGTTTCTGGGGGTGCTCTAATATTATCTCTCCCTTTCCTATCCATTTTCCTAGTCCCCACCGAAAGGTGCTACCATCCCTTACCGTCCAAAACCCGCCTCCGCCCCTGTCATTTTTGCAGGTGGCCAGGTAAGAGCGGACCCACTGGGTGCCTCCACTGCCAACCTCAGCCTATTGCTGCAACACCAGCCTCTGCCTGTTAGTTTGCAAAGATATTCTTGCATGTTTTCTCATCCTGCAGATTATCATTCATCACATGGGACTATGTGCGCAGAGAGACTGCCGGGATACCTATTAACCTGACTACACAATTTACCCAACGTTTAAAGCTGGGTACACACAGTACAGATCTTTAGCAGATTGATTCTGTCTGTGATCTGTTAAAGACTTGGCTACACATAGTCCTGAGTGATTTCTATATATATTTCTATATAGGAAAGATCAATCAGGGCTGCACGCATACTAAGGCTGTGTACACAGCATGCAATTTTTCAGGCCAATCAACCGATAGTTCAGTGTATTGGTCGATCATGACAAAATGATTGCATGGCTTTTCGGCGCCTTTCAACTGACGTCTGACCGTTCGTCTGAATTGTCCGAGTCCTCTATGTATCACTACTTTTGCCGCAACCGACGGTCCTTCGTTCTTGCTGAACAGTTGATCTGAACGAAAATTCTAATGGTGTGTACCAGCCTTTACTGATCACTGCTGGCACCCTATACAACAATAAAGGGAGCCATTAGCCAAGCTAACAGACATATTTTTTAAAAAATCAACTCCATGATCAAAAACAAATTCAATATTATACCGTATAATACCGTTATAAAGGATCTCAATCAGTCAGTAACGATAATGATCCTTTATAGCGCCCTTAATGTTATTTGAGGGCAGATCAGGAAGGGCTAGTTTGTACATTTAAATAACTTTAGACAACACAATCCAACAGTTTTTAATGTCGCAGGGTACCGGTAGCAACTCTCTGGGTTAATGGTCCCTTCATCCTTTGCATGATTTGGATGGTAAATGTGGGGGTAACAATTTGAATATTACAGAAAATTATTTTTCTTCTTTTAAAAATAGACAAATCCTGTATGTTCTAATTCCCACACGTGTTGGGTATTTGGTAGAAACTAAAAACAGTGGTTTATAGAAAAAAAGGTCTACTGTAAATACGCTAGTACATCACAATGTATGTATGTATGTATGTATAGTTTATTTATAAAGCGCCACTCTTGGACGCAGTGCTGTACAGTAACAAAATACAATAAAGTCATACAAGGGGAACAAATACATAGATAGTTATAATAATAAAATAAAAAATATATAAACCACAAGAGTTAAGGAGGTCTCTGCTCCGTAAAGCTTACAATCTAGTTAGGTGGGTAACATACAAATACAATGGAATGGATATAAGTGCTGAGACGTATGCAGTACAAATTAAACAATCATAGACTGTGCTGGTTACCAGATAGGTAGGATATAAGGCTAGATTTAATCCTGCTAATTGAGTTTTCTTGATGTAAAGTGAGGGGAATAGAATTCCAGAGGAAGGGAGCCACAAGAAAGAAAGGTTTAAGGCGAGAGGAAGCAGTACAAGTGGGGGGAGCTGGTTCTACGATGAGTGGAGGGTACAGGCAGAAACATATGGGGAGACTAGAGAAGAAATATAAGGAGGAGCAGCAGAGCGAAGGGATTTAAATGTTAGGAGAAGATTTTGTATGCAATGCACTGATTAACGGGGAGCCAGGTTGTTGTCCGGTATTTGGGATCTGGTTTATTAGAGAGTGAAACAATACGTGTGGCAGAGTTAAGTATAGACTGAAGGAGAGTGAGGTGGGAAGAAGGAAGACTAGAAAGTAGTGGGTTGCAAGTCCAGGCACAATTAGAAATTGTGACCTTTTAAAGGGATGTTCAGTGGGAATTTTCTGCAATGGTCCTTTTTCTTCACAAGATTAGAATGGGCTTATCCAATAATAGATGTAGAAGCTTGCTCTTACTTTTAGCAGTACCCAATCAGATGTTAATCTTTACTGATTTTCTGCAGTTAGATAAATCTGATCAATTGCAAATTAATAGCGCTGGCAAACTTTTACTGCTGTTCCCAACAGGAATTTCTGCATTCTTGTCTGGTACTAAGCAAGCATGATTAGATTTCTATTAGGCAAAGCATATATATGTGCGCTGAATGTTTTATTTTATTCTCACAATGGTCTACAAACTGATGTGTGATACTGTATGTGAAATATTATATCACCTTTATATAGTTTTATTTAAAAACCAAGGAACCACTCTGGCTGGTCTAACTGTGCATTGTGATGCAGTCCATTTGCTCGATGCGCAAGTTCACAATTTTCTGGGTGGTTTTCATGTTTTTTTATATTGGAGATATATAAAATATATGATAATTTAATGGAAAAATACATTGAGAGTCTAAAGATGCTTAAATATAATTAGTATTTATCGCTCATTCTAAAATTTGGGTTAATCCTAAAGAAAGGGATGATTAGAATAAGCCACCCCCATCTCTGTATGTGAAATGATTAAGGCTATACGTGCAGGGAAAGTTCCATATGTAAAAACAAAAAGCTCTACCCAGCTTTACAGTGACATGCACTTTTTCCAATGCTATGCTCAGACTTCCTTTTTAATGTGATATCACTGATTGTAAAGCAATAGACTATTCTGCTGATATACCCCAAACTGTCTGATTATGCCAGAACTCTGAGTTGGTCCTGTGAGGTGTATATGAGGGGCTTGGACATACCAGGGTGTAGCTGGGGTGTCCAGGGTTGTGGCCAAGAATTTTGCTGTTGGAAGGAATGTGAGCTGATCTGTAAAAACTAAAGCTAGGTTCTGAGCATGATCAGAGTATGTTTATAAATGTAGATTTCTGTGCATATCTCAACTAAATTAGATCATGTAGTGTAGGTGGATGAGAACTCATTTAATCAGCACTTTGTGATCTCACGTTTTCCAAATGAATAATGATTCCCTTTAAGGAAACACTACATTAAGATTAATTAAGTATAACAATTTGCCAGACTGCTTATTCAGCAAAGGTGAAACTGTTTGCATGACTTAACATGACTTAACCTTTGTGCAAAGTATGTTTCAGACAATGAGTAGCCTGAATCTACTTATGGAAAAAATGGTGAAAATACAACAATCCATGATAGTATAATTTAAAGGGCATGTCCATCCTTTAAAACAACTTTCCATAGGTATTGCTTCCCCAGCGCCAACCGCTATAATCATATTAGCAGAAAGTCCCCTCATAGTTACTTACCTTACCTCTCTCCTCTGCCGCACTGCCCCAGCCCTCTGCTTGCATGGAACTGCAAGCAGGGGGCCGGACCCGCAGCCGCTTCTGTGATTGGCTGAGAGGCAGCCAATCATGGACGTGGCTGCCGGCAGTTCAGAACAGCAGAGGAGAGAGGTAAGGTAAGTAACTATCGGGGGACTTTCTGCTAATATGATTATAGCGGTTGGGGCTGGGGAAGCAATACCTATACCGACCAAATCGGGTGTGAGGGGGGGGGGGGAATATGCCCCATTTGTTAAAACTAAGCATCCGTACTATGCGCCATCTTATAACCATCTTACATTTAGGTTCATTACATTTGTCACGCTGCTCTCTATCTATCAGTGTAAAAGGAAAAGAAGAAGAGGAGGGAAGAAAGAGATAAGGAGGAAAGAAAAGAGAGAAGAATAGGGAGAAAAAAAGAAGAAGGACAAGCACAAAGGGAAGAAGGGGACGAAAGAGAGAGAAAAGAGATGACAGAGGAGAGAGGGAGAGAGAGAAAAGAAAGGAAGAGGAAAGAAAAAGAGAGAGAAGAAGAGAAAATAAGACGAGAAGAAAATAGGAGATTAAGAAAGAGAAAAAGGCAAGAGAAGGGCAGAAAGAAAGAGAAGGAGAGAGAGGAGAGAAAAGAAGAACAGGGAAGTAAAAGATAAAGGAAGGATAACGGAGAAAGAGAAGAGAGAAGAAAAAGAGAAAAAGAAAAAAGGAAGAGGAAATAGAGGGAAGAAAAAAGAATCGGACAAAGGAGAGAAGAAAAGAAGAAAGGAGAGAAGGGGAGAGCAAAGGAAAGAGAGAATAAAGGGGGCAAGGGGGGCCGCGGCATTATATATGTTTATCTTATTTCTTTTTTGGATTTTTCTAGTTTTCGTATTATTAATATAAAAAGTAGATAAAATAATCTTAGAAAATAAATAATAAACTCTTGCTGGTGTGCAGTTGTGCTGTAACAATCTGCTACCAATCGATTCTCTCTAAAGTCTTCTTTAGTGTATATTCCAACTTTTAAGTCTGGCAACATGGGGCAATATTTGGTTATCATCTATTATTATTGAAGATAAATGGTGCATGGTGGTGAGTTCCGATTAGGAAGTACCAATCTGCTGTACCATTTGCCACCACTGAGCATGTAAATTCATCTTTGACTACTAATTTTTCAGCTTTGTTCTGAATTAAACCGTATGATTATGCAAAGTGTTTGCTTTTAAATTTTTTCCCATTTCGGGAAAATAAAAACAACTTTATTATTGTCATTTCAGAAAGGGGAAACTGTGAAAAAAGCGGAGAAGAGGTAAGAACTGGGAATTGTGGGATGTTTGTTGAAAGCCGGGTGTGTAATAGGTCCTTGAAGAATGAATCAAGGAATTCACATTCTCTCTCTCTCTGCCATTCAGTTCACTCATTATGTTTAACACTAACTGCATTATAGACAATTGTTTTGTTTAATGGCTTTATTCTAGAGTGGTGCTCGTATTAACATCTCAGAGGGAACTGTCCAGAGCGGATTGTAACAATCATGGACCCACAGATGCTATATTAAGGCCTTTGCGCATGATCGCTTATAAGTTTGAAGAGGTAAGATAATGTTTTCTGTATCAAGATACAAGATATTTCTGCATATCACAAGGGGAATTCCCACATGATTAACTAGAGGTTACTAAGGCTGGGTAAACATGGCATATTTTTCGGGCCAAACGGCCAATACATGGAAATATCTGAGGTGGTTTCCCGGGTTGTCAGTCGCCCAGATCAGACGAACAGGGGATCGGACATGTTGGTAAATCACTGATGTGTGGTCATCTATTGACCTCCCGATCGGTCATGGCAAACTTATTTCAAACGACAACGATTCGTCCCAGCCGACTTCCACTAGTGGCAAACGGTCGGGATGAAAAATGTATATAATATGCACATGAATGAGGGAGCGTTAGAAAAACAGTATCCCAAAAAGACAGAAATTATTGCAGTAGACGCATATACATCAAATAAAAAATATATACATAAACATAGCTCCCCAGCTTCACAATAAATAAAGATATCCCTAAATATCCCAATAAATAGCCCTAAGTAAAACCACTCTAGATATATATTATGAGGGGGATAAATGTCAGCAATTTTAACAAAATAATAAAAAAATGTACATATAAAATACAAGTTAGGTCCACTGTAAAGGGGTAAAATCAGTCCCAATGTCTTAAAAGGTAGGATGTCCTACAAACAGTTCTGTTCCTCGTATAAAAGCCAAGCGTAGGGAAGAGTCTAAAAATGTATCAAAATGTGTGCACACACAGAAAAAAAACTCCAATAACTCGGCAAACATAGAATATAGTTGGATACAATTAAGGAAGCATAATACTACACCGTTCCAGATGCCCTTAGTATCCTCCGGCATATAGCCTCCGATTCGCTTGCAGTAAGGGAAGTTTTGAGCCTTAACTCCCAATTCCTCTGGGTATTTTCGGAGTTGCAATAGGCAACTGTTAGATAATTGTGACTTTCAATGCTAGTGTCGTAGAGACAGCTCCGTTGTTTCTCGATCTTCCTGGCAGTCTAACACAATAACTGGCAGTGGCCGTCAGTCTTGAGATCTCAGAAGGACTAGCAAAGATACACAGAATATGATATCGTCTCGGTGTGTGTTCCAAACAACTGTAGGTGTGCCGGGTGTAGGAGCGTCACCACTACGCGTTTCACTCCAATAGGAGCTTCTTCAGGTAGGGGGATGAAAAATGTGTCCATGTGTACCAGCCTAAGATATTTTTGGCCAGCTGGACTGATAGTGCCGTGTATCGATTTGTTGGCTGAACGAGCTTGGTCGCTTGTTGTCCGGATTGGACGAACGGACGATCTGGCCCATTGGTAAATCAAGGCCGATTGTGCAGTTCCCTATTGGTTGTGCGAAATGTCGTCTGTGGCAAAGTTGCTGCGACTGACAGTCATTTGTCCCGTGTGTATCCGGCCTAAGACACTTAAAAACGATTCCTGCTGGCTCCATTTGGTCTGTTTTCACACTTTAGAGCCCTTTTATCCTCCAGCAGCCCCTCTGTATTGTCTATTGTTAAGGTGCCCATACATCTATAAGATTTTACTTACCCGACGAGCGCTCACGTGATGTTCCTTCTATCCTGCCGGAACCGCTTCTTCCAATCTTACATGGGATGTAAGATCGCATGGGTGAATGGGATTTTGCGATCGCATGGCGGTCGAATGTAAGATCGGGAGAAGCGGGTTCCGGCAGCATCGATATACATCGCGTGACGTGCTCGGTCGGGTAAGTAAAATCTTATAGATGTATGGGCACCTTAGAGTAATCTGATGTGTTCTTTCACCTGAAATTCCTATGTTTAGAAACATCTGTTCCCTATTACAGGACATAATAAACTCAATGAGCAATAGCACTGCCACCAGCAAGCCACCTGAACTCTGCGATTAGTGGTACCAGCGAGCCAATGTGGTTCTTTGATTGGGAAAGGTGGTTCCAAGATTAAAGAAATCAGAGAGGTTAGTGCCGTAGGTGTACATTGGGAGTGGAGGGTGTAAAATATATTGCAGTAAAGCCAGTGTTGGGTTAGTAGGCGCATGAACAAAAAGTAACAATGCCCTCATACTTGCCAATTTTAGTCTACAGGGCACGTGCAGGTTGCAGGTGACATGCTCCCCATTCCACAGAACGGGCAGTGACAATCTCAGGCACCCCTGATGCCATCATCCGTGTGTGAAGCAGATATGGTGGTGATGCTGGAGGTACAGTCTGCCACAGCAGTGGTAAGTTACAGATCATATGTGTGACATAGAAATAATAGTAGTCCTGGTGGGGACAGAGACCTACAGGGAAAAAATAAGTTTCAGTAAGTAAAGGAATTGCAGAAAAAATACAATTAATTATAATGTCTACTCCTGTAATAATAGCAACTAATAAATATTAAGCAATAAATAAAAAAGCAGGTTACATATCCAACAGTTCCCCCTGGTGGATGGTTCAGAAAAAAACTTTAACGCTGCTGAAAGTAATTTTACTTCTATTAGACATGTTTGCATGAGAATTATAATGAGAATGAGTTAAATATAGATTAATGCTCACATTTGATTAAAAATATTTCACTGAGGTTTCAAAATATGTTCGAAGGAAAGCATACCGTATGCTATATTTCTAAGAAAGAAATACAGTATATATTATGGCAAATATTAAAATCAGCCTAAAACCCATTTTTCCTGACTCACATGCCTTTTAGAGTAATGTTTAGCCAAAGACAATGAAAGAGATATAGAGTGAGCAGCGTGGTAGTTCCTACTCCCAAATTCATATAAATGGAAATGTGCAGAGAGAAAATTATCTGACAAAAACCTTACAAATAAACAAGGAATGTGTTCCCTTTAATGTATGTAGTAAATCTAGTGTATGACAGCTTATTACAGATTATTGTACTTATTGTCTGTTGTTAATGGGGTATCTGTTTCTGGGGGTGCTCTAATATATCTCTCCCTTTCCTATCCATTTTCCTAGTCCCCACCGAAAGGTGCTACCATCCCTTACCGTCCAAAACCCGCCTCCGCCCCTGTCATTTTTGCAGGTGGCCAGGTAAGAGCGGACCCACTGGGTGCCTCCACTGCCAACTCAGCCTATTGCTGCAACACCAGCCTCGCCTGTTAGTTTGCAAAGATATTCTTGCATGTTTTCTCATCCTGCAAATCATTCATCACATGGGACTATGTGCGCAGAGAGACTGCCGGGATACCTATTAACCTGACTACACAATTTACCCAACGTTTAAAGCTGGGTACACACAGTACAGATCTTTAGCAGATTGATTCTGTCTGTGATCTGTTAAAGACTTGGCTACACATAGTCCTGAGTGATTTCTATATATATTTCTATATAGGAAAGATCAATCAGGGCTGCAGCCATACTAGGCTGTGTACACAGTGCAATTTTTCAGGCCAATCAACCGATAGTTCAGTGTATTGGTCATCATGACAAATGATTGCATGGGTTTTCGGCGCCTTTCAACTGACGTCTGACCGTTCGTCTGAATTGTCCGAGTCCTCTATGTATCACTACTTTTGCCGCAACCGACGGTCCTTCGTTCTTGCTGAACGTTGATCTGAACGAAAATTTAATGGTGTGTACCAGCCTTTACTGATCACTGCCGGCACCCTATACAACAATAAAGGGAGCCATTAGCCAAGCTAACAGACATATTTTTTAAAAAATCAACTCCATGATCAAAAACAAATTCAATATTATACCGTATAATACCGTTATAAAGGATCTCAATCAGGCAGTAACGATAATGATCTTATAGCGCCTAATGTTATTTAGGGCAGATCGGAAGGGCTAGTTTGTACATATTTAAATAACTTTATAGACAACACAATCCAACAGTTTTATGTCTGCAGGGTACCGGTAGCAACTCTCTGGGTTAATGGTCCCTTCATCCTTTGCATGATTGGATGGTAAATGTGGGGTAACAATTTGAAAGGGGGATTACAGGAGAACTATTTGGAGCTGGAATGTAAGGTAAGGATTTTATTACACTACACAGTGGGGCCAGTAGTGGGGGGAATTGTAGTTTTGGGGGTGGACATGCCCTTTAAATGTAAAATGGTAAATGAGGGTTTTTAGAAGACTAATTTGGAGGTATAGACATGCAGCTCTAGGTGCATTATGTTACTATTAATATTTAACTGAAGCTCGGTTGAAGATACAATTGGCTATTAGGCCGACAGTTTGTGTGACTGATCGTGCAGTCCCCTAGGGAACCACAAGATCGGCTGTGATTTACCAACGGGCCGACCGGTGACCGAGCCCAGTTGCGGCAGCCCCACACACACGGTAAGATCGACCGATACAGAACACTATCAGATGGTCGGATGAAAATATCTTACCGTTTATACTCAGCCTTAGATATAGAAAAAGTACAATTGGGGAAGCACAATTCATTGTTAAACTACAGAGGAAGCTCTTTGTGCACGGTTAAAGTCTCTAGCAGGGGTGTCTCTCTAATGAGGCAATATGAGCAAAATGCTCAGGGTGGCACCCCTGCTTAATGTCAGAGAGGCGGCAGGCAGAGCTCACTTTTTTTTTAGAAAAGTGGCAGGCAGAGCAGAAGGAAAATAAACATAGGGCCTAGCAGTACATAGGGGTGGCATTCAAAAGTTTGGCTCAGGTGGCAAAAACCCCTAAGACACCGTGGTCTCTAGAGCCTTAGGCGCTCTGTGTTTCATTTAGATAATGTCTTATGCAAGTCATGCAGGAGCACTTTCTTTTGACATTGGAATGTTGTGAGCAGTGATAGTAATTCCTCTCAAGGATGGACATTTTGAAGATCTAGCCACCTCTTGTAAATTAGTTTCTAGGTTCTTTTATTTAAAACTGCTACAGGGCACCAGATTTTCGTCAATGAAGAAAACTTGCAAATCCAAGGGTGTCCAATTTCTTAATTTGCAAACAAAATACTAAATACTAAAAAATGCAATCAAAATCTTCATAATGGTATTCAGATAACATCCCCTATTTATAGTGCAGAAGAACAATCCCTGATATTTGTACCAACATGTTACACTCTCTCCTGTGTTCCCTATATCTGCAGAATTTAAATAAGGAGAAAATAAAATTTCTGTCTGAATTCAAAATTCCGTTACCATCCAATAAATAATCCCCATTCCTGCAATAAGTTGTTGATTTTTGTCTTTAAATGTTTAAAATTCATTATCATAACCACCCCATACACTTGTATTGTTTCTTTCCCGATTTGTGCCATGCCACACTGATTTTAATATTTCTTCCCTTTTGTTTCAGGCCTATTCTATCCAAGGACAGTACGCCATTCCTCACCCTGATGTGAGTTTTCCATCTTTCATTCCCCGTTTCCCTCCCTTTCCTGACTTTCTCCCTCAGCATGCTGGTATTAATGATAATTAATATTAGACAATAATATTAATATGTCTGAGATGGGGGCTCTTTATTTGCTATGGGCAGCCATGGGGCGCAGGTTCATTTCTGAAATAGGAAATATTTGGCTTCAAGAACAATAAAATGTTTAGTGCTGCACTTCTATGGGCTGTTCTGTAGGACAATAAACGACTGTATTCTCTATAAACTCAGTTCATAAATTCATTCTACTGTAAAAAACACTACGTTTCTAGGGAAACCTCTCTCTTCCTCAGGAGAAAATGGAGCTGTGGGATATGTTTGGTTTGGCCCACTTCATTGGCTGAGTGCGCGACTCCCTTATAGGGTTTTGAGGTGCGGTATTTTAGACAGGAATACATGTTAACTACTTAAGTTCAAGCAATTTCCTGATCTTAAAGTTTATATTTTTAACCTTAATAAATATACGTACCTTAAAAGCAGTAGGATTGTCTAGGCTGCACTTAATGTAAGTAGTCCACAACACAGGTAATGGCTGTTATGGTTACCTCTATTTATGCATCCATCCACTTATGCATGAAAATAGCTAAAGAATAAAAAATGTAATAGAGGTAACACACAGGTGACAGGCAGTGTAACTGCTGATGGCAACTTTATTACATATGTATACACGACATGTTTCGAACATTAAGTGCTTTTTGAGAAATGAGTAAACACATGTAATAAAGTTGCCTTCAGCAGTTACACTGCCTGTCGCCTGTGTGTTACCTCTATTACTTTTTTTATTTTTTACCTTTTTCCTCTTTCCCAGTGTCCTCTATGGTTTTACCTCAGCCATATTCAACTATTGGGCTGATACCAAATCATGGGGTTTGGCATCCATCTAGAAACTGATTGTTTCTAAGATGTGTTATTACTTGAAAGGTTAACAGGTTAAACCTGGGCTATTACCTGTTATTTGTAGTATATAGTTCTCCTTTTAGTTCATAGAGATGTTTCATTGCCCATTACATTTATATATCTGACCAATTAAGCTTTTTTCAGTTGAAAAACCCATAAAGTAATTTATATGGTATTTCCTGAAAACACTGTAAGCTTGTAAATACTACTTACTTTTGTATGGGAACCAAAGGATTGTGTACCGGTAATTGTAGGGGAGTGAAGAATGTTTGCCAACACAACTGTATATTTTAAAATTCCTGTTCGGTGTCAGAAAGGAATCCCTGTGCTTTAACATGATTGGCTGTCTGCTTCTTGGGGGCAGGGCAGGCTACATCTTATAATTTTAATGTATTGTTTTTAATCTATGCACTGAAGAGAAAATTCAGAAGTGTACAGTGTACACTTTAGACTCCCTGCAACACAAAGAGATGGATTATGGGAGCTAACCCCTAGTGCCAACAAGATAATTTAAAAAATCAACAGCCACAGCAAAGGGGAGAGGAGAGAGACAGCTTGTTGTATCTTGTGGGTGTGCTCTGTCTTATGGAGTGTTATCTGCTAGTTTAGTTCCCCTTTAAGTATTATATGTCTTTCTATTCAGATTCACATTTGTTTTATTACAGATGAAAAACTGTGCTCACTTGTTTGCAGGGGGTGGGGAAATCACTTTTATCATACAACATTGTAATGCTTGCACACAAAAAAAAAAAATCAGCACACGGACCATACTTGGGAATAATGCTATGTAAATGGTTGGCTGATATGCTATATATGAATTCCTTAATAAAGGGTGGGGAATAAAGGAGAATGAAAGTCTAATATTTAACCTTTCCAGTCTTTGATACTCCTGCTCTTCCTGTTTCGCTTGTGCCTTCACTGCTGGTGATGTCAGTCTTGTTTATATCTTTGGAGCTGTTGCCTGTTGGCTTTGGGAAGTGGGGCAGCACCCACAGTTTAGGTCCTTATTACAAGAGTTATCTCCTGAACTTATTATTAGACCTTTATTTTCCTTTAAACTAACAGATAGTTGTTTCAGCTGTAATTTTGAATTGTTTCAAATATTCTCTGAACAGAAGTTTACTTTGTGTGCCATGGCTCCCTGGTGGATTGTTTTATCTTATTATTTGATTCTGTTTTCTTATGCCTGTGACTTCTTGTACTTTCTAACAATAACCTTCTTAGTTCTAATGTCCCTCCTACCCCTCAGCAGTTGACCAAGCTTCACCAGTTGGCCATGCAGCAAACCCCCTTTACTCCCCTTGGACAGACCACCCCTGCTTTCCCTGGTACGTACCCAACTTTCCCATTATAGAGTCTTCCTTCTCTTCTCACGTCTCAGGCATTATCGCTTTTCTTTCATTCATTGTATTTAATGACCTACATTTTAGTATGAATGCTACAATTACTTAGTTGTTCATAAGTCCATGTAATGGCTACACTTTATGTTGTCTCTCTCCAAATAGAGTATGCTAGGCCAGAAATGCTGTTGCTAGATTTCAGATAGACAAGAACCTACCGTTTAGAAGTCGTCGTCATCAGATTCTGAGCTTTTTTTCTATTTTTAGAAGATGTAAGAAATGCTGATCTCCGCAAGGGCAAGAAAGTTAAATCTATTTCTTTTTTGCTCCATAGGAGAAAAGCTGCCCTTACATTCTTCTGAAGAAGCTCATAACTTGATGGGACAGCCAGCAGGTAAAAAACGTTATGCTTGAATACATTTCCCAGCAGCTGCAGAACTTGTTTGAGTAGATGAGGGTACTAGTAAAGAGTTAACCAATAATATTAGTATAACCTCATAGGGAGAAAGAAGAATCCACTTTGTAGTGGGATTTATACTTACATTTGATTGATATCAAAACGGAGGCTTAATATAGTTGAGCTTCTCTTCATACTCTTTGCTCTCAGAGCTGTATTACAATGGTATAATGGGTGTCAGCTATTTTTGTATTACTCTTTTTTACTTTTTATTTCCTTGTTTTTGTATTGAAACATGAAACATGGAGAGAAATGTGTAAAGATATTTCTGTTTCATGCCTTTTTCTAGTTTTTAGCATACACAGGCTTCTACTTTATTTGCTAACTTGGTCTGTGATTACACCGATTTCAATACTGTTTATAATTTGATATACAATACAATTCCACAGCCATTTCACTTGAAGTCTAAATTAAATGTGCTTTCAGATTGTTACTTTCCTGTGATCCTGTCATAATATTCTGACTTTATTACTACAAGGCATTTTTCAGTTGATTGGTACCTAGTAAGAGTTTTCTGGCAGATTTAGATGTTGAGCATCAGGATAATTTTGCAACCAGCACCAGGAAACTGGCAGGTAAAAAGAAATGTGCCACTCATCTGAACCCAGGCCAAGGGACAATATTTTGGGACAATTTTTTGCCATGTTTGACAAACAATATCAAAAAGATCCATCGGACGGGCATGAACAGGAATGGCTTAACAGTTTTAATTTCTGGCAATGTATTTTATTATACATGCAGCCCTGACTAATTGTAATTATTGGTATAGCTACTTTCTATAAACATAGTTATACCACTTCAAGAAACTTATAACATGGGAAGTGTGAGTCGTGGGTAGTCCAGTGAGGTAATTTCCTTGTCTATGTGAGGTAATTTCCTGTCCTTAGGATTTAAATATCATGTGAGTGTATAGCAATTTGTTTGTGCTGCGGCCTGATGAAGGGGTCTACAAACCCCAAATCATTGCATTTTATGGCAGCTTAATTAATAAATAACATTTTGCTGAAATTTGTGAGTGCTGTGGTGTTGGATATTGCATATTTTTGGACATAGTTGCACTGTCCACATATACACAAGCACCCCAGAGAGTGCAGTCACAACACAATTGTGGAACTTATATACTGTGCAGTAGTCATGTATTAAACAATATACTGTATTGAATTGCCTCTCATTACACTAATATGGACACTATGGTAACATTGATAAACAAATCCCATGCCTGACCTTCATCGGAGGAACTAATTACTTCACCTGGTAACCAGCTTACTAGCTCAAAAACTACCAAAGCCATCTTGGAGCACATTTTCAGATTTTGAACAAAAGCATAAATGTTCACACTTGGAGTAAAATACAATATAACTTTTTTCCAAACCCATTAAATATATTGAAAGTGGCAAAAGTCTAATCTAAATTCATTTCTGACCAGCATGGTAATTTTAATATAAAAATAATATACATTTTTAATATAAAACTTAAACAGGTTCAATTTAAGCTGGGTACACACATGCCAGACCTTTGAAAGATGACAGCTGCAATATCCTGTCTGTCATTTTTCAAAGATCAGGAAACACACAGTCCCGAGCGTTACGTTTGGGACCAAATGTTTCCCACAACCGTGGCCGACTCCCCTACAGGCAGACTAACCCGGCCGAGGGAAATTTACGTTTCTTCCCAAACGTCCGTGAGGCCTACGGGAATGTTCGGCAGCCATGTGCTTGTTTGTTAAAGGCACTACACACACTGATGATAACGGTGGATTTTACGGTATTGGTGCTTTATCGTTTCTGTGTGTACCTAGCTTTAGACGTTAACAAGGTCTTGTTAACAAGGCTCATTTTTATATGCAATTATCTTTAATAAGAAATTTTAATTATTTTCTTTCCTAGATCAAGGCTATGTACACTGTAAATATAACTTAATGTTATTAGATAGCTGTGGCTTTAAATGTTAGTGTGTTTTTTTCCTTTTCTAGCATCCTTCCATACCCTACTTTTACTGCAGGAAAGTTGCTGGCTTCCTCCTCCTGTATGCTCTTGTTTTTAGCTCCACCCCCACAAGTTTTGGCAAATCTCTTTATCAAACAATACTGTTCCCGTGATGTGACGTCCATGTGCATGCATATTGTATTGTTGAGTATTGAGTATTGTTCAGCAAAGCGATTTGCCAAAACCTGTGGAGGCAGAGCTAATAATGAGAGCATACAAGAGGAGGAAGCCAGCAACTTTCCTGCAGTAAAGTTAGGGTATGGAAGGATGCTAGAACAGAAAAAAAAACACTTAACATTTAAAGACACATATAACATTTTTTTAAATAAATCGCAGTTGCCTTTTTTTTTTTTACCTAGAAAACATCTTAAGCCACCCTTGTCTACCCAATGGAGTATCCTATAAAGATTATGGAGACTGTTACCTATTACTACCAGCCTCCATATTACTCATTCATAAACCAGAAAACCACTTAAAAACATGACCCAGTTCAATAAGCTTTGAGGCCTAAACACAGATTCCTTTAGACACTTCAGTGCAATTCAAATTCCCGTTCTTGATGATTAGCAAAACATCTTTAACTCCAACATCTCCAACTGAACCTCACACATACAGTATCTCTAAGCATGTGTGTATGTGTATATACTAAATGTCTTTGTTTATGTTAGTTTGTGTGTTTGTGTCATTGGATCATACATTTGTGGTTAGATTTGTTTCTGTATATATGGATGGTGGATTAATGCCAGCCTGTTAACTGATTTATGGGGGGCTGAGAACATGCAGGGTGTGAGAATTGAAATAAGAATTATCTAATCATTGCAAGTGTCCCACTGATGTCATTGGGATGTGTAAAAGGCTCACTCTCTATCCCTTACTGGAGCTACACCAGATAGCGTTCATGACTGGCCTAAAAGTTTGTACACGTGTGATCGTGGGGCCGACCTTTTAAAAGGTTTTTACAGCATTCCACAAGCTAAATGCAAAACCAGAGAGCCAGACACAAAGCGGTTTTGGCTTTATTGAGCCATCATCAGTGTAGAGCAGTCCTCTGGTTTTGCAGTGTGAAGATTCCATTAGAGATCTAACCCGGCGGTTGGGGGTGGGCAAGGGCGAGCCAAATACAATATAGCCAAATTTTCATACCCTTTTAGAAAATAAGTTGCAGTTATTATGTTTATACATTAAATATATCATCACTTTTGATTAGGTTTTAAGATATAATAATTTTTCCCATTTGTTAAATTAAATATGGTAGCTTTATTAATGATATCAGGAGAATCTAGCAGTTGTGGATGAAGGAACATTTCAGTTATATTTGGTCTTGGCTATTAATGATTTCTTGGTGCTTGATCATAGAGCAGAGCCTTGGAGTTGTATATTTAGCAATAACATGGAACAAAGCATAGAAGGGGAGTTGGGAACACTAATAAAGCTGGGTGATTATAATCTCACATAAAACATACAAGACAACTTTCTAAAAACATTTGCAGGATAAGTAACAAGAGTTACAACCCCTTTATAGTCATTTGTACCTCGTGTTACATTCCAATTTCCATTCCATCTTTACGTGTGTTTAAGATGAAGTATTTGCTGCCATGTTTTAATGCCCACATTTCCTGTCTTAATTCTTGGTGAAGCCTAAAAAAAATCTGATAGTATCACAACCACTGCAAATCTCATCTTAAACCTGTTGTTCTAATCTGTAACCATTTGGGGTTTTCGTATTAGGTATGGATGCCAGTCCCCAGGCAAGTACTCATGAACTCACCATACCCAATGATGTGAGTATTCACGTTTCTTTTCTATTCGGTAAAATATAGAGCTAGTTAGGGAGCATAATCTTTGTGACTGAGCAGGAGTAATGAATAGAAACCATGGGGCAGATTACAGTAGGAAAATTCATAATTGTAAATACTGTGCTGTGTGGAGCATACAGGCTCGATGCCTTAGCCAATCACAAGAGAGGAAAGAAAGATTATGAGCCTGGACAAACAGGGATTAGATTGAATACTTAGAGCAGTATTATCCAATAACTGAAATGAGTTTAAAAAAAAATAGCCTGTAAAGATCTACAGAACTGTGACCGTTTAACGTTAAGGGGGATGAACAGTAATGTTCAGCCAAGTATGGCTGGGGAAAGAACAATACAAATTTGTAAACCATTTTCCAGTTTTGTGACTGCTCGCAGCAGTTTATAGGAGTTATTTATTAGACTGGTTTAGGGTAATGAATTTCTGGGCAATGTCCCTGTCCTACAGTAGAGGTTTGTGTTTCATTTTAATTGCCATACCCCTGCACTCTTACAACCTTCAACATGTTTCAGCTGTTCTCTTTTTCCAGCTAATAGGCTGTATAATCGGACGCCAAGGGACCAAAATCAATGAAATTCGACAGATGTCTGGAGCACAAATCAAAATTGCCAGCGCCATGGAAGGGTCAGCAGAGCGTCAGATCACCATCACTGGAAGCCCAGCTAATATCAGCCTAGCACAGTACCTCATTAACGCCAGGTTGTGAAGAAAATAGTCAATGCATGCTATACAAAACATATTAGGCTGGGTACAGACAAAGGGATATTTTGTCCCGACCAAGCATTTGCTACAAGCGAGCGCTCGTTTGTTCGATCCAGACGACTAACAACGGTGGCGGCCGGAAGCATGACACAGATTTTCCGGCCCAGTACCCAGCATAAAAACTTAAACACTAACCATGAACGAAAATCTAATTCAACTGTGTATGCGCAGAGGTGTTTTTTTTCTTGTTGGGTGGGGGGTACAGTTGCCTGCTTTTTGCTGGGAATCCTTAAAGGGGAACTGTGGTCTCCAAAAAAGTTGGGCCAGTTTCCTACCTTTAAAACGAGCCAGAAACTTCCTCTCTACGATCTCCACAGCCCAAGATATAAAGAAATGACTGACCAGAAAGTTAATGGGTGGGAGGCTGACATGTGACATTCCTAAAGGTTCTCCTGCACAGTGCCACCGGTGAGCACAGCCTCATACTCCCTCAGTGTGTGAGGGAGACAGGAAGTTCCTCCTCCTCTCTGCTGTGTGAAGTCCTGACAGAGTAGGTAAGGGAATCTACAGCCCTTCTTTCCCACATGGAAAACAGCCTTTTCAGGCTGTTTTTCACTGTGCCTGAAAAGGCTGTTTCCACAGAGTTTTCTGTAGGGGGGGGGTCTGAGTGGCACACGGCACCCACGAGTGGGCGGGGCTTGGGTACTGCGGGGGGGTGGGCTTAGGCACCACGAGTGGGCGGGGTTTAGGACCCGGGGTGGGTGAGCCACGGGCACACAGGGTGGATGGGGCACATGAGCCTGTAAAAAAGGGGGCTGCAACTGGAGAGACCATGGGGTCCATGAGTGGGAGGGACCAGGGGGGGGAGGAGACAACAGGGCAGATTGACTGACATGGTTTTAGAGCAGGAAGCAGGAAGTGCAGGGGACCTGGTGATGCTGCTGCCATATCACACACAAAAATGTAAATATCTTCAAACTATGCAAAATAAACAATGAAAATAAATTGCAAAAATTCTCAGGAGAGCAATTCCTATTAATTTACCTAAAGTCATTTTTGGTCCACAGTTCCCCTTTAAAGAATAACAATAAGGAAATGTAGGAGATCTCGTCAGTGTCTGTATGTACTGTATGTTTTCATATATATGGCTGAACATACTGTGCATTACATTACAATTGAGTTTATCGATTCATATCATATACACGTTCCCTATCTATAACACATGACTATGGAGAAAGTCATTTGTTATTTGTTACAGTTTATAGTCTCTAAAATCCTCTTTTCTTTCTTTGTTAGGCTGACGTCCGAGGTTACTGGGATGGGCGCATTGTAACTGCATCTAGACACTTCTTCCTCTGACCCTTCCTGAAGACTGCTGGCTGCTCATATTGTGCAAAGAACGATCGCTCCATTAAATCTCTCCTTTACATTGACATTGAACTGTTTGATAAATACAAGAAAAACACCAAAGCTGTTTACTTAAACCTATTGACCATTTTGCTTCATTGACTAAAGATCGCACAGCACACAGAATACTTCAGGCAGAGTAGGTCCCTCTTTGATAAAGATCTTTGGTGCCTAGGACAAATTAAATTAAAATTAAAGCCCTGTAGGCTACGGTGGCCGACAAAACCAATTTCTGCAAATTACACTGTAAGGGAAACTGTCTGTAATTTCTAGTAGCTGGTACATACACAACCAATCAACCTCTTCATACATCTATGTGGGAATTGGTTGTTTGGTTGCTTTGCTATTAATATGTCAGGAGTAGCAATAGCGATTTAGATTAAAACGACCAATTCCTTACCAAATTACAATGGAAATTACATGCCCCCACTGTACCATTTTACACAGTGGGACAGATATAGGGAGGGGCTATGTGTGTAATAGGGTAAGACAAGGGCAATTTACTTCTTTTATTGTGTAAACTATGTATGTATAGGTGTATTAAGTAAAAAATATTATGTTGGTGTTATTGAGTGTCTCAGTATTTATAATTACTGTATTTTATCATTAAAAATATAAAGAATGAATGTAGACTGCCAAATACAGTTTCAGTATGGCCATATGTACAAATACAATGCAAATAGGGATGTTGGAAAATACATTGTGATCATATACACTGATGCAAAACCTTTGTCTCTATTAGGACCCTGAATGATATTGCAATTATATCCAGACTGCATAATGTGTGTGTGTGACACACCCACTATGGGACTTTACACATGGAATACTTAAACACACACACAGGCTTACAGTTTGCACAATCCCTGCACATTTGCCAGGAATTAAAGTAAAACAAAGGTCCAATAAGAAATTAAAGAAACTCTATACCATAATATGGAATAATCTCATCCTAATGCAAGCTCAAAAGGGGGGAATAATCTCATCCTAATGCAAGCTCAAAAGGGGTTAATTAATGTTAACTTTCACCTTTCTGTGTGCTTTGGTTACCGTAATCTCTGCCAAAACACTTTAGTAAAAACACAGAAATGGTGACCACAGCCAAGAAAATAAAAGATTTGCTGCTGGGATGGCAAGTCTGCTTTAATACCAACACATAACCATAGACCACCAGTGTACCGAGGTTGAACGTTTTAAACAAAGCACAATTTTTAAAGGGATCTCAGGAACCAGAGCACATAGAACAAGTTGGGATTTGCCTTTATTTAAATAACTAGATTCATGTTGATATTATGGTAGTGAGTTTCATTTGCAATTCTGCAACTATCTGTGTAATAAGGAACTGGACTGCTATATATTTGGCGTGATTGTGCATGCTAATCCTTTTCTTCCTAGTGCTATTTCCTTTCAACAGGACAGATCTTTCATTAGCACAAGCCTCATAGGCTTGACTGGGGATTTCCAATGCAGAATCTATTACTAAAAATGTTAAAACATAGCAGCAGATCAAGCAGTTGTTACATGGAAAATCACCAAACCAAGCTCAGTGTTGTACATACAGATAACCAAGATTCAGCCCTAGATCTTACATCTGGTAAGTAATAATAGGCTGGGTACACACTAGCAAATGTTTTCATCCAGACCGAAATTGACTGACAGTGTGCCATAACAGATTTTGCAGTCCATAGTGAACCAAACGATCGCCCGTGATTTTCTGACATACCCAATTACCCTTTCATACCTGAATGGGTGTTGGAAATACACCGGTCGCAGCCACCTGCAAATACTCCATCCAAATTTTCAGGCTGGCCGAACAATACACAGAATTAAATTATATGGTATGTACTACCCCGGATAAGACTGATATATGTATAAAGTCAGCTACTAATGTATAGGCACCAGGTTTACCGCTTTCTCTCTTTTTGCCAATGATCTCTCGAAAGACTGTGACTTATCATTGCTCATTGCATGGTACACATGACAGTCCTGGCTCAACCTTGTCTTCCCAATTGATTTAAAGTGTACATTGTTTGATGCAATATTTGCACATGTGCTTTACTGTAGATTTACCAGCACAACCAATTAAATTCATAAGATTAATAATAGTAAAAATTAGTTGGTGGTGATTTGTAGGCTTTCCTTTTAATCATCATACAATCCAGCCAAATTATCAGACCAGGGATAGATCAAGATCAAAATATTGGACCTTGTGTGCCAGACTAAATATTCAGGAAAACACAATAAATAAATATAAACAAACTCACAATCTAGACAGGAGATCTATCAAGCTTCTTTTCACAAGATTACCTGCAGAATATCCCCATTGTATAGTAATGACCTTCTCTCCTATCCGACAACCCCCAATATACATGTTTCTAGTTTGCTCTTGTTCTATCCTAAAGAACTATCCCCTGTACATATAGATTTCCCTATACCATGACCTGGATGAATGAGAACCTTCACAAGCATATACAAAAGACCCATAATGAAACCACTCACTCAAGTGGGAATATGAGTGAAATCCCTTCATTGTACAATTGATAGTTATGGGGAGATGAGGAACAATGATTAAAAACAATTAAATATACACCTACGCACTGATGTAGGAAGGCAATACATAAATGATGTGGGAAGTTCGTTCGGACCTCAAATATGATGTCCACAGTACAGGCAATAGGCCGCAAAAGCCACGGTGAAACGCCTCAAGTATGTCCCACAGGACCCTCCCTCTACCGTCACTTTGCATTTTGTCTGTCTGAGGTTCTCATTGATGGGTAAACCTCAGGAACCTAGCTTACCTCTGAACAAAAACTCTGCCTGACTGGTAGTGTGACTGGTATAGACTATAGGAGGACAGAGTGCAGTAAATAAAAAATAAGTATAGTCTATGATATTATGGTCCATTTTATAATAAAGGACCCAATATCTACTTGTTAATGTAATAGGGTTACACCTGGGGAGCACATTGTATTCACTACAGCCAGCCCCCCAGTTATCCTACCACTCAGTGTGTAATGGCTATAGCTAAGGCGCTATAAATGATCAGGTAAAGGGGGAGGGTGGTTTGATGTCAAACTCCAGATGTGTTGAAATTACAACTTCCATCATATACTGCAGCCAGGGAGTTCTGGAAGATTGTAGTTTTCAAAAATTTGTTGGGACACAAGTTTGACATCCCAGAAATTAGCAGGCTTATTTACCCAGAGATGCTATCACTCTGGATAAATGCTCATTCGTGATTCAATATCTCATTTGCGAATGTGGGTAAATCCCTGTAAGAGATTTACTCACGGCGGGATTTTAACGCCAGCTATTAGCCAATGCAAATATGGAGTTAAAGTCACGCTAACCGGTAGCAAATCTAACTCCATATATTTGCCCAGCGAGACTGGGTAAATCGGCCCCAAGGTGTTTGAAAAATTTTAGATTCTTTTTAACTTAAAAATATAAAGGGAAAATGCCCAGGAAAATTCTGCCATTTTAAAGGGGAGGTTCAGTGCAAATACATATACTTTTACGAAAAAGGAGCAGCATTTTCCCATCCTAATGACCTACCTAAACCTGCCCATTCAGCATTGTGTCTGTATATAAATAAGTATTGACTTCCTGTTTGCAGTACCCTTAATAAAGACCACAAAAGTGCAATAAACACAGCTAGATAGCTAGAGTATCCCTTATAGCACACGTGGAATCCCAATTATAAGTCTCCCCACATCAAAGTAACGGGGAACAAAAGTTACAGACACATGGGTATCTTCTGTGCATAGTTTATTAAATTAATTATTTTCCAAAAACACCTCACCCAAAGGACTACACATAGCCTATCCATGTAACCCAACCATAGTGTACAAGCATATTACAAACATAGATAAAAGCAATAAAAAGTCTTTTTTCGATCCAGACGACTAACAACGGTGGCGGCCGAAGCATGACACAGATTTCCGGCCCATACCCGCTAAAAAACTTAAACACTAACCATGAACGAAAATCTAATTCAACTGTGTATGCGCAGAGGTGTTTTTTTTCTTGTTGGGTGGGGGGTACAGTTGCCTGCTTTTGCTGGGAATCCTTAAAGGGGAACTGTGGTCTCCAAAAAAGTTGGGCCAGTTTCCTACTTTAAAACGACCATCAACACCTCTCAGATCTCCACACCAGTATAAAAAATGCTGCCAGAAAGTTAATGGGTGGGAGGCTGACATGTGACATTCCTAAAGGTTCTCCTGCACAGTGCCACCGGTGAGCACAGCCTCATACTCCTCAGTGTGTGAGGAGACAGGAAGTTCCTCCTCCTCTGCTGTGTGAAGTCCTGACAGAGTAGGTAAGGGAATCTACAGCCCTTCTTTCCCACTATGAAAACAGCCTTTTCAGGCTGTTTTTCACTGTGCCTGAAAAGGCTGTTTCCACAGAGTTTTCTGTAGGGGGGGGGTCTGAGTGGCACACGGCACCCCGAGTGGGCGGGGCTTGGGTACCTGCGGGTGGGTGGGGCTTAGGCACCCACAGTGGGGCGGGTTTAGGCACCGGGGTGGGTGAGCCACGGCACACATGGGTGGATGGGGCCACATGAGCCTGTAAAAAAAGGGGGCCTGCAACTGGAGAGACCATGGGGTCCATGAGTGGGAGGGACCAGGGGGAGGAGGAGACACAGGGCAGATTGACTGACATGGTTTTAGAGCAGGAAGCAGGAAGTGCAGGGGACCTGGTGATGCTGCTGCCATATCACACACAAAAATGAATATCTTCAAACTATGCAAAATAAACTGAAAATAAATTGCAAAAATTCTCAGGAGAGCAATTCCATTAATTTACCTAAAGTCATTTTTGGTCCACAGTTCCCCTTTAAAGAATAACAATAAGGAAATTAGGAGATCTTGTCAGTGTCTGTATGTACTGTATGTTTTCATATATATGGCTGAACATACTGTGCATTACATTACAATTGAGTTTATCGATTCATATCATATACACGTTCCCTATCTATAACACACATGACCATTGGAGAAAGTCATTTGTTATTGTTTACAGTTTATAGTCTCTAAAATCCTCTTTTCTTTCTTTGTTAGGCTGACTCCGAGGTTACTGGGATGGGCGCATTGTACACTGCTCTAGACACTTCTTCTCTCTGACCCTTCCTGAAGACTGCTGGCTGCTCATATTGTGCAAAGAACGATCGCTCCATTAAATCTCTCCTTTACATTGACATTGAACTGTTTGATAAATACAAAAAAACACCAAAGCTGTTTACTTAAACCTATTGACCATTTTGCTTCATTGACTAAAGATCGCACAGCCACACAGAATCACTTCAGGCAGAGTAGGTCCCTCTTGATAAAGATCTTTGGTGCCTAGGACAAATTAAATTAAAATTAAAGCCCTTAGGCTCCGGTGGCCGACAAAACCAATTTCTGAAATTACACTGTAAGGGAACCTGTTGTAATTTCTAGTAGCTGGTACATACCACCACATCAACCTCTTCATACATCTATGTGGGAATTGGTTGTTTGGTTGCTTTGCTATTAATATGCAGGAGTAGCAATAGCGATTTAGATTAAAACGACCAATTCCTTACCAAATTACAATGAAATTACATGCCCCCACTGTCACCATTTTACCACGTGGGACAGATATAGGGAGGGGCTATGTGTGTATATGGTAAGACAAGGCAATTTACTTCTTTTATTGTGTAAACTATGTATGTATAGGTGTTAGTAAAAAAATATTATTTGGTGTTATTGATTGTCTCAGTATTATAATTACTGTATTATCATTAAAAATATAAAGAATGAATGTTACTGCCAAATACAGTTTCAGTATGGCCATATGTACAAATACATGCAAATAGGGATGTTGGAAAATACATTGTGATCATATACACTGATGCAAAACCTTTGTCTCTATTAGGACCCTGAATGATATTGCAATTATATCCAGACTGCATAATGTGTGTGTGTGACACACCCACTATGGGACTTTACACATGGAATACTTAAACACACACACACAGGCTTACAGTTTGCACAATCCCTGCACATTTGCCAGGAATTAAAGTAAAACAAAGGTCCAATAAGAAATTAAAGAAACTCTATACCATAATAATGGAATAATCTCATCCTAATGCAAGCTCAAAAGGGGTTAATTAATGTTAACTTTCACCTTTCTTGTGTGCTTTGGTTACCGTAATCTCTGCCAAAACACTTTAGTAAAAACCCAGAAATGGTGACCACAGCCAAGAAAATAAAAGATTTGCTGCTGGGATGGCAAGTCTGCTTTAATACCAACACATAACCATAGACCACCAGTGTACCGAGGTTGAACGTTTTAAACAAAGCACAATTTTTAAAGGGATCTCAGGAACCAGAGCACATAGAACAAGTTGGTTTGCCTTTATTTAAATAACTAGATTATGTTGATATTATGGTAGTGAGTTTCATTTGCAATTCTGCAACTATCTGTGTAATAAGGAACTGGACTGCTATATATTTGGCGTGATTGTGCATGCTAATCCTTTTCTTCCTAGTGCTATTTCCTTTCAACAGGCCAGATCTTTCATTAGCACAAGCCTCATAGGCTTGACTGGGGATTTCCAATGCAGAATCTATTACTAAAAATGTTAAAACATAGCAGCAGATCACAGTTGTTACATGGAAAATCACCAAACCAAGCTCAGTGTTGTACATACAATAACCAAGATTCAGCCCTAGATCTTACATCTGGAAGTAATAATAGGCTGGGTACACACTAGCAAATGTTTTCATCCAGACGCAAATTGACTGACAGTGTGCCATAACAGATTTTGCAGTCCATAGTGAACCAAACGATCGCCCGTGATTTTCTGACTACCCAATTACCCTTTCATACCTGAATGGGTGTTGGAAATACACCGGTCGCAGCCACCTGCAAATACTCCATCCAAATTTTCAGGCTGGCCGAACATACACAAATTAAATTATATGGTATTACTACCCCGGATAAGACTGATATATGTATAAAGTCAGCTACTAATGTATAGGCACCAGGTTTACCGCTTTCTCTCTTTTTGCCAATGATCTCTCAAAAGACTGTGACTTATCATTGCTCATTGCATGGTACACTTGACAGTCCTGGCTCAACCTTGTCTTCCCAATTGATTTAAAGTGACATGTTTTGATGCAATATTTGCACATTGCTTTACTGTAGATTTACCAACACAACCAATTAAATTCTAAGATTAATAATAGTAAAAATTAGTTGGTGGTGATTTGTAGGCTTTCCTTTTAATCATCATACAATCCAGCCAAATTATCAGACCAGGATAGATCAAGATCAAAATATTGGACCTTGTGTGCCAGACTAAATATTCAGGAAAACCAATAAATAAATATAAACAAACTCACAATCTAGACAGGAGATCTTCAAGCTTCTTTCTCACAAGATTACCTGCAGAATATCCCCATTGTATAGTAATGACCTTCTCTCCTATCCGACAACCCCCAATATACATGTTTCTAGTTTGCTCTTGTTCTATCCTAAAGAACTTCCCCTGTACATATAGATTTCCCTTTCCCCCATCCCTGAGTTTATGTTATATTTCATATTGGGACTTACTAAGCTTTTGGTGTCTCTATTGTGGAATGAAATGTATGACAATGTTTACTTGCTACTTTGATATGAATAATGTGTATGCTAATAATGGTAAGATTTATTTAAAGTCAGATATTATAATATATTGTTTGTGATCGCTTGTGACTGTGTTTATTTATTTTAAAATAAAAAATGACAATTGCTATTCAGACTCTCAGAGTACAAGACTTGTACAATCCTGGCTTGGTTAAACCAATACAACAAGCAGTGAAATGGATCCCCATGCATTTCTAACAATGCAATATACATTGCTTATAACACATATTATTTCATACTTAAAGTAAACAATTAAAACCTGGTAACACATCGGTAGTTTTAATGTTGGCACATGCAGATACCTAGACATGCATTTACCCGAAGAAAACTAAACACTAAAATGTATTTTATACTGGTGTACAATAAATTGGGGTCAGAGCTTGTTTAGTATACACATTCCTAATTATCAGGGTTATGGTACTTGGTTCCAACTACCATTTAGATGGTGGTGCTCAGGCTATAAATACAAGTATTGCAACAAACACAGCTAGATAGCTAGAGTATCCCTTATAGCACACGTGGAATCCCAATTATAAGTCTCCCCCACATCAAAGTAACGGGGAACAAAAGTTACAGACACATGGGTATCTTCTGTGCATATTTTTTATAAATTAATTATTTTCCAAAAACACTCACCCAAAGGATACACATAGCCTATCCATGTAACCCAACCATAGTGTACAGCATATTACAAACAGATAAAAGCAATAAAAAGATATAAATATGATAAAAACGTAGTTCAAAGTGCCTGTGCTTAGATAGTCCCAACAGTTCATCCCATACATGTACAGTTCATATGTTTCATGTGTAGGGTACATCCGTGGGTCAGTGAAAATAAAGCACAAATGTCTCCCTTAACTGGTCATGGACATATTGCAAAAGATCCTGCTGTTGTGCATGTCGGTTGGCAGGGTGGATCTTACCCCTCAGGAAGGAAGCCTTCTGGGTGTCAGGCCAGTAACTTCTGTGCCTACACTCCCGTCTCTACTCTCCAGTGCTGGTCCATCTCTCTCCAATCCACCCAGGAACACGTGATGTTTCTCCCGTAGCCGACCGGATCACTCGCTCCCCTCCGATGCGCTAGATTTTACTACCACCTGGGGTTGAATCCTCTTACCTCAAGTAGTTTATTAAAGTGCCTTTTCCTTTTTGTATGGAAGTCGCTGCAGCTGCTAAAAAACGAGAGGTAAGGGCTAGGCCACACTGCTGACCTTTTTTTTGCGTTTTTTCATATCATTGAAAACGTGGGAACGCACCGAAAACGCTCGCTTTCGGGCGATTGCTATTTGCGTTCCGCATTTTAAATTCCGTGTGCGATTGGGTTGCAGTGTGGCCTTGCCCTAAGAGGATTTTTTTCAGCTGTTACGACATCTTGGGAACAAATGTGGGAAGTAACGATCAATTGTGGGGCATTTACACCCAACATTAAATTATGTTTACCCCTTAATGCGTTCCGCATTTTAAATCACAGTCGCATGCAGTTTTAATACTTAATGGGAAAAAAGCATGCGCAAACGAAAAAAAATCGCGCATGAAATCGCATGCGATTCCGTGTGCGATTGTGTTTGCATTGTGGCCGTGCCCTAAAGGGATATGTTTCATGCAAAACCCAGTTTTTTAAATATTAGTTATACTTTTCTTGCTCTAATGTCTATACTGGGACATTAGTTGCCTAACAGAAATATTTTCAGGAGATTAAAAGAAAATCTCAATAAAAGTCACCTTTGAAAGTGTTCCTATCTCTGCCATGGGTCTGTACCTGTTTCTGGTATGAAGCTTCCAGTGTAGGTGGCAATTCGGTGCCTCATTTGTATTTGGAACATGTAAAATGTACTTGGCTGGGCTTGAGGTCAATATACATTGCACAAAATATTAACAATGCATTTTCATCATAAGTTTGTAAGCATTCTTCCCCTGGGCCCCGGCCCTGGTTAATATTCACCCTCATTTTCAAGTGACCCCATTTCAGGGTCTCGGTTAAAAAAAAATCTACGCTCGGGCGGCAATGCTCAGGAGAAGCGCAAGTGCATTCAGTTAGCAAAAAGATGTGAGTACCAGCTTTGTATACCAGCGCATGCAATGTCGCACCCCACATGGACATACACTGCTCTGCGTTTCTCACGTGCAAACAGATCTCAAAACGCGGAATCCAAAAGCATTTTAAACTCCACGGTTAACCCTTTATTTGCACAGTTGCTTTGATTACATTGGACAGTGTGTTTCTTAAAATTTTCACAATAAAGAGAAGTGTGACAAATAAATGTACACACAAGAAGCCGTATTGGCAGGCATTTCTGGATAAGAATGCATAAAGTCATTTGAAATGCACCGTTCTGCACCACAAATGGATTGAATTAGTGGGAATGCTGTAATGTATTCCCTATGGAGAATCTATGTTATTGTGTTTTTCTGGGTTATTTGTTCTAAAAACGCACCAATTCCACACATAACTGGAACAAGCCTTTAGGCTGAGGCCCCATTGGCAATGCATAAGAAAAGCATTATGATTTTTGCAATGCGTTTCTGTGCATTTTTGCATGCTAGCCTTTTTTAGGGCTAGGCCACACTATCGCGCTTTTTTTTTCTTGCGATTGTGCGTGTGATTTTTTTCTAACACTTTTTCTGTTTGCGATATGCAAATTGCATGCAATCACCATTTTAATGCGCAATCGCATGCAATGTCTTATCTCAAAAGAAGAGATGGCATGTACATTATTTCTCTCATAAAGAGTTCAAACTCACCTGAAACAAACTGTGATCCAGTGTCAGGGATAAGCTCTTTTGAGTTACACTCTATGCTAAAGACTGTTGAGATAAAGGTATTTACTGTAGAAGAGGTCACTTGAGAGACAAATGCAATCTCTGGTCAGTTACTGTAAGGGCTAGGCCACACTGCTGCGTTTTTTTTGCGTTTGCGCTTGCGTTTGCGTTTGCGATTGCGCTTGCGATTTTTCGAAATTATTGAAAACGCGGCAACGCCAAAAAAACGGCGTTTTTCGATGCGTTTGCGTTGCGTTTGCGTTCTGCATTTTTAATCGCAATCGCATGCGATTTCCATATCTTATTGAAGAAATCGCAAGCGCAAACGCAAAAAATCGCACATGAAATCGCATGCGATTGCGATTGCGTTTGCGTTTGGTTTCGTGTGGCCTAGCCCTTATAGTCTTTTAAAATGATAACAAATCGGCAGTCACTGGTGCATCTGTAAAGGGACCTACAATATCAATAGCAAGCTTCTCCCAAGCAGAACCAGGAAAAGGCACCCGCTGAAGAGGAGTATGGGTGACAGAAGATTTGTCATGACTCTGACAAGTAACATGACTGAATTGTGGTTAGCACTAGAGATGGGATCCGGGTTCGACACAAACCCGACCGACATGGAACCCTTTGGTTCCAAAATCTGAAAGATCCGTCCGAATCCGGACGGATTCTCCGATTTTGGTGACTTCAGAACACATTTTTGAAAATTTTTGAATGTACGGAGCTACTTTCGATAATTCTCAAAAATATCTTCGAACGTTCGAAAATACGATCGGAGACCACTTTTAAGTTTCCGTATTTTCGTATTTTCGAAAATTGAATGTTCGAGGCTATCTTCAATAATTTTTGAAAATAGCCTAGAACGGGATGTTCCCGAGATCCGGGAATCCGAAAACGGAACTGAAACTAGGTAGTTTCTACCATCTCTAGTTAGCATATCGGCATTCATTCCCGGCCACTAGTAGAGGTCTTGCAACCCCTGTACAATCTCTTGGGGACTCTTATACGTAAAGTCTCTGGTAACAATAATCCATGAGTGCCAGGGACAGTATATCCATCTATTAAGGAGTAGAGATGTCCGAACTTCGAAAAATCCGGTCCGTGCGAGGATCCGCGGATTTTCGAAAAAATCCGAAAATTCGAAAATCTGCGAGCGGACTCGTTAAAACGTATTAAAATGAAAGTTCGGCAAAATCCGCATTAAAAGTGGTCTAAATAGCCTTGGTAACGTACACTTAACCACTCAGGGACCTGGGTAATGGCCTTAGAAGCACGTATAAATGCCAACAATACCTAAAAAGTACAGTCGCTAAGCGAGTGGACTTTAAAAAAACGGATATTTCGAAATACGAGGATTCCCGATAAAAACGAAGATTCGTAAAAAAACGAAGCTTTTGTAACCATGATAGCTGCCATTGGCTAATTTGGATCATGTGGCTTGCTCCGTCTTGAAAATTTACACCGAGAATACTCGTAATACGTTGACTTGCCTCGTAATTTCGAGGATCTTTCGTTTTTCCGTATCCCGCAAGATGGTAGATCCTCGTATTACGGAGATACTCGTATTTTCGAAAATTTTCGTAAAAAAAAAAAATCCGCAGTTGAAGTTCGGAAGTCGGAAGTCCGGAATAATCCGCCATTCGCGGACGGGAGAAATCGCGGCGATCCGGGTCGGGTCCGCAACCGGCCATCTCTATTAAGGAGTTTCAGAGTATAGCCATTTTCTTTGAGATGCGTACTGAATGGACATGTAAGACGAGCGGTGTTAAAGTCCTTAGTATTAACTCTAGGAGAAAGAGTATCAGTAACTGCAACCAATTCAATGTTCTGTCCAGTGGATCGGCCAATGTCGTTAGTGGTAACCTGGACAAACAGCCTGACGCAGTATTTTCTGCACTTGGTCTAGATTACATTGTGTAATTAAGATTCAACAGCCTGGCTGAACAACATGCTATGCACATGCCACCTCTTCCTTTTGTTTAAGGAGTGTAGTTAAAGGGCTATGGTCAGTCCTTAAGGTAAAAGCTCTACCCCATAAAAAAGTTCTGTTTTTCTGCTGCCCAGACATGTGCAAGAGCTTTATTTTCTATTGTAGAATATTTTCTTTTGACATCTGTAAGGGATCTGGATGCGAATGGAACAGTCTTTTTGACTTGCCCAGGATGGTTTTGCCCAGGATTGTGTAAGAAGGGCACCAAGTCCATGGTCAGAAGCATCTGCAGTGACAAATGTACATAGTGCAGATTGCAGGATCAAACTAATCCAAAGCAGGACTGGTGACAATCAATTTTTTCACAGATTCATGTGAAGATCCAGGTTTGGACCTTAAAGGAGAACTAAATCCATTTTTTATACTCCAGAATCTGAAAACAACCCCCCTAAAAATACCAATAAGCTATGTAATATGACTTCAGTAAATTGTATTAAAGTAAATGTAAGCCTGTTAAGAACTGGATGAAGTATCTGTGTGTATGTGCAGTGTCAGACCACACCTCCTGACCTCAGTCATATACTTCCTTGCTTTATCTGTCCTGTAAAAGGATTGGCTAGAGATTATTAATGGGTGTGACCAACTGTAACAAGTTTCTGCCATAGCTAAGGACTGAGCATGTGCAGAACATAATGGTCGTTGACCAGACTGTGTGATATTAGAATGCTGTGATGTTAAGCACAAACCATATGTTATTTAGGTTAATTTCCCAGCGCCCATATCAAAATGAGAGGTAAGACACTGATTACTGGTTTTATATCAAGGTGTTCTGCCTTCTGGTTCAGTGTTGTTCTGTGGCTTTAGTTGTCCTTTAAGCAATATGCCATCAAAATTGCACTGTACACATCACAGGAGGATAGATGTCAGGCAGGGTTACCAGATCTTGGATGCCCCAGAGTAAGCATGGGGCAGGGCCGCAGTAAGAGGTGGAGTTAGGGGCGTAACTTGTCGGGGAGTGGGTGTAACTGGTCAGGGAATTCCTGCAGTCGGGGCACTCCCATCCAAATAGGGATGCCTGGCATGCCAGGTGTCAGGTAGCATCAGTTTCATTCATTGATTTTTAATCTATAATTTTAAACTAGGAATTTATTATGTATATGCTGGCCATCATTAACATGATGGTGCAATAAAATATAAATGTTTGTTGTTCAATACATCTCTATCTTGACTTGTTGATCTTAAAGGGCATGTCCACCCTTATAAATTTTGTTTAATGTAGGGCTGGAAACGGCAGCCGCATCTGTGATTGGCTGAGAGGCAGCCAATTATGGACGCAGCTGCCGTCAATGTAGAGTGCGAGGGGAACGAAGGTAAGTAGCTTTGTAAATCTTTTTTTGAACAAGGTGACAGTGGTTGGGGGTGGGCAGGGATGTCCTACACTACAGAAAAACCTTTTTAGGTTAGGTGGATTGATGGATGGATGGATCAGGATGGTGGAAGGAAGGGTTGGGAAAGGGCTCCCCTGCACTTGTCACTGTCCACTCAGAGGACAAGGAGGAGGCAGAAACCTTTTGGACAGGAAGACCGCTACTACTCCTCAGTTTCCTGGACTAGCACTGCAGAGGAGCCATAAGGAGCAGGGATGTAAGGTAAGGATTTTTTTAAACTACACAATGGGGCCAGTAGTGGGTTAAATTTAGTTTGGGGAGTGGACATGCCCTTTAAGAAGGCAATGCACATTCTATCGAAAAATAGCGATCCATCAGGATGAGCACTTTCAGTCAGCCCCATCCTTCCAGTCCAGATCTTCAGCAGATTTCATGTTGAGGAACACAGCAAGATGGCACATTTCGATTGACCTGCGTATGGCATTCATTAATCTTCTGATTAATCTTTACATATTCAGCTCTCAGGGTTTACATCTTACATAGATCTAGTGTCTGAAAAACAGGTTTTAAAAATTTTGGAACATATACTGTATTTTCAGCTGACTTCAAATTTAGTTGTTCACTGTCAAATGTCCTTTGCCTATACAGTATCTACATGAAGGTTGATAAATCAGACAAAAAATAAAAATGGAGAGGGGAAGTTCTTCTTGTAAGTAATAAATATAAATATGTCAATAAAAGTGTTTTTGGAAAACTGAAAAGGGAATTAAACCAAACTATTAAAGGGTATGTCCACCTGTAAAACTAATTTTTAATATGCTGTTCCCCCATGTCCCCCAGCCCCAACCGCATAAAAAAATTTTTCAGAAAGCCCCCCAAACTCTTACTTACCTCCCCTCGTTCCTCCGCAGCACTGCCGGCCCTCTGCTTGCGAGAATGCAAGGGCTGCAGAAGGGCTGCAGAAGGGCTGCAGTACGCATGGCAAATATCTACCGGAGGCAAGATAGCAGGCAGAGCCCTGCTATCCTCCTGGTGGTTAATTTTGGGACTTTGGGGGGGGGTCTACAGGAGAACCCTATGGAGCTGGGATGTGAGGTAAGGATTAAACTACACTACATGATGGGGCCAGTAGTTGGGGGGATTATAGTTTTGGGGGTGGACATGCCCTTTAAACGAATGTGTAGAAATGGGCCCAATGTGGAAGGGAGTAAACAGGTGCCAGTAGCAGTGTATATGTCATTGTGGCTGTTTCCATCTATTTCTTTTATCTGGAAGGCCATATAAATTCTATTAGATTGCAGCTCAAACCAAGTCAAATGCAGCAGCTGAACGTTTTCTCATCTTTCCTACTAATCTATTAGCAATCCTGTCATACAGGGAATTACGAATATTGTGTAATGGCAATTTAACCAATTTAGATTAGATTAAAATCATTTATTGTTGCTGAACACATAGGCTGAGTACACACGAAGGGACTATTTGTCTCGACCAAGCGCTCGCTACGACCTGGGACAAATGTCTGTCAGTTGCGGCAATAGTGGCCGCAGCTGAGTGTGTGCGACTGATCGTCCGGTCCCACGAACGGCTGTGATTTACCGACACGTCCGATCATCCATTCATCCATTCCGGACGATCAACATCGGTCGTGGGGGCGGCAGCCGAAAGCGGCACAGATTTTTTTGTCCCAATCGACCAATACACAGAAGTATCGGTCAATTGGCCCGAAAAATCTGCCTGTGTGTTCCCAGCTATACAATGATGTCAATGAAATAAATAAACAAATAGATCCAGATAAGTTATAGCACAATTCATAATACAGAAACAGCATTTAAAATATTTATTGCCGATGGATAAAATCTAAAATGTTCTGTTTTGCACAGAATATTTAATAATTTTTTTTCCCAGCAGGCTTGGTATGTATGGTTAAGAAATATCGCAGGGGCTAAAACTAGAACAAAAAGTCGGCCCTGATTTTATTAAAGGGCATACTCACCCTCAATAATAATTTTTGGTATATTGCAGGGCATGCCCTCCCACCCCCAACCGCTATATTGGAACTGTAAAAATAGAATCCAAACTCTACTTACAGCCCCTCGCTCCAGCGTCGTTCTTATCTGGCTCCCTGCCTAACGGAACTACAAGCAGGGGGCTGGACCAGCAGCCGCACCTGTAATTGGCTGAGAGGCAGCCAATCACAGCAGTCGCTGCCAGCAATACAGAACTCTATTTGTAAAGTTCCTATATAGCGGTTGGGGGTGGTAGGGCATGCCCTGCAATATATATAAAAGTATTCACGCTACATGATCGGCAGCCAGGTCAGGTTTGGAAGGGAGGGAGGGGGGGAAAGGGCTCCTCAGCACATGCCAGCAGCAACTGAGTGGACATATCAGAGGCAGAGACGTTCGGACAGGAAGACAAGCTTCTACCGTTCAGTTTCCTGGACTTTTAACAGGTAATGCAGGAGAACCATAAGGAGCAGGGATGTAAGGTAAGGATTTTTTTAAATTGTACAGTGGGGCCAGTAGTGGGTTAAAGGGAATGTGCACCCCCAAAACTATAGTGTAGTGTTGATAAATCCTTACTTTACATCTCTGCTTCAAATGGCTGCCCTGCAATGTCTGTGCAAAGTCCTAAAAAGTGAAGAGCAGGAGCCTGGCTGTGTCCCTAAATGTCTCTGCCTCTTACCTCTTGTCCGGGAGAATTCTGTCATGCGCAGTGAGGCCCTCCCTCCCTCTGGATCCCGTTTTTCTCTCCCTTCCCCTAACTCTTAACCCATTTGCTGTAGTGTATTGGTCCTTATCCCACCCCCAACTGCTATGTTTTTTTGAGAAAAAAAAACGATCCGACTTTACTTATGTCTTAATAAACCTCCAGGATACGGATAAAATACATCCTCAGGTCCTTAGGGAGCTAACAGGGTTATTCAATAAAAATGGTGCTAATTTTACCCAAACCAATCAGATGTTGGCTTTCAAATGTTAAACAAGATCTGACAAACAATTAAATTAGCACCATTTTAAACGATAAGAACTTTTATTGAATCTCCCTGTAAGTTCAGTTTTATCTAGGCCATTGTTTCTTATTTTTGCAGATTCCCTCATGTCCAGATGTGTGCCTCTGTATTGGAAAAAGGCTGATGTTATTCCAATATTCAAAAAGGGTAGTGGTTCACAGCCAGGTAATTACAGGCTTGTAAGTTTAACTTCAGTGGTCCTGGAAAGTTTAATAAGGGAACACGTTCTAGTGTATGTTTTAAGGACTGACATTATAAGTAGTAATCAGCATGGATTTAGGAGGAATAGATTTTGCCAAACAAACTTGCTTGGCTTTTATGAGGAAGTAAGCAGAAATTTAGACTCTGGCATAGCAGTAGATGTAGTTTACTTGGATTGTGCAAAGGCTTTTGATACAGTCCCCCATAGGCGACTAATGTATAAGCTAAGGTCTGTTGGTCTGGGAAGGCACATCTGTACATGGATAGAAAATTGGTTAATGAATAGGATGCAGAGTAGTTGTTAATGGGGCTTCATCATTATGGACTAAAGTGCTAAGTGGGGTGCCACAGGGTTCTGTGTTCGGACCTGTATTTTGCAAAGGCTTTTGATACAGTCCCCCATAGGAGACTAATGTATAAGCTAAGGTAAGGGCAGTTTTTAGGCATAAGCTAGAGCGCCTATAATAAACCAGGGTGCCCAGTGTTCTCCCTGTCAGCTTTTACTTGCGGTGTTAGATCTGCTCTCCTTGGTCTGCTGTAATTTGTAACGTTGTAGTGAGTACAGAGCCTGAACCCAGTTCCCTCTACTTGGTTACAATGTTACAAATGAACTGAAGGTGAAGGAAGGAGGGGGGAGGATGAGCTCAGCTAATAGTACTGAGGAGAACAGTTCTAAAATGCCAGGTAAAAGCTGCTGCAAACTTTATAACAGTGGCCCCTGTGACTAGCAGCCATGAGTGAGGAGTGAACAATTCAATGGAGGAGACATGGAAAGCAGGTACAAGCAGGTATCATGTCAATGCTGGCAACTGAAAGTGTTAATAGCAGTTCTCTGTGAATGTGCTGGCACTGAAATTATTAGTAGGAAATTCTGCTGGCAGTGAAGGGTTAATGGTGATACTCTGCTGGCACTGAAAGGTTAATAGCAATACTCTAGGAAAGTGCTAGCACTGAAGGGTTAATGGCAATACTCTGTGAATGTGCTGGCACTGAAATTACTAGTAGGAAAGTCTGCTGGCACTGAAGGGTTAATTGTAATACTCTGCTGGCACTGAAGGGTTAACAGCAATACTCTGGGGAAGTGCTGGCACTAAAAGTGTTAATGCCAATACTCTTGGAGGGATAGGCCACACTACTGCACTTTTAAGCGCGATGGGATTGCGTTCTGATCACGCTAGGGCACCAAGATGGGTAGAAACGGCCCTGGCTAAGGTCTTACTCCTCCACTTGCGGGAATCTGCAGAAAAATTTGGTGAGGACTGGCTTCCAGGACTGTTAGTGATATTGTAATATTAATTGTAGGCACTTTATATATTTGTGTCAGTTATACATTATATGTCTCATCCCCATCTCCTCTAGACTGTAAGTCTTCCTAGTGTACCACAGTAATGCTGTAATTTACTACACTGAATGCTGCTAGACCAAATATTGTCTTACTTGCACTACCCTTGTATGGAACATGTATGTTTTCCACATATATATTAATGCAACTTTAAAGTGCCATGGAAGATGTTGGCACTATATAAATCCATAATAATAATAATATTTGGCAGAATCATTGTTATCCTATTCCAGAACAAGGGGCCGTGGTTTGTACAGAAGTTGTAGTTTAGCAATGCCTGGCGGGAAGAGCAGGTTTTAGAGGAGTATAAAGCTATGTCTGCAATGTTGTTATTCTTCTTTGTCTCTTTAGTTTGCCGATTTTCCCTCCCCCCGCCGCTGTTTGCAAAACAACTTGTTAAACATTAAAAAGAAAGATCATATTAAACGTGGCTCTTCTCTGCAAGTCTCCCATAGACGGTACATACAATCTACCAAATAATAATTCCAGCTTGTTAGATACCTGCAAGCTTGCACATTCCCCCCCTTCATTAATATATGGGAGTCTGCACAGTTCACACACCTACTAAAAATTAGCTAGTGTGCAAACCTACAGCACGCCCATCTCATGCACCAATCAGCAAACACTCTCATCTGTGTTCCATGTACCCTGTGCCCCAGACAACCAATGAGTTAATTGGTAAACGCTGGGTTAGGATTTCTACATTCAGTACAAGATCAAGTTTAACACTAATCCTATGAAGGGTCTGTTATATCTTCTCCAATAAACATGTCTAAGCTTGTGGAATGTGTCCCAAACTTCTCGGAAGGAAAGGACAAAGAGGTAAGACCATAACATTCTATTATCTTACAAGGCGTATATGTGAAATAGTAATCACTGAGCAGTTATTTAATTTGAACCATAATTAGGGTTCATTCCAGATTATGTGCATATAAAATGTAGCTAGCAGGACTGCACTGACTGCATTACTGCTGACTCAGCCTTGCTCAATGTGCTTTACTAGTTGTGCTGAGCATAATTAATTTGCCAGTTTATTAGTACCGCAGGTGATATTTTGGTGGGGAAGGTACTAGTTATGGCAACAAGATCATCCACTGATATAGACAAAGAAATTCTGTCATTGATTTTATTTCTGATAAAACACCCTCCAAAACACCGTTTTTGTTTTATTCTTACCTTGATCCAAAGCTCCAATTAGAACTTGCACAACCACAATCCCTTGTCAGTCTTCTTGCTTCTTCCTCGCAATGACTGTCAGTCATGGCTGCGATGGTGACATCATGGCCAATGGCTGATTGCCATTACTGAACGAGCGGTTACAAGTGTGCACGTAACCAGCTCTCAACAGAAGAGTACGCCTTCTGTCAACAGATCGTGGTTGTGTAAGTTCTAATAACTCAGTATGGGAGCATTGGAGAAAAGTAAGATTTGGGCTGAGCCCACACTGTAGTGCATATGAGAGCTCCGGAAACTGCATGCAAGAGTGTATATACGGTGCGCTCAAGATCATGCACTGCAATTTGTGCGATGTTGCTCAATTGGAGCGCATGTGATTGTGCAAAAAATGTGGATCGCTGAGCACCTAGTGTGGCCAGTCCAACTGGCCAACGTTATTGTGCGCTTTTTAACAAGCGATCACATCGCATGTTAAAACTGGCTGGTGTGGCCTAGCCCTAAAAGGAAAGTGGGGTTTTGGGGGTAATGCTTCAAAATAAGTTCAGTTATTTTGGGGCTGAACTTGCCCGTTAATGTGTCCTGGTTGTTCAGAACTGCATGGATTGCAGGCTAATTGCGATTAAACTGCATTTATTCTTATTTAGCTTTGTTTAAGATTGTTTGTGGGTTTTTTACTTTGTCTTGAGAGCCAAATTACCGTATATACTCGAATATAAACCAAGGTTTATACTCGGGTCAACCACTTACCTTGTCAGTAATCCAGCGACCACTTGCTCCGCATCCTCTGCACATCCGGATGATGTCACTACTCGGCTCCTCTCACTTCCCTCCTAGTAGTGATGTCATCATGAAGCACAATGGATAAGGAGAGAACGACCGCCGGATTACTGACAAGGTAGGAGAAGACCACTCCAAAAAATAGGGGTAAAAAACTCCTTTATTTGTGCATATAACAAACCAACCAAAAAGGTTTGGCTATTACTGTGTGGGACTACTGTATGGTGCTAATTTTAACCCAACCAATCAGATCTTATTTAACATTTGAAAACTAACATCTGATTGGTTGGGGCAAAATTAGTCCCATTTTTAACGATAAGAACTTTTTTGAATAACCCTGTTTATTTTTTACCCCCCAAACTGATACACATACACACACCTTTTGACATACTTGTCCATTCCTGTGGCAGCCATACTTAAATATAGTCAAAAAAAGTAATTTTGACTGCAGACCACATGTGGCCCAATTAAAGAAATTTGTGGCTAATGGGGCTGTGGGGTTACGCCTTTTGGTTTTAGCCTTTTGTATGGTACTGGTTGCTTCTATATTTTATATATATAGAGTTGGGGCATAATGTATTAACTCCTGGGGGCTGTTTACCCCACCTATAAAAGTTTAAGGCTGCACATGGGAACGTGGGCAAGGGGGTGGGGTGTCGCTAGAGGTATTTGCTTTAGGTTTATTCTGTATTGAATTAAATGAAACCAACTAAATAAATAATCTGTAAAATGACATGAACCTTTTTTTCCTCCTTCATTCTTACTATATACCTCATACAGGTTATTGATGCGATATCTGCAGCAATCACTCAAACAGGAGGATGCCGCCTGCTGGATGTGGATCCAGGGGCATCGACTAACCGCACAGTATTCACCTTTGTGGGCTCTCCTGAGGCAGTTGTACAAGGGGCCCTGAATGCTGCACGTGTAGCTTTTAAATTGATTGACATGAGCAAGCACAAAGGTAAGTCTACTTCATGCCATTGTCATGCATGCTCTCTAATAGGAAATATTTTGCTTAATAAAGGATGTAAACCAATGTCTCTTAAACTGTGCCCTGGAGAAACTGAGTTGGCCTTTAGATTTGTGTTGTTAAACTATATTCACTAGAGTAATTTAATTTAGTCTTGTCTTACGTAAACTGTTTTTATTTTAGTGTGAATACATCATATAGGTTATATTCAAATGATGTAACAATATAAACTATAAAATTATATGGGTAGATTGGAAGCCTAACCTACATGTGTTATATAGGTAGATAGGATACCTACCCTACATGTGTTATATAGGTAGATAGGATACCTACCCTACATGTTTTATATAGGTGATAGATACCTACCCTACATGTGTTATATAGTTAGATAGGATACCTACCCTACATGTGTTATATAGGTAGATAGGATACCTACCCACATGTGTAATAGGTAGATAGATACCTACCCTACATGTGTTATATAGGTGATAGGATACCTACCCTACATGTGTTATATAGGTAGATAGGATACCACCCTACATGTGTTTATTAGGTAGATAGGATACCTACCCTACATGTGTTATATAGGTAATAGGATACCTCCCTACATGTGTTATATGAGATGGATACCTACCCTACATGTGTTATATAGGTAGATAGGATACCTACCCTACATGTGTTTATATAGGTAGATAGGATACCTACCCTACATGTTTTATATAGGTAGATAGGATACCTACCCTACATGTGTTTATAAGGTAGATAGGATACCTACCCTACATGTTTATATAGGTAGATAGGATACCTACCCTACATGTGTTATAAGGTAGATAGGATACCTACCCTCATGTGTTATATAGGTGATAGAATACCTACCCTACATGTGTTATATAGGTAGTAGGATACCTACCCTACATGTGTTATATAGGTGATAGATACCTACCCTACATGTGTTATATAGGTAGATAGGATACCTACCCTACATGTGTTATATAGGTAGATAGGATACCTACCCTACATGTGTTATATAGGTAGATAGGATACCTACCCTACATGTGTTATATAGGTAGATAGGATACCTACCCTACATGTGTTATATGGTAGATAGGAATCTAACCCTACATGTGTTATATAGGTAGATAGGATACCTACCCTACATGTGTTATATAGGCAGATAGGATACCTACCCTACATGTGTTATATAGGCAGATAGGATACCTACCCTACATGTGTTATATAGGCAGATAGGATACCTACCCTACATGTGTTATATAGGCAGATGGATACCTACCCTACAGTGTTTATATAGGCAGATAGGATATCTACCCCTACATGTGTTATATAGGTAGATGGATACCTACCCTACATGTTTTATAGGTAGAAGGGAAACCTACCCTACATGTGTTATATAGGTAGAAGGAAACCTACCCTACATGTGTTTATAGGTAGAAGGGAAACCTACCCTACATGTGTTATATAGGTAGATAGGAAACCTACCCTACATGTGTTATATGTGATAGGATACCTCCCCTACATTGTTTATAGTAGTAAGGGAAACCTACCCTACATGTGTTATATAGGTAGAGGAAACCTACCCTACATGTGTTATATAGGTAGAAGGGAAACCTACCCTACATGTGTTATATAGGTAGAGGGAAACCTACCTACATGGGTTATATAGGTGAAGGAAACCTACCCTACATGTGTTATATAGGTAGATGGGAAACCTACCCTACATGTGTTTATAGGTAGATAGATACCTACACTACATACGTTATAAGGTAGATCCTAAGTCTACCCTATATGAGTTATATGGTCGATAGGAAACCTACATGTGTTTTATAAGTAGATAGGATACCTACCCTACATATATTTTATAGGTAGATTCTAAGTCACTCTACATGCGTTATATAGTACTGTAGATAGGAAACCTGCAGTACCTGTTTTTTCCTTTCATTAGAAGTTAAACAATAAAATCCCACAATTGGTGTGTCTATTTATATAGAGATAGAAATTGTTTTCTGGACTCTGTTTATTTATTGTCCTTAGGAGAGCATCACGGATGGGAGCACTGGATGTCTGTCCATTCATTCCTGTCCGGAATGTTACAATGGAAGAATGTGTGGCCTGTGCTAATCAGTTTGCAGATAAACTGGCAAGGAATTACATTGTTCCAGGTATAGGATATCCTGTGTATTGAGTATAAAGTTACTTGGACAGCGGTTCTGTGGGGTTGTTGTAATCTATAATATGTTTTAAGGGAGCCCATGTAACCACTGAATGTGACTTTCTTTTAGTGTATCTGTATGGAGAGGCTGCGCATAAGGAAAACCGAATATCTCTCTGCCAGCTGTGCGTGCCGGAGAATATGAAGCTCTGCCCACCAAGGTAACAGAATGGCTACTGGAAGTCCATGTATGCATGCTGCCCTCTACAGCAATGTACATAACATTACAGTTCTTTTTTTATAGTTAATCTACCATGGCGGATTAACAAACAACCGCAAACTGAACACATACACACATGCAATTATCGTCCAAAACATGTAGAAGAACATTGGGATTTTTAAAATCTGCTAATAAATGGAACAATGGAATTTTTTAAGGATATATATAGATATTTAATCCTATTGGACCATGTATCAACGACCATTGATACATAGAAATAAAAAATGTCTTTGTGTTATTGCATGACTTAAATCCAGCATTTTGGGAGAGGGAATTTCCCACCATGCAGTTCTCAATGATACTAAGGCACTTGATGTGAGAGAAATAAGATATTTCAGACTTTGTCTAAAAGAATTGTGGAGAGATCAACATAAAAAGGTACAGTCATTTGGAAAGTATATTATTATTGTTTCCAGAAATGGCCAATTAAAAAAAAATCCCAGGGTACAATCCTTTAAAGGATATCAATCAAGTTTGTTAATTTGGAAACTGCAGCTTTAAAAATACGTGCCATATTTTTTTTTTTTTTACCTATGCCCCTCCAGAGCCTACGTTTGTGCCATGAAAGTTGCTGCATCTTGTTACTGGTTTGCTGAATGTTAGCTCCACCCCTCTGAGATTTCCTCTGCTTTCTCCTGCTTGAGCCTCAAACGTATGCCTGTGGGTTCCGTGCACTCTCCTACTTGAGCCTCAAACAGTATGCCTGTATTTCCGTGCACTCCCTGCTTGAGCCTCAAACAGTAATCTGTGAGTTCTGTGCACTCTCCTGCTTGAGCTTCAAACGGTAATGCTGTGGGTTCCGTGCACTCTCCTGTCTGAGCCTCAAACAGTAATGCCTGTGAGTTACGTGCACTCTCCTGCCAGAGCCTCAAACAGTAATGCCTGTGAGTTACGTGCCCTCTCCTTCTGAGCCTCAACAGTAATGCCTGTAGTTCCGTGCCCTCTCCTGCTTGAGCCTCAAACAGTAATGCCTGCGAGTTTCCGTGCACTCTCCTGCTTGAGCCTCAAACAGTAATGCCTGTGAGTTCCGTGCACTCTCCTGCTTGAGCCTCAAACAGTAATGCCTGTGAGTTCCATGCTTTCTCCTGCTTGAGCCTCAAACAGTAATGCTGTTGGTTTCGTGCATGTGCACAGAACCCACAGGCATTATCGATTGCAGCTCACAGGAGAAAGCAGAGCAAATCTCAGAGGGGTGGAGCTTAACATTCAGCAAACCAGTAACAAGATGTCAGCAACTTTCATGGCACCAGGTAGGTTCTGCAGGGGCATAGGGAAAAAAAAATATGGCAACAGTATTTTGTGATAAAAATAGCATACAGTAAATCCTTTGTTTTGTCATTAAGATATGAAAATACTTGAAGTCTCAACAACATTCTCTCATTAGGCCTTTTAACTTATCATTTAACAGCTGTCCTCACGTTTTCCATCTCTTGATCTCTCCAAATGTCTGTAAATTGGGTTTCAGTCTCATTTTCTCTTTACCTTCCTATCCTTCCATCATACTTGTAACATCTGCTTTTGTCCACAATCTATTTCAAATGGATGTGCCAATGTTCAATCCATAGTTTCCTACTTGCTCACCATGCCCCCCAGATGCCCCAAACTATCAGTTACTATTCATTCATGCTACAGTCTTTGTTTTATTCCCTTCTCACCTGTCCTTTCCCACGACCTCCTTCCCGGATATAAGGGCAATGCGATGAGCAAGTTCTTTGGTGCTCAACAGGTTGACATTATAAGTATTAAAAACTTGCGAGCTCCACTCACAGTTGCTCCCCAACTAGGGACAAACACTGGATCACCATAGTCAGGAGCCCAGTCTGGGTTCTTCAGCTAAAAGGAAAAGGAAAAAAATGTAGTGACCAATGGTTTGAAATACCATTACCCAATGTGGTGATTATAGTAAACCGTAACTATTAGCAAAACAGACCTCTAGTGGTTTTATAGGGTGCTGGTGCCCCTTATGTCTCCTCCTCCTTTCCCATTATAGGGTCCTGACAGAGATGGATTAAGATCATATGGGTCCCAAGGCAGTGCCATCATTTAGGGCCCCTTTTTTGCTACATATTGTATAGAATGTTTTTTGTTAATGCTTCTGAAGGGGCCCCCAGAAGTTGCTGTGCCCTAGGCAGGTGCCTAGGGTTGCTTTGTGGATAACCTGCTCTGGGGCCTGACCCCACTAATTAAATTTGCAATAGTTCTACCCTAAACAGTCTGACCTCTAAAGCTAAGCTAGGCATACACTGGTGATTTCATTGTTTCATTGACCAATTCAATCAAGTCGGCCTTCTGTTCGATAGAAATTAGGCAATATCAGCCAGTTTATCAAGTCTACACACTCTTGAAGAAGGTTTTTGTTTAATAAAAAAACAAAATAAATTTTGTCCAAGCTATATTGCAATTAGCCATATATAACAAAATCAAAAACAAATCAAGAAAACAGTTTACTAAACGGAAGGAAAAAATAAATCCAGACGAGTGTCTTACGAACAGTCGGTACTTATTTATGATCCACTGGGTCACATTATCAAAGATACCCGACCGGTCATACAGCCGACTGGGGACCATACACTAAGCGATAGTCATCCAAAACGGTTGTCCTTTTGACACTCGTACATCGCAGGACGGCATAGGTAGCTATAGTGTTATTTAAAGGATAAGTGCACTGTAAAATTAGTTATGTTCATTTGGAAGCTGCAGCTTTAAAAATACTGTTGCCATATTTTTTTTTCCCTATGCCCCTGCAGAACCTACCTGGTGCCATGAAAGTTGCTGACAATCTTGTTACTGGTTTGCTGAATGTTAAGCTCACCCCTCTGAGATTTGCTCTGCTTTCCTGCTTGAGCTGCAATCGATAATGCCTGTGAGTTCTGTGCACATGCACGAAACCACAGGCATTCTGTTTGAGGCTCAAGCAGGAGAAAGCATGGAACTCACAGGCATTACTGTTTGAGGCTTAAGCGGAGAGTGCACGGAACTCAAGGCATTACTGTTTGAGGCTCAAGCGGAGAGTGCACGGAACTCGCAGGCATTACTGTTTGAGGCTCAAGCAGGGAGTGCACGGAACTCACAGGCATTACTGTTTGAGGCTCAAGCAGGAGAGTGCACGTAACTCACAGGCATTACTGTTTGAGGCTCTGGCAGGAGAGTGCACGTAACTCACAGGCATACTGTTTGAGGCTCAGACGGAAGTGACGGAACCCACAGCATTACCGTTTGAAGCTCAAGCAGGAGGAGTGCACAGAACCACAGATTACTGTTTGAGGCTCAAGCAGGAGAGTGCACGGAACTCACAGGCATTACTGTTTGAGGCTCAAGTAGGAGAGTGCACGGAACCCACAGGCATTACCGTTTGAGGCTCAAGCAGGAGAAAGCAGAGGAAATCTCAGAGGGGTGGAGCTTAACATTCAGCAAACCAGTAACAAGATGTCAGCAACTTTATGGCACAACGTAGGCTTGGAGGGGCATAGGTAAAAAAAAAAAAAATATGGCAACAGTATTTTTAAAGCTGCAGTTTCCAATTAACATAACTTGATTGATATCCTTAAAGGATATGTACACTGGGATTTTTTTTTTAATTGGCCATTTCTGGAAACAATAATAATATTTCCAAAATGACTGTACCATTTTTATGTTGATCTCTCCACAATTTCTTTAGACAAAGTCTGAAATATCTTTTTCTCAATCAAGTGCCTTAGTATCATTGAGAAATGCATGGTGGGAAATTCCCTCTCCCAAATGCTGGATTTAAGTCATGCAAAAACACAAAGACATTTTTTATTTCTATGTATCAATGGTCGTTGATACAATGGTCAAATAGGATTAAATATCTATATATCCTTAAAAATTCCATGTTCCATTTATTAGCAGATTTTAAAAATCCCAATGTTCTTCTACATGTTTGGACGATAATTGCATGTGTGTATGTGTTCAGTTTGCGGTTGTTTGTAATCCGCCATGGTAGATTAACTATAAACAAAGAACGTAATGTATTGTACATTGCTGTAGAGGGCAGCATGCATACATGGACTTCCAGTAGCCATTCTGTTACCTTGGTGGGCCGAGCTTCATATCTCCGGCACGCACAGCTGGCAGAGAATTCGGTTTTCCTTATGCGCAGCCTCTCCATACAGATACACTAAAAGAAAGTCACAATTCAGTGGTTACATGGGCTCCCTTAAAACATTATAGATTACAAACAACCCACAGAACCGTGGCCAAGTAACTTTATACTCAATACACAGGATATCCTCATACCTGGAACATGTAATTCCTTGCCATTATCTGCAAACTGATTAGCACAGGCCACAAATTCTTCCATTGTAACATTCCGGACAGGAATGAATGGACAGACATCCAGTGCTCCCATCCGTGGATGCTCTCCTAAGGACAATTAATAAAACAGAGTCCAGAAAAACAATTTCTATCTAATAAAAATAGACAACACCAATTGTGGGATTTTTATGTTTTAACTTCTAATGAAAGGAAAAACAAGGTACTGCAGGTTTCCTATCTACAGTACCTATATAACGCATGTAGAGTAGACTTAGAATCTACCTATAAATATATGTAGGGTAGGTATCCTATCTACTTATAAAACACATGTAGGTTTCCTATCGACCTATATAACTCATATAGGGTAGACTTAGGATCTACCTATATAACGTATGTAGTGTAGGTATCTATCTACCTTATAACACATGTAGGGTAGGTTCCCATCTACCTATATAACACATGTAGGGTAGGTTTCCCTTCTACCTATATAACACATGTAGGGTAGGTTTCCCTTCTACCTATATAACACATGTAGGGTAGGTTTCCCTTCTACCTATATAACACATGTAGGGTAGGTTCCCTTTACCTATATAACACTGTAGGGTAGGTTCTCTTACTAAAATGTAGGGTAGGTATCCTATCTACCTATATAACACATGTAGGGTAGGTTTCCTATCACCTATATAAACATAGGGTAGGTTTCCCTATCTACCTATATAACACATGTAGGGTAGGTTCCCTTCTACCTATATAACACATGTAGGGTAGGTTTTCTATTCTACCTATATAACACATGTAGGGTAGGTATCCCATCTACTAATACACATGTAGGGTAGATATCTATCTGCCATATAACACATGTAGGGTAGGTATCCTATCTGCCTATAACACATGTAGGGTAGGTATCCTATCTGCTATATAACAATGTAGGGTAGGTATCCTATCTGCCTATATAACACATGTAGGGTAGGATCATACTCCTATATAACACATGTAGGGTAGGTATCCTATCTCCTATATAACACAGTAGGTTAGGATCCTATCTACCTATATAACACATGTAGGGTAGGTCCTATCTACCTATATAACACATGTAGGGTAGGTATCTATCTACCTATTAACACATGTAGGGTAGGTATCCTATCTACCTATATTAACACATGTAGGGTAGGTATCCTATCTACCTATATAACACATGTAGGGTAGGTATCATCTACTATATAACACATGTAGGGTAGGTATCCTATCTACTATATAAACACATGTAGGGTAGGTATCCTATCTACCTATAAACACATGTAGTATATAGGTAGATAGGATACCTACCCTACATGTGTTATATAGGTAGAAGGGAAACCTACCCTACATGTGTTATATAGGTAGAAGGGAAACCTACCCTACATGTGTTATATAGGTAGAAGGGAAACCTACCCTACATGTGTTATATAGGTAGATAGGAAACCTACCTTACATACGTTTTATAGGTAGATAGATACCTACACTACATACGTTATATAGGTAGATCCTAAGTCTACCCTACATGTGTTTATAGGTAGATCGATACCTAGGTAGATAGATACCTACCCTACATGTGTTATATAGGTAGAATAGGATGATCCTACCCTACATGTGTTATATAGGAGATAGGAATACCTACCCTACAGTGTTTTATATAGGCAGATAGGATACACTACCCTACATGTGTTATATAGGCAGATAGGATAACCTACCCTACATGTGTTATATAGGCAGATAGGAATACCTACCCTACATGTGTTATATAGGCAGATGGATACCTACCCTACAGTGTTTATATAGGCAGATAGGATATCTCCCCTACATGGTTATATAGGTAGATGGATACCTACCCTACATGTGTTTATATGGTAGAAGGGAAACTCTACCCTACATGTGTTATATAGGTAGAAGGAACCTACCCTACATGTGTTTATAGGTAGAAGGGAACCTACCCTACATGTGTTATATAGGTAGATAGGAAACCTACCCTACATGTGTTATATGTGATAGGATACCTCCCCTACATTGTTTATATAGAAGGGAAACCTACCCTACATGTGTTATATAGGTAGAGGAAACCTACCCTACATGTGTTATATAGGTAGAAGGAACCTACCCTACATGTGTTATATAGGTAGAGGGAAACCTACCTACATGGTTATATAGGTGAAGGAAACCTACCCTACATGTGTTATATAGGTAGATGGGAAACCTACCCTACATTGTTTATAGGTAGATAGATACCTACACTACATACTTTAGATGGTAGATCCTAAGTCTACCCTATATGAGTTATATAGGTCGATAGGAAACCTACATGTGTTTTATAAGTAGATAGGATACCTACCCTACATATATTTTATAGGTAGATTCTAAGTCTACTCTACATGAGTTATATAGGTACTGTAGATAGGAAACCTGCAGTACCTTGTTTTTCCTTTCATTAGAAGTTAAACAATAAAAATCCCACAATTGGTGTTGTCTATTTTATATATAGATAGAAATTGTTTTCTGGACTCTGTTTATTTAATTGTCCTTAGGAGAGCATCCACGGATGGGAGCACTGGATGTCTGTCCATTCATTCCTGTCCGGAATGTTACAATGGAAGAATGTGTGGCCTGTGCTAATCAGTTTGCAGATAAACTGGCAAAGGAATTACATGTTCCAGGTATGAGGATATCCTGTGTATTGAGTATAAAGTTACTTGGACAGCGGTTCTGTGGGGTTGTTGTAATCTATAATATGTTTTAAGGGAGCCCATGTAACCACTGAATGTGACTTTCTTTTAGTGTATCTGTATGGAGAGGCTGCGCATAAGGAAAACCGAATATCTCTGCCAGCTGTGCGTGCCGGAGAATACGAAGCTCTGCCCACCAAGGTAACAGAATGGCTACTGGAAGTCCATGTATGCATGCTGCCCTCTACAGCAATGTACATAACATTATAGTTCTTTGTTTATAGTTAATCTACCATGGCGGATTAACAAACAACCGCAAACTGAACACATACACACATGCAATTATCGTCCAAAACATGTAGAAGAACATTGGGATTTTTAAAATCTGCTAATAAATGGAACAATGGAATTTTTTAAGGATATATATAGATATTTAATCCTATTTGACCATTGTATCAATGTATGTATCAACGACCATTGATACATAGAAATAAAAAATGTCTTTGTGTTATTGCATGACTTAAATCCAGCATTTTGGGAGAGGGAATTTCCCACCATGCAGTTCTCAATGATACTAAGGCACTTGATTGAGAGAAATAAGATTTTTCAGACTTTGTCTAAAGAAATTGTGGAGAGATCAACATAAAAATGGTACAGTCATTTTGGAAAGTATATTATTATTGTTTCCAGAAATGGCCAATTAAAAAAAAAATCCCAGTGTACATATCCTTTAAAGGATATCAATCAAGTTATGTTAATTTGGAAACTGCAGCTTTAAAAATACTGTTGCCATATTTTTTTTTTTTTTACCTATGCCCCTCCAGAGCCTACGTTTGTGCCATGAAAGTTGCTGACATCTTGTTACTGGTTTGCTGAATGTTAAGCTCCACCCCTCTGAGATTTCCTCTGCTTTCTCCTGCTTGAGCCTCAAACGGTAATGCCTGTGGGTTCCGTGCACTCTCCTACTTGAGCCTCAAACAGTAATGCCTGTGAGTTCCGTGCACTCTCCTGCTTGGGAGCTTCAAACGGTAATGCCTGTGGGTTCCGTGCACTCTCCTGTCTGAGCCTCAAACAGTAATGCCTGTGAGTTACGTGCACTCTCCTGAGAGCCTCAAACAGTAATGCCTGTGAGTTACGTGCAATCTCCTGCTTGAGCCCAAACAGTAATGCCTGTGAGTTCCGTGCAACTCTCCTGCTGAGCCTCAACAGAATGCCTGGAGTTCCGTGACTCTCCTGCTTGAGCCTCAAACAGTAATGCCTGTGAGTTCCGTGCACTCTCCTGCTTGAGCCTCAAACAGTAATGCATGTGAGTTCCATGCTTTCTCCTGCTTGAGCCTCAAACAGTAATGCCTGTGGTTTCCGTGCATGTGCACAGAACTCACAGGCATTATCGATTGCAGCTCAAGCAGGAGAAAGCAGAGCAAATCTCAGAGGGGTGGAGCTTAACATTCAGCAAACCAGTAACAAGATGTCAGCAACTTTCATGGCACCAAGGTAGGTTCTGCAGGGGCATAGGGAAAAAAAAATATGGCAACAGTATTTTTAAAGCTGCAGCTTCCAAATGAACATAACTTAATTTTACAGTGCACTTATCCTTTAAATAACACTATAGCTACCTAGTGCCGTCCTGCGATGTACGAGTGTCAAAAGGACAACCGTTTTGGACGACTATCGCTTAGTGTATGGTCCCTCAGTCGGCTGTATGACTGGTCGGGTATCTTTGATAATGTGACCCAGTGGATCATAAATAAGTACCGACTGTTCGTAAGACACTCGTCTGGATTTATTTTTTCCTTCCGTTTAGTAAACTGTTTCTTGATTTGTTTTTGATTTTGTTGTATATATGGCTAATTTGCAATATAGCTTGGACAAAATTTATTTTGTTTTTTTATTAAACAAAAACCTTCTTCAAGAGTGTGTAGACTTGATAAACTGGCTGATATTGCCTAATTTCTATCGAACAGAAGGCCGACTTGATTGAATTGGTCGAATGAAACAAAATGAAATCACCAGTGTATGTCTAGATTAGCTTTAGAGGTCAGACTGTTTAGGGTAGAACTATTGCAAATTTAATTAGTGGGGTCAGGCCCCAGAGCAGGATTATCCACAAGGCAACCCTAGGCACCTGCCTAGGGCACAGCAAACTTCTGGGGGCCCAGCTTCAGAAGCAGTAACAAAAAACAGTCTATACAATATATGTAGCAAAAAAAGGGGGCCCTAAATGATGGCACTGCCTTGGGACCCATATGATCTTAATCCATCTCTGTCAGGACCCTATAGATGGGAAAGGAGGAGGAGACATAAGGGGCACCAGCACCCTATAAAACCACTGAAGGTCTTTTTTGCTAATAGTTACGGTTTATGCTATAATCACCACATTGGGTAATGGTATTTCAAACCATTGGTCACTACATTTTTTTCCTTTTCCTTTTAGCTGAAGAACCCAGACTGGGCTCCTGACTATGGTGATCCAGTGTTTGTCCCTAGTTGGGGAGCAACTGTGAGTGGAGCTCGCAAGTTTTTAATAGCTTATAATGTCAACCTGTTGAGCACCAAAGAACTTGCTCATCGCATTGCCCTTAATATCCGGGAAGGAGGTCGTGGGAAAGGACAGGTGAGAAGGGAATAAAACAAAGACTGTAGCATGAATGAATAGTAACTGATAGTTTGGGGCATCTGGGGGCATGGTGAGCAAGTAGGAAACTATGGATTGAACATTGGCACATCCATTTTGAAATAGATTGTGGACAAAAGCAGATGTTACAAGTATGATGGAAGTGGATAGGAAAGGTAAAGAGATAAATGAGACTGAAACCCAATTTACAGACATTTGGAGAGATCAAGAGATGGAGAAAACGTGAGGACAGCTGTTAAATGATAATGTTAAAAGGCCTAATGAGAGAATGTTGTTAGAGACTTCAAGTATTTTCATATCTTAAAATGACAAAACAAAGGATTATACTGTATGCTATTTTTATCACTCGGTCCGATTTGTTTCTTAGTATTCTTTTATTTTGTATCTGCCTAGTGCCTACATTGTTCCTTAATCTATACTTTTTGTCCACTGTCCACATTTCCAAAGCCGGGGCGTCTTCGGAAGATCCAGGCTATTGGGTGGTTTCTTGAGGAGGAGAATTTGGCTCAGGTGTCAACAAATCTCCTTGACTTTGAGATCACCCCTCTGCACATAGTGTATGAAGAAGTTTGCAAGGATTCCAAGGTAACCAAACTCCTCTGCAACATTTATTTAACGTTCTGAAAAGGAAATGTTTTCCTAATGTATATTCTATGTATTGTTTTAAATTTATTGGAAATATTTGGCATTTTTGAGGTTATCAATACAAATGCCTCCTTTACTGTATTTAAGTATGGGCCATATTTTTACACCTTTGGCATTCTGGTTAAAGTTACCATTGCCAGAATACTGCAGATGACACACATATTCTGTATGGTTTGTTATTAGTATTGGTATACCACGGTCTGGAGGAATTAGGGCCTTACATTATACAGGCAACTCTGTACCTTTTTGTTTTTTAATTCCACATTATATAATAATATAAAATGATGTAGCACCTGTCTTTCAAACTCAAGATATACCTCATACCTTCTTTTGAGGCCATGTTCACCCTTAAAACAAAATATGGTGACTTAACGGTTATATGCCTGCATACCCAACTGCTATTTTTTTACCAGTTTATTACATGCATTTGTAACCAGATATTAAATGGTAAGTTCTGGTGGGGAGTTGGGGGTAAAAGCCCATCTTGCAGAGTATGTCTTCCCATTGGTTTGGCTCTGGTCCAGATGGGGGCAGAGCAACAAGACTACGGTTGTCCTTTAAATCAACTAATCAATCGTTTCATGACAGAACCTCTCCAATGACTTTGTTTCACACCCCTCTCCTTTTAGCATTTGGAGATACAAACAAGCTACTGTAATTGGATGATCATTCCTGGAGTTTTCAAACTGACCATGCCCGAGTTCACTGAGTTAAGGAAGTAGTATCTGCAGAAAACTGAAATATTTTACTGTTTATCTGTCATTCGGAATTATTCAGCAAATAAGTGATTCATCTTTTTTATATAGTAAGATCGTAATAGCAGATTCTCCTAGTGTATGCCAAATAATAGTTTTTTCTATGACAAATTACTCAAAATATGAGTTTCGCACACAGTCATTGCCATTTGGATCTCCAGTTTATTAAATCCTATAAACAAATGTTTATTTCTGAAATGTGACCGTCTTATTCCAGGATCTGACCCTTCCAGTAGTAGGTTCCCAGCTGGTGGGTCTAGTCCCTCTCCAGGCTTTTCTGGATTCAGCGGAGTTTTATATCCAAAAAGAGAAGCTGTTTATACTGGAGGAAGAGCATAAAATTAGACTGGTAAGAGCATTAATGTCACATTGAATGAAATCCTTCCTACAGCCATGATCTGTTTATTGTTTTGGTATTTGAAAGTTGCTGTAATGATTTACCTTCTTATAGAAAATGCCCCTTTCAAAACCCCATTATTGCACATTGTACCACATGCAGAATATACAACAATACCCCAAAAATGCGCTCTAGTTGAAATAATCCCGAGTACCACCATTATATTTTACTGTGATAAATATATTATGAAAATGAAGCCCCTCCCTCTAATTCTTTAATTGTGATTTCCCTTATTTGTATAGTCCTTTAATATTAAATATGTATATTAAATTCTAGGTAATTAACCGCCTTGGCCTGGACTCTTTAGCTCCATTTAATCCTCGGCAAAGAATCATTGAGTGAGTGACGATTAAAGGTTTGCTAATTTTTATCAACAGCAAAATAATTGTCATTTTTTTCCCTTTATAGTTAGTGATCTTATCCGTACTCTTCCCCTGTATAGCCATATATCCATTTCTCACTTTTACTGACTATTTCCCCCTTATTCCCCCTTATTGTGCCGTCTCCTCTCTATACCACAAATTGATTTGGTATTTTGAGCCGTGCTGTATGTTTAATTTCTTTTGTTCATGTTCCCTTCTAGGTACCTCGTCCAGGATGATCTTTCAGAGCCCTCACTTGTCACCCAGTCATTGCGAGGGTTTGTGCGTAGTGTGGCCGCTCGTAGTGCTACTCCTGGTGGTGGCTCTGTCTCTGCAGCTGTGTCAGCCATGGTGAGAAGCCACACACACTTTATTCAAGATCATGCCCAACCGTCAAATATAAAGGCCAAGGCAAAATGTGTGGGGGTGAAGCCTATTTACTTGCAATCATAACCAGTGATAACCAGTGTGGTTGGAGTTTTGTTTTTCAATTTTCTTTAAAACCAATTCTATTCTTCCAAACAGGTCATACTATTACCTGCTATAGATTTTTAATATAATATTATTGATATTAACATATCTCCTTTAAAACAAACTAACTCTTATGGCCTCATTTACCACAGGGCTAAAATTCCTTCTTAAAGTCCCGCTAATCAATGTAATAAAGGTTAGTGTGGCTTTAAGACTGCTGTGGTTTAGGGAAGTTTGAGGTGGAATTTCGTCCCCAGAATAAACCGGTATTTGGTGAACCTGCTGGTGGAGGGAAGCACCAATATAGATGGGACACTCGGACATGGTGCCTGAAACTCTAGATACTGTACATGGCTGATGTTGTTCCCACTTATCAGCAGAAAAGGAAATGTGAAGAATGTTGTTTGGACACAATTTGCTGTGGTCTGTAAGGGGAATGAATGGAGGGTAACCATAAAAATGGGACAAATACAACTGTACAACCTTCCCCCCAAATACTATATTTAAGGTTAAAAATCAAACCATTTAGCTAAGCACAGTTCTGTAATATCATTGGTACTGATAAATCATTGTTTAGAGAAGAGTAAAAGCCTTTTCTTTTCTGTGACAGGGAGCCGCGCTGGGCTGTATGGTGGGGCAGATGACTTATGGGAAACGTCAGTTTGAGTCTCTGGATGGCGTGATGAGGGATTTGATTCCACCTTTCCATCATGCAGCAGACAAGTTGTTGACTTTAGTAGATGCAGATTCCAATGCGTTTGGAAGTTATATGGTAAGTAGAAACACCCCATTACACCCCAACAAATATATATTTGTATAGTTTAAAATGGTGCTAATTTTGCCCCAACCAATCAGATGTAAGCTTTCAAATGTTAAAAAACATCTGATTGGTTGGGGCAAAATTAGCACCATTTTAAACGATAAGAACTTTTATTGAATAACCCTGTATATTATTAGAAAATACCTCATTACACCCCAACTAATATATATTATACTGTTATATTATTAGAAAACACCCCATTACATACCAACTAATATATTTTATACTGTTATATTAATAGAAAACAACCATTAAAACAAATACAACAAAACAACACCAACAATATTTATTATACTATTAATTATTAGAAAACACACACCCCATTACATACCAACTAATATATATTATACTATTATATTAATAGAAACACACCCATTACATCCCAACTAATATATATTATACTGTTATATATTATAAAACGCCCCATTACATCCCAACTAATATATATTAACTGTTATATTATTAGAAAACGCCCATTCAAATCCCAACTAATTTATATATACTATTATATTAATAGAACCCGACCCCATTACATACCAACTAATATATATTATACTGTTATATTAATAGAAAACACCCCATTACACCCCAACTAATATTTATTATACTATTATATTATTAGAAAACACCCCATTACATACCAACTAATATATATTATACTATTATATTAATAGAAAACACCCCATTACATCCCAACTAATATATATTATACTGTTATATTATTAGAAAACGCCCCATTACATCCCAACTAATATATATTATACTGTTATATTATTAGAAAACACCCCATTACATCCCAACTAATATATATTATACTGTTATATTATTAGAAAACGCCCCATTACATCCCAACTAATATATATTATACTGTTATATTATTAGAAAACACCCCATTACACCCCAACTAATTTTAGACTGTTATATTATTAGAAAATACCCCATTACACCCCAACTAATATATGTGATGCCTTTATATTATTAGAAAACACCCCATTACACCCCAACTAATATATGTGATACTATTAAACTATTAGAAAATACCACATTACACCCCAACTAATATATATTATACCATTATATTATTAGAAAACACCTTGTTACACCCCAACCAATAAATATTATACTATTCTATTATTAATACACACCAACTAATATATAGTTTACTGGTATATTATTTAAAAAAAACTCATTACACCCCAAAAATATATATTATACAATCATATTATTAATACACACCAACTAATATATGTTTTACTGGTAAATTATTAAAAACACCTCAGTACATCCCAACATATATAAATTATACTGTTATATTACTAAAAATCACATAATTACACCCCAAATAATATATTTTGCTGGCATTTTAAATTATTAAATGGTTACTGTACATAATATTATTAGAAAATACCCCATTACACCAACTAATGTATATTATACTGTTATATTTTATTGTTAGGAAACAACCCATTACACCCCAACTAATATTTATTATAATTTTATATTCTATTAATAGAAAGCACCCCATTAGACACAAACTTATATTTATACATTATTCTGTTTTATTGTATTATTAGGAAACACTAATATTTTAAAATATCCCATAAAAGGTATATTGAATTCCATTTAAGCCGCTGCTGGAATTTCGATTAAACACATTTTTTTGCCTAGTTAGTATTTTTTAACCAGAGGTGGACAGTTGTAAGTTGTTATAATGAAAACATTTAATCCCAGTTTAGGTGTCCATTTAGGAAATTCTATTCCTACCTCCCTGGGTGGGTGCTAACATGAGCTGACAAAGTTACGTTTGTGCAGCGGCTGACAGCTGTCTCTAACCATAGATATAATGTTCTAGGTCGTAGATGACCTGTTTGGAAAAAGTAAAATCACAGAGTCTCCCTAAGCCAATGATTTGGGGAGTATGAGTGGTTAGAAGTTACTTGACTTTACACGTGTGTTTCTGATTTAGGAATCACATACAATAGCATGTACTACTGTTTTTTGTTTTAATCAGAAGCTTCTGGGTGTCAGGTAAATCGGTAGAAGATATTTTAACATTATATTTACCGTACAACCAAATTCCTGTGCTGTCTGCAAACACCGACCAATTGTTTAAGCTTGTTAATTAACCCATTTTTTCTTTGATCTCATCGTCTCATATCTCTGTTATTACTGTTCCCAGGCTGCTTTGAAGCTTCCTAAAAACACAGCAGAAGAACAGGAGAAGTGAGTTTATCCACCTTCCATTCAGTGACATACTGTGCTTACATTCCGTTGCTGGTTAGGGGCTTGCACACCAGCTATTGAACATAATAAGTCCAGATAAAACTCACAGGGGAGAATGGGTGTTTTTACTGTATAAACTGATCGGTAGCCTAGAACCCATTTATTGTAAAATCATCTATTCTAATACCATTTTATTGGTAATATGTAGCACACCAGTGCTGCAATGCAGAAACCCTGTCGTAAACCAGTTTACTGAGCGTTGGCATGAATTGGAGATGGGATTTGTGGGCATTAGAGTCAAGTGATTTAATATAGTGATAGCGCTAACTCGTTAAGACAACTTTAATGCCAGACAAAATGTAATGCTATAGCCAACCAGGTCTACAAAATGAGAAGAAGAATGCACATAGGGAATGTTCTGCAACACTACCACAAATGCTTGCCCACTGTTCCTTTAAAGGAGAACAAAAATGAAAATATAAAACTTTGAGAAAATTAGGATCCTTGACTGTCACCTTATCTTCAGGCAAAGTTATGTATTGAATTGCATCTATCATGAAGGTATAATAGTATGGGATGTAGGAGTCGGCGACTTCCCCATACTGTTCCTTTGCAAAGCAGCGGCTGGATGAAAATCGCTACACATCTGCCTGGGCGTTTCCGGGCATGCAAAGGATAAGGGGAGAGTTGGGGGAGCTGATTGTGTAGGTGTGAAATAAATCAACACAAGCAATCTTCTTTTAGCTGCCTTTTTGCAAAGTAATAATATGGGTGGTAGGAATTCTGACTCCTACCTCCAAAACTATAATGATTTGAAGATATTTGCCACAGGGCAGCCAGTTTACATTATTAAACCTGTACTGTGAATTTCATTAACAAGAAAAATATTTAAAATGGATCATATACAGGTGTGTATTTTGGCACCCACATTCCTCTATGTCCATGTATTTCTATATTGTAGATACAGTAGAACCTGATTTTTTGCATTTTTCTGAGGAACAGGTAGAACAAGCTGTAAATTGCTGCATCAAATGAAGATTTTTAGTTTTGTTGGGATAGGTGTAGTCAGCAACAGGTTGATCACAAGTTCCCTAGAAAACCAAGATGAAAGGCAATGCCATTGATTCAAATCTGGTGTCTTATATGACGTATAAATACAAACCATAGTCTGCCCTACTCAGGGACAAGTCGAGCCAGCCTGGGATGGTGGACAGTTCTATATTTTAATCTCTTCCAATTCTACTACAAGCATAGACAGATGGTGGAGCTCTGTAGTAACTGTCCTGTCATTAAGAGGGAGATGTACAGAGAATGCAGTTATTCTTATAAAATCATAAATTATAAAATATATTTTATTGTATTACGTATACAAAGTGTCCCTAGAAACTGTAAAGGACTGTGGGTTACTATGGTGTGTGTATGATATTTGGTAGGGTTTTATAGTCCCCATTTGGTAATTCAGAGTTATAATTTGTGTTCCCTTACTGTTCCTATAAATAGAATTTATAGTGTTTGTGTTTTTGCTGCAGACGTTCTGCTGCCCTTCAGGAGGGACTGAAGGAGGCTGTTCAAGTACCACTGAGCCTGGCAGAGAATATCAACACTTTATGGCTCCCCCTGCTGGAAATGTCTAAGCATGGCAATGCTGCATGTAAATCTGATCTGCAGGTACGCATTTAGGATTGACCGATGTCCCCTTGTATCTATGCATTCATAAAATAACTTGTAATACACGTCCTAGTCTTGCACTGTTCAATCAATAAGCTATTGTTTTATTGGTGCTACAGATATTTGCTTTGTGAGAACATGTACCGGCACTTTCCTGTTTATCAGTAAGATCAATAGGAGGTGTGACAGGTATTTATCTGAGAGCTTTGCCAGAATTTGAAAAGCACCTAGTTGGTTATCACGCTACATTTAACCCTATCGCCTATATCATACATGCTCTGTTTATATGTTGTTATTTCTGTTGTCAGGTTGCTGCCAAAGCATTAGAAACGGGTGTGTTTGGAGCTTATTTTAACGTCTTGATTAATCTGCGGGAGATAAAAGATACTGAATTCAAAGACCAGGTGAGGACAGTGTCTATGTGGGACCTGACAAAGAACCAGTCCTAGACCCTTGGATAGGCAGCTAGATATGATTCCTTCTATGATCTACCTACCTTTATATTTAGGGGCAACATCCTGTGAATTTAGTGCACTGGGTCAGTCTCTCACAATTTATCTAATTATAACTGATAGGTTATAATACATATCTTGGGCTTTGTGTGATAAATAACATATATAGCATTAAAAAGTGTCCAATATCAGTTTAAATCCGTGATACATCAATAATAAATAATAAAAGCACTTACACCACAGTCTGGGAATTGGCCATCCAGAAAAACTCACAACCACTTCCTTATATTAATGAGTGCAGGTGTCTTTATTCCGTTCAAATAAACTGAGAATATTTTAAAACCTATAAAAATCATACAGAGTGCATCTGTTGCTGTGATGCAGAAGTGCGGCCGTACTCAACGCGTTTTGCTGTTTCATGCAACTTCCTCAGGAGTATTATAATTATAATATGCTTCTGATTCAAACTTCTTATAAAATTCATTTACTTTCCTTTGGTGCTTTCTATGCTAAGCGACACCTCTGTAAAGTTTGTAAAACCGTTCACTACAACATAAATATTGATCTCCTTTCATCGGTAACTTATCACTCAGAGATGAATACAGCTAGCCACACACACACACACACAGGATTTTTTTCAGATCTGATTTTGGACCAAAAATTTGATCGAAACCAGTCAAAATTTCCCACCTTGTGACGCTGTTCAATATTGCTGTCTATTGAAAAAACGGAAAACCACCACCAATAGCTTGGCCGATTCAAATTGACTGAGTCGGTTGTTTATATCAATGGTGTGTATGGCCAGCTTAAAATTGCTGGTATCGGTAATCTGTAAAAGGATACCAGTTTATTTAAGCAGCTTAGAGGGGTAACAAGTATGACCAGGTATTAGGGCTACATACCAGGACCAGTTGAATGACCTGGTATTAGGACTATGTACCAGGACCAGATGAATGACCAGGTATTAGGGCTATGTACCAGGACCAGCTGAATGACCAGGTATAAGGGCTTTGTACCAGGACCAGATGAATGACCAGGTATTAGGGCTATGTACCAGGACCAGTTGAATGACCAGGTATTAGGACTATGTACCAGGACCAGATGAATGACCAGGTATTAGGGCTATGTACCAGGACCAGTTGAATGACCTGGTATTAGTACTATGTACCAGGACCAGATGAATAACCAGGTATTAGGGCTATGTACCAGGACCAGATGAATGACCAGGTATTAGGGCTTTGTACCAGGACCAGATGAATGACCAGGTATTAGGGCTATGTACCAGGACCAGATGAATGACCAGGTATTAGGACTATGTACCAGGACCAGATGAATGACCAGGTATTAGGGCTATGTACCAGGACCAGATGAATGACCAGGTATTAGGGCTATGTACCAGGACCAGTTGAATGACCTGGTATTAGTACTATGTACCAGGACCAGATGAATGACCAGGTATTAGGGCTATGTACCAGGACCAGATGAATGACCAGGTATTAGGGCTTTGTACCAGGACCAGATGAATGACCAGGTATTAGGGCTATGTACCAGGACCAGATGAATGACCAGGTATTAGGGCTACATACCAGGACCAGCTGAATGACCAGGTATTAGGGCTACGTACCAGGACCAGATGAATGACCAGGTATTAGGGCTACATACCAGGACCAGCTGAATGACCAGGTATTAGGGCTATGTGCCAGGAAGATGAATGACCAGGTATTAGGGCTATGTACCAGGACCAGATGAATGACCAGGTATTAGGACTATGTGCCAAAGGAAAGATGAATGACCAGGTATTAGGGCTATGTGCCAGGACCAGATGAATGACCAGGTATTAGGGCTATGTGCCAGGACCAGATGAATGACCAGGTATTAGGGCTATGTACCAGGACCAGATGAATGACCAGGTATTAGGACTATGTGCCAGGACCAGATGAATGACCAGGTATTAGGGCTATGTACCTACTACCTGTTTCATTCATCTGGTCCTGTAACTAGCCCTAATACCTGGTCATTCATCTGGTCCTGGCACATAGCTCTAATACCTGGTCATTCATCTTCCTGGCACATAGCCCTAATACCTGGTCATTCATCTGGTCCTGGCACATAGTCCTAATACCTGGCCATTCATCTGGTCCTGGTACATAGTCCTAATACCTGGTCATTCATCTGGTCCTGGTACATAGCCCTAATACCTGGTCATTCATCTGGTCCTGGCACATAGCTCTAATACCTGGTCATTCATCTTCCTGGCACATAGCCCTAATACCTGGTCATTCATCTTCCTGGCACATAGCCTACTACCTGGCATTCATCTGTCCTGGAAGGTGAACCTACCCTTTAAACAACCTCAAAAAAAAAAGCATTTAATTGCATATAAAAGTGCCACTTTGGTCCTTCCCCACAATTCAGTTAGTATAGCATGTACTACTGTTTTTTGTTTTAATCAGAAGCTTCTGGGTGTCAGGTAAATCGGTAGAAGATATTTTAACATTTATTTACCGTACAACCAATTCTGTGCTGTCTGCAAACACCGACCCTTGTTTAAGCTTGTAATTAACCCATTTTTTCTTTGATCTCATCGTCTCATATCTCTGTTATTACTGTTCCCAGGCTGTTTGAAGCTTCCTAAAAACACAGCAGAAGAACAGGAGAAGTGAGTTATCCACCTCCATTCAGTGACATATGTGCTTACATTCCGTTGCTGGGTTAGGGGGCTTGCACACCAGCTATTGAACATAATAAGTCCAGATAAAACTCACAGGGAGAATGGGTGTTTTTACTGTATAAACTGATCGGTAGCCTAGAAACCCCATTTATTGTAAAATCATCTATTCTAATACCATTTTATGGTAATATGTAGCACACCATGCTGCAATGCAGAAACCCTGTCGTAAACCAGTTTACTGAGCGTTGGCATGAATTGGAGATGGGATTTGTGGGCATTAGAGTCAAGTGATTAATATAGTGATAGCGCTAACTCGTTAAGACAACTTTAATGCCAGACAAAATGTAATGCTATAGCCCACCAGGTCTACAAAAGAGAAGAGAATACACTAGGGAGTTCTGCAACACTACCACAAATGCTTGCCCACTGTCCTTTAAAGTAAAACAAAAATGAAAATATAAAACTTGAGAAAATTAGGATCCTTGACTGTCACCTTATCTTCAGGCAAAGTTATGTATTGAATTGCATCTTCATGAAGGTATAAGTATGGGAGTAGGAGTGGCGACTTCCCCATACTGTTCCTTTGCAAAGCAGCGGCTGGATGAAAATCGCTACACATCTGCCTGGGCGTTTCCGGGCATGCAAAGGATAAGGGAGAGTTGGGGAGCTGATTGTGTAGGTGTGAAATAATCAACACAAGCAATCTTCTTTTAGCTGCCTTTTTGCAAAGTAATAATATGGGTGGTAGGATTCTGACTCCTACCTCCAAAACTATAATGATTTGAAGAATTTTGCCACAGGGCAGCCAGTTTACTTATTAAATGTACTGTGAATTTCATTAACAAGAAAAATATTTAAAATGGATCATATACAGGTGTGTATTTTGGCACCCACATTCCTCTATGTCCATGTATTTCTATATTGTAGATACAGTAGAACCTGATTTTTTGCTTTTTGTTCGAGGAACAGGTAGAACAAGCTGTAAATTGCTGCATCAAATGAAGATTTTTAGTTTTGTTGGGATAGGTGTGTCCAAGCAACAGGTTGATCACAAGTTCCCTAGAAAAACAAGATGAAAGGCAATGCCATTGATTCAAATCTGGTGTCTTTATGACGTATAAATACAAACCATAGTCGCCCTACTCAGGGACAAGTCGAGCCAGCTGGATGGTGGACAGTCTATATTTTAATCTCTTCCAATTCTACTACAAGCATAGACAGATGGTGGAGCTCTGTAGTAACTGTCGTCATAAGAGGGAGATGTACAGAGAATGCAGTTATTCTTAAAATCATAAATTATAAAATATATTTTATTGTATTACGTATACAAAGTGTTCCCTAGAAACTGTAAAGGACTGTGGGTTACTATGGTGTGTGTATGATATTTGTAGGGTTTTATAGTCCCCATTTGGTAATTCAGAGTTATAATTTGTGTTCCCTTACTGTTCCTATAAATAGAATTTATAGTGTTTGTGTTTTTGCTGAGACGTTCTGCTGCCCTTCAGGAGGGACTGAAGGAGGCTGTTCAAGTACCACTGAGCCTGGCAGAGAATATCAACACTTTATGGCTCCCCCTGCTGGAAATGTCAAGCATGGCAATGCTGCATGTAAATCTGATCTGCAGGTACGCATTTAGGATTGACCGATGTCCCCTTGTATATATGCATTCATAAAATAACTTTAATACACGTCCTAGTCTTGCACTGTTCAATCATAAGCTATTTTTTATGTGCTACAGATATTTGCTTTGTGAGAACATGTACCGGCACTTCCTGTTTATCAGTAAGATCAATAGGAGGTGTGACAGGTATTTATCTGAGAGCTTTGCCAGAATTTGAAAAGCACCTAGTTGGTTATCACGCTACATTTAACCCTATCGCCTATATCATACATGCTCTGTTTATATGTTGTTATTTCTGTGTCAGGTTGCTGCCAAAGCATTAGAAACGGTGTGTTTGGAGCTTATTTTAACGTCTTGATTAATCTGCGGGAGATAAAAGATACTGAATTCAAAGACCAGGTGAGGACAGTGTCTATGTGGGACCTGACAAAGAACCAGTCCTAGACTCTTGGATAGGCAGCTAGATATGATTCCTTCTATGATCTACCTACCTTTATATTTAGGGGCCAACATCCTGTGAATTAGTGCACTGGGGTCAGTCTCTCACAATTTATCTAATTATAACTGATAGGTTATAATACATATCTTGGGCTTTGTGTGATAATAACATATATAGCATTAAAAGTGTCCAATATCAGTTTAAATCCGTGATACATCAATAATAAATAAATAAAAGCACTTACAACACAGTCTGGGAATTGGCCATCCAGAAAAAATCACAACCACTTCCTTATATTAATGAGTGCAGGTGTCTTTATTCCGTTCAAATAAACTGAGAATATTTTAAAACCTATAAAAATCATACAGATGCATCTGTTGCTGTGATGCAGACAGTGCGGCCGTACTCAACGCGTTTTGCTGTTTCATGCAACTTCCTCAGGAGTATTATAATCGGGTTATAATACATGCTTCTGATTCAAACTTCTTATAAAATTACATTTACTTTGCCTTTGGTGCTTTCTATGCTAAGCGACACCTCTGTAAAGTTTGTAAAACCGTTCCACAACATAAATATTGATCTCCTTTCATCTGAACTTATCACTCAGAGATGAATACAGCTAGCCACACACCCACACACACACACAGGATTTTTTTCAGATCTGATTTTGGACCAAAAATTTGATCGAAACCAGTCAAAAATTTCCCACTTGTGACGCTGTTCAATATTGCTGTCTATTGAAAAAACTGAAAACCACCACCAATAGCTTGGCCGATTCAAATTTACTGAGTCGGTTTTTGTTATATCAATGGTGTGTATGGCCAGCTTAAAATTGCTGGTATCGGTAATCTGTAAAGGATACCAGTTTATTTAAGCAGCTTGGAGGGGTAACAAGTATGACCAGGTATTAGGGCTACATACCAGGACCAGACTGAATGACCAGGTATTAGGACTATGTACCAGGACCAGATGAATGACCAGGGTATTAGGGCTATGTACCAGGACCAGTTGAATGACCGGTATTAGTACATGTACCAGGACCAGATGAATAACCAGGTATAGGGCTATGTACCAGGACCAGATGAATGACCAGGTATAGGGCTTTGTACCAGGACCAGATGAATGACCAGGTAGGTATTAGGGCTATGTACCAGGACCAGTTGAATGACCAGTATTAGGACTATGTACCAGGACCAGATGAATGACCAGGTATTAGGGCTATGTACCAGGACCAGTGATGACCTGGTATTGTACTATGTACCAGGACCAGATGAATAACCAGGTATTAGGGCTAGTACAGGACCAGATGAATGACCAGGTATTAGGGCTTTGTACCAGGACCAGATGAATGAACAGGTATTAGGGCTATGTACCAGGACCAGATGAATGACAGGTAAGGGCTACATACCAGGACCAGCTGAATGACCAGGTATTAGGGGTACGTACCAGGACCAGATGAATGACCAGGTATTAGGGCTACATTACCAGGACCAGTGAATGACCAGGTATTAGGGCTATGTACCAGGACCAGATGAAATGACCAGGTATTAGGACTATGTACCAGGACCAGATGAATGACCCGGTATTAGGCTATGTACCAGGACCAGATGAATGACCAGGTATTAGGACTATGTGCCAGGACCAGATGAATGACCAGGTATTAGGGCTATGTACCAGGACCAGATGAATGACCAGGTATTAGGACTATGTGCCAGGACCAGATGATGACCAGGTATTAGGGCCATGTAACAGGACCAGATGAATGGACAGGCGTATTAGGGCTATGTGCCAGGAAGATGAATGACCAGGTATTAGGGCTATGTGCCAGGAAGATGAATGACCAGGTATTAGAGCTATGTGCCAGGACCAGATGAAGATCCAGGATTAGGGCTATGTACCAGGACCAGATGAATGGCCAGGTATTAGGACTATGTGCCAGGACCAGATGAATGACCAGGTATTAGGGCTATGTGCCGAAGATGAATGACCAGGATTAGGCTATGTACCAGGACCAATGAATGACCAGTATTAGGGCTATGTTACCAGGACCAGATGAATGACCAGGTATTAGAGCTAGTGCCGGAAGTAAATGACCAGGTATTAGAGCTATGTTGCCAGGACCAGATGAATGACCAGGTATTAGAGCTATGTGCCAGGACAGATGAATGACCAGGTATTAGAGCTATGTGCCAGGACCAGATGAATGACCAGGTATTAGAGCTATGTGCAGGAAGATGAATACCAGGTATTAGAGCTATGTGCCAGGACCAGATGAAAATGACCAGGTATTAGGGCTATGTGCCAGGCCAGAGTCAGTGCAGTAGATGGTCCTAGCACAGTCTATTGCTAGTTTCTCGTCTCAGCAGATAATGATTATGATATTATTTCAGGGATAAGTTAACATGTAGGACCAAAAAACACCCCAGCCAATAATGGAGATTTACCAACCATTCTAGAAAGTAGTCTGCACCCATTCTACTGTGAGGCCTAATGATTTGATCATCATTTCTCACTTGACATCGCCAAGATGGTTTCATAAAACATTATCCTGGGCAGATGGAGGAGGACCAAGATACATCATACCAAGGGTACAAAACAGAAACACACTCATATGTATATAATGTTTATGATGGATAGATTTACATTTATTACATGTTCATTATTGCATTCATACGAGTTATTGTTCTTTCCTTACAGACTGATCAGAAGGTTCCCAGTTATTAGCGGAGGCCAAGCGAAGCGCTCTATCTGTGCTTGAGGTGTGTGACGGGCGGAACTGAATGCGAAACATTTATACTATAAAATACTTTAATGCAAAGCTGTGTTATTGTGTTGTCCACGGAAACAAGTACACCTAATTCAATTTCAAATGCAGTGACAACTTTGTGTGTAATACGTCCTTCTCTGTAACATTCCCTTTAATGGTACACTAATAGAAACAACATGGTGCAGGTGGAGGACATGGAAGCAAACCTGATGAGCACAGCTCTGTGCAATGCATCTCACCAGCGAGGAATGTTGAGGGTATAATATGTTCCATTGGATTGCTTTGTTTATTCTTATTCTGAAAAGGGTGACCTTCACTGATTGACATAATAGAAATCCCCACTGCCTTTGTCCACGCCCCTTTTCTATAAATAGAGTTGGTTCCTACATGAGCCTTTATCAGCTGATTTCCACACCTGGCTGCAGCAGGTGGTGAGTACACAATCGGTTACAGATTTAATCTACAGGTGTTATTTTCATGTACTTTAAATGCTGTGGGGGTTCTCATTCATCAGGTCATGGAATATCTGTTGGATCAACTAGACTTAAGTTTAGTTTTTGAAGAGTTCTCTAGTCATCCAACTGGCTTCCCATTCAGAATGACTTGTACAAGAATCTGCTGGCAGTTATGTACCCTGGAATTTAAAATGAGATAACCCAGATATGTATTTTTAGTAGAGGGGCTTGTCATGCATCATAATGTTTCTGTAGCATTTTCAAATTTTTTTGTTAATGTATGAAATAACGAAGGGAAGAGCTGCTGTCCTCGTGAGGGTTGCCTGGCCTGCAGACCAACAATACCTCAGTCTCTTAACCCTGAGTGCTCACCAAATACATCCAGGCAGTTTAACTGGGTTAGTAATTGACAGCAGGAAAAGCTCCACACTCTTAATACAAACTGGCTAAGACGATAATACACATTTCAGGGATATCAAACTCCTTCCTTAGGACTCCCTAGGAGGGATTTAGACAAGTTATACTGACAAATTGCTCCCTAATTTTCTGTAGTCCTGGAATCTTCTAGACGTTTATTTACACTAGAATTAAAGGAGATCAGAAGAACAGATTTTTTTATAACTTGGAATCGTCTGTACAGTATTTTATTGTTGAATGGTTGATGAGAATTAAAGCACTAGAGCAATGTTATTTACTTATAATTCAGAAACTGCTACAGAGATGATAAAAATCCTCTTGCAGTTCAACTTCTTGTATGTCTTTTATTTTTTATTATTTAAGTAAATTACATGTTGGTTACCCTTTAGAGCAAATCAGTCTGTCACAGGCCCTATCCCTGACACACCCTATGCCTCGTTACAGATCTGCACAGCTCTACCTCTGAAATGGTTCTGTAGAATGTACAGAAATCTGAATGCAGGTTCAATGTGTAGAGATCTCACCAATGCGCTTTTGTCTTGTCTGGAACAGTAAATGGTTTATCTACATTGTACAAAATTAGACGCAGGTGATGGTGAAGTCCATGAGCTGAAAGGGTGCACACCCTGTGCTTTACATATGGTCAGGAGTGGAAGGAAAGGCCTTTTAATTTAAACAAATTAAATGTTTTTAGGATTTTTAGCAGCGTTCACCTCCAGGAAATCCGGCCTGCAGCTAGTTCCCTGAATCCTTCAATATGAAGGGGTTGTAGGTGACCATAACATATTTATTTATTTTTTCCTGTAAATCTGCAATGCCCTAGTCTCCCTGCCCATACTGTACATCAAACCCTGAACCATGGCAGTACCATGAATACCTCCACAGAAGAGAACCCCCCCCCCCCCAGTTAAATGAATGTGTTTTTGACTAGCCAATGAAAGATATTCTGGTAGATGTAGACAAACAATGTGACTTCTCTCATTAAGAGCTACAGATACAGGAACTGAATCACTGGTGTCATTTATTGTGACTATCTGGGTCGAAATTGCACAATCTGCAAACAGTAGATAATGGAATATGGAAATCATCAACTTAAAGCCAATGGATGACACTGGCAGTCAAGGCACCTAACAGAGGGTATAATGCCATCGTATAAGTTAGATGACCCCCGCCACCTATACGAAGATGGCAGCCTTGCCTCCCCCTCACCTGCATACTCCACAGATTCTTTCAATGTGGGAAAACTTGTAGAAGAAACATGAGAATCTGCAGAGGGTTTCAGCGCAGTTCTGCATATTTTTTTAGTGTTTTTTTAAACGGGCTTTAGCACTTAGACTACATTCACACTGTCAGGTTTTTTACAGCAGCGGAACTTGCCTAGCGATTTAGTGCCATGTTCTGCTGTGTTAACCCATATCGGCGACCATATTTTCAATGGCACCGATGTGCGTTATACTAAAACGGCTGCATATAGTCACTAGTGCGTTACACACGTATCACAGCACAATGGAGTGAACGGTGAGGTTCACTCTTATGTGCAGAGCTTTTGGTGCGATGTTACACAGGAAATTGCGCCAAAATGCCTAACAGTGTGAACGAAGCCTGAGTGTTGGAGTAGGAAAATGAAAGTAATTCTACCACACTGTATTAAAGGGCTGTGGTGTGTTTCTGAAGTGGCTGTAACATAACAATCAGGCATCATAAAATACAAATAACAATATTTTAGGAATGCTAGATACATTAAAGGGCATGTCCACCCCAAAACTATAATCCCCCCAACTACTGGCCCCATCATGTAGTGTAGTGTAATCCTACTCACATCCCAGCTCCATAGGGTTCTCCTGTAGTCCCCCCCAAAGTCCCAAAAACTGCCCACCAGGAGGCTGCAGGTCCATATAGGACATGCCTGCTACCTGGCCTCAGGTAGATTTTTGCCATGCGTACTGCAGCCCTCTCCCCCTCCCTCTCCCTCCCGTTCTACTATCCCTCCCCCTAGCATAAAACCCCTTCAGTACAGTATTCCCCATGCTCCCAGCCCCAACCGCATATTTTTTATTTTTAGAAAGTCCCCAAACTCTTACTTACCTCTCCTCTTTCCTCCGGCGAAGTGGAGCTGCCGGCAGCCGCGTCTGTGATTGGCTGCCGCTCAGCCAATCACAGACGCGGCTGCCGGTCCCGCCCCTCTGCTTGCATTTCCTTGCAAGCAGAGGGCCGGGGGGGTAGCGCGGCGGAGCCCAGGGGGGATCTTATATTAAAAATTCAATTTAGGGGGGACATACCCTTTAAGTTACAATCTACATAATAAAATACAGATGCTGCCTGCACAGCAGGGTTATGCACAAGGCAGCATAGGCTCAGGAAACTTCAAGGGGGGGTAACTACAGAAGCAGAAACAGTATTGCAATCCATACAATACACATGCTCTATGCACGGGCGTAGCTACCAGGGGTGCAGGGGATGCGACCGCACCAAGGCCCTTGGGCACGAAGGGGCCCATTTTGTGCTAAGTTTCCAAATCTTCTAGTTTGTGTGCCAACTGTTTACCAGTGGGTTGTACAAAGCATTTTTACCATTCTGTGTGCCAAGCATTAACCAGTGCCTGGCTGTTTGCAGTGCCAGTTCCCAACCAGTTTATTAGTGTCTGCATGCCAAGCATTTAACCAGTCTTTGTGCAACTATTTTACCAGTGGTGTGTTGCAGCGGTGTTGGGGGGGCTCATGCCCAAATTTTGCATCAGGGCCCATAGCTGTAGCTATGCCACTGGCGTAGCTACAGAAAAAGGGGGACCCATACATCACAACAGTGCCCATAATCCTTCTCTGGAAGCCAGTACAGACCTGCAGTATCAGCAACTACAGTTACCAATGCCACTGGTTATTAAAGGGATGTCCACCCAAAACTATAATTTCCCCACACTACTGGCCCCACTATGTAATGTGTAAAAATCCTTACCTCCCAGCTCCAAATGGTTCTCCGCAACCCCCCCCCCCAAAGTCCCAAAAACTGCCCACAGGAGGATAGCAGAGTCCATATAAAAGATTTTACAGGAACCCCCCGATCTTTACTAACATTGCCTCTCTCCCCTGGCGTTTTGTGCAGTCGGCAGCTGCGTCCGTGATTGACTGCCTCAACCGGCCCCCTGGTTGCAGTTTCATGCAAGCAGAGGGCCTGTACAGTATGCGGGAAAGAGGTAAGGTAAGTAAAGATCAGGTTCCTGTAAAATCTTTTATAGCATTTGGTGGCTGGGAGAAGGAAAGCTACTATATGGCAAAATTCTGAAAATGGGGTGGACATGTTCTTTAATAGGCCCCAATATATAGCATATCTATTGCTTAGAAGGGCAGCACACTAATGTTCTCTTCTTTCATTGTGTTTTTGGTGGGTTAGTGAACTAAAGCCTTTTAATATTATAGAATATGTGAGGTTACAGGTTCAAATCCCCAGACTTACTTATAACATTTTAATATTCTTTCTGCCCTCTGTACTGGATAGGAAATTAACTGGGAAAATTACTTTTCTTTTTTGTATGAAAAGCAAAGTTATGTGTATTTGTTAGGGGCAGAAGGGTTAAAAAATGTTTGCAAATACACAAAACTGCAAAATCCCTGTTCATTGTCTGAGAGACAGGGTCTCTACGCTGTAACATAATTTGCTGTCAGCACAAGGGGGCAGGGCAGGCGCCACTTCTTTTTAATTTGCTAGAAAAGCCAAACTCCTCTTCTCCCTTTCATCTTCCCTATTTCCACACCATTTTTTTGTGTGTAACTCCTCCCACAGTCTTTGAAATAGAGACATGGAATTGCATGATGACTTACACACCCCACAAACTGCGGGGGGGGGGGGGCAGACGGTAAGAGGGCCAGCAACCAAGTTAGGGTCCGGTCTTTTAAACAGCTGATCACGCTTATGTTTCCTCATACGTGCATCAGCTGTTAAAAAACAGCTGATCGTGGATGGAGGGGGGTCAGGGTCTCCAATCCCTGACCCGCAGTTTCGCCCCAGAAAGTACAGACGTGCAGGACATAGCGGAGAGTGTGCACTATAATCAACATTATTGGTGAATTCCAATATTTTGTCCTACACTTAAAAGTCATTTGTTTCAGGTGTATCATATTGAAATCTCGATTGCAATTAGATTTACTTCAAAATGCAGCTTAAGTTTATACTTAGCTCTAGTTTTGTCTGCTGTGTAATTGAGAGCATGTTCGAGGTGCATAGCCAGGGATGGGAGATCATTTAAAATGGTATGAACAACAACTTAAGCAAAAAACTATGCAGCATGTCTGAGTTGGAATTAAAGGGGATAGCTACCCTTAAAACAATAAGGTAATGAGTTGTTAGTTATCTGCCTGCAATCCAAACTTCTATTTATATCTGTTTATTACATGAAATTGTAACCAGATATTAATGATAGTTCTATTCCGTTTTGGCAAAGGTATCTGCCTCTTCCCTCTGCTCAATGAGCTTTTACAAATGCATGTAAAAATAGCAGTTGTGGTTAAGGCAGATAGCTGACAAGTAACCATTTTTTTTTTAAGGGTGGACATGTCTTTAATGTTAAATTGCAAAGTCCTGTAATAACATTTATTGTGTGCCTTTCATTTCAGATGATCTTGCAACCCTGTACAGTGTACACTTAAGTTCCGTACATACTGTTGATTCGCCCACAACAACAAAAATGGATGTAGCATGTGCGGCATGTGCGAAGCGGGCATACATTTACACTGAACGTTCTTTAACGTAGTATACTGTGTGGTAGTAAACAATCTTATCATTAATTAAATTATGGTTTAATGTTAGTTAAACCGATCAGTAAAGGTGTAGTATTGTCAAAAAGTGAAACCACGCCTTTACAGATAGATATCTATCTACATCTGTCATCAGCAAGTGATGGTGTGCTGTCGTGGGGCTTTTTGGTAGAGCATAGTTCCAATTATGTTTTAAGGGATTTAAAGTGTATCTTCACCCTTAAGAAAATCCCTATCTCACCCCCAACGCCAGGTTAGGTTGTAAAAAAAAAAGATCCAAACTGTACTTACATGCCATCGTTCCCAAAGCTCAGGTCTCGGCCCTCTGCTTGCCAGAACTGCAAGCGGAACCAGACCTACGGCCGCAACTGTAATGTCTGAGAGGCTGCCAATCACGGACGTGGCTGCCAGCTTTGCTGAACCCGGGGAACGAAGGGATGTAGGGCTGTAATTATAAAGGCGCGGTTATCACTTTTAGTGATACTGCGCTTTTAATGATTGGTTAAAACGATCTGTAATCCGATCGTAATTTAATGATAATTCATTTAATCATTATGGTAAATTTAGGATACGATCATTAATTACCGTTACAATCGTAAATCTCAGATTTCCGATCTCCATAGAATCATTGCGGTAGTTTACGAGCGCATGGTATTCTATGGCCGAACATTCGGTAATTAATGAATGTTCGATCGTAAATATACTATCGTGGCCGACATTTACAAACTCGATGTACATTAATTACAAACCTGCGTATCTCTAAAAAGCGTTACCGCGGGTTTATGAATATGTCCCGTAAGTTCAGGTCGACTTTTTTTTGACAATCAAACCTGGCAGTGGGGGGTGGGATAGGAAGCCCTACACCACAGAAAAAAAATATTTAATGGTAGGACAACATTCTAAAAAGATAGATCGGGAGTTAGGGAGGGAAAGGAAACCTCAACAAGAACAAGGAAGCAGCAGGGACCAGATGACTCACAGACAGTTCTTATACTACACTTTCTGGGACTTGAACAGGCACTGCAAGAGAACCGTTTGGAGCAGGGAGGAAGGTAAGGATTTTTAAACACTACACAGTGGGGCCAGTGGTGGGTTAAATTTTAGTTTTGGGGTGGACATGCCCTTTAAGGGTTTCATTATGCCAAAAATTGAGGCAAACTGCCAAAGTCTTTAGTTTTGACACAAATCTTGGTTTATCCCATGATACATCCCAAATGCTTTTACCCATGCTGGCAGGGATATATAGGGACAGACAGGTGACAACCCTAAGCCACATCCTGAACATGATGGCTCAGACCATGGCCTAATTAGTCACTACTGTGTGCTTTGCTGCCAAGGAATGAAAGACATAATGTCCCTGTAGCAGTGGTTGAAAAGACCCATCTATCCAAAGATCCGTCCAAAGATGCACATTTTATATTGACATTTCCTGACCATCAGGGTACATATTTATTCCTACAGTTTTCATATGTAGTTATGCCTGCGTTGTAAACATTTTCCTTTTTTTTTTAGATTGGCAATTATGTGGAACCCAAACCAAGGTTAGTCATATGGGACACCAACAAGGCGTTGTAAGAACATGCCACTATAAAGATACAAAACATGGCAAATTGATAAAACTTCGTTTTAGTCAAATAACGATAATGTATTAACACTCGGTATTTAAAACACGGATTTAACACTTTTATTTTTATAAACAATAACATTTGAAAAGTGCCTTTCTCCTAAAGTACTGAAGCGCATTTACACTGTTACTAGCACTTGTTATTTAAGCTTGTATTAGCACTGTATTTAAACTGTATTAGCACTGTATTAACGCTTGTTATGATTTCTTTGTAGATGTCGGCATTTATTAGGCTCTATGTATTATGTAGTGTATATTGCCTCTTATCTCTCCCCCTTTTTTGATATGACATCTCTCCCCTATTAGTCTTTAACCTTTGCTTGTTTATTCAGTAACGATGGCTTCGATCCATGACATTTAACTACTGTTCCATAGCAAACTGTGCAAGCGATGGGTTGTGTAGGGTTACTTAGTAACGAGCTGTCGTTATCGGGGCTATAGTCTCGCGAGTCTGCGAGATTTGGTCACATGATGCGGATATACTAGGATAGCTCCTTGTGGACTTCGGTAGGAGTTTCCTCATTATTTGGCGTGCTCTGTAACCCAATTATGATAGACGATATGAGTCTCTTGGGCTTTAAAAGGGTGTTACAAAGATGTGCTTATGTCACTTCCTTGTTGAGAAAGTCCGGGATCGGACGAAAGCGTCAACTATCTGTTCTGATTTTAACTGCTCCTGTGCTTCTGCCTGTCATTTGATTGGCTAAGTATTTCCACTCACATCTCTTTAGCTGGGGATCTGCCATGTCATGTTCTCACTGCCCATTTACCTCCACCTGTTAAGCTCTTATGTGCCTTTGGGAGGGGTTTAATATATTTTGTATTATTGAATTATTGTGATATCTATTGCCTCTGCCATGACAAATACTAATTTTATATGATAGGTTTTTGTATATGAGCTACCGGCTTTTTCTTGTAGGCTAACAGATGTGTGAATGTTTGAGTGAATGGGTATACCGGTATATCATAATGACTATGTTATTATTATTAAACCAGGATTAGCACAGGAAGTGTTTTTGTCACTTTTTGCACTTTTTTATTGCCCTTCAGGGTTGGCTATTTTTGTATACAAAATAATAAAAATGCCTTTATCTGCATGAATCAATGTGTATGGTTTAATTAATTATCTGTATTATTGACCATTGGGTGTGATTAGTCGTAGGTGTGCCCTATTTGTCCACAGTGTTTTCTGTGTTTTGCTATGTCATACATTACACAGAAAGTTTATTAATTAACAAGCATTTGGTCACAGAATACCATGGTTAGTAAACTACCGCAATTGATTCTATAGGGTTCGTAAATCTACGATCACTTATTGTACATTAACGATCGTTATCAGTAATTTACGATGGTTATTGTTAATTTACGTTAATGATGTAAATTAACCGTGTTAAAATGATTGGAAATTAAGGTCGATTAAAAGCAATACCGCGCCTTTCTGAATATGGCCCTATATTGCGTATCCTCCTTAACTGTTTCATGTAAATACCTATATCCAAACAAGGATTCAATAGTGGTCTTAATTTACAATGTGTAAAATAAAGTGTTTAAACAATATTTTTATTTTATGATAACAAAGTTTTATAAACATTACCAATACGGTATATAAAGTGTTATAAACATTACCAATACAGTATATAAATGTGTTGAGGTGCTTCTAAGGGCCGTATTTATAGACCTGTGGTATTATTTTCAGTGATACTGCAGGTTAGTTATTGTACAATTGGATCGTACGTTTACGACTGAACGTTCGGTGATTAACAATGTTCGGTAGAGAATACCATGCGGTAATAAATACTGCAATGATATTCTATGGGGATCATAAATCTAAAAAGCAATACCGCACCTTACAAACATGGCCCTGAATTCCTAATATCACTCACGGATGACTCAATTCCTATCTGTTTTACAGGTACCCCATTTGGTCAGCCTCCATACCTACCACCAGGTGGTTGTATTCCTCCTGGACAAAACCCTCCAGGCAGTATCCATACCCCGGGATCCAGGGGCTACCCCTCCAGGGGGATATCCAGGTGGTTGTCCTCCTCCTTACCCACCTCCAGTCATGGGCCATGGACACCAGGACAGCACGGACACCATGGACAGCACGGACACCATGGGCAGCACGGACATCAGGGCAACACCAACCTGGGCATATGAGCGCTCATAACCCCAATCAGTACCCAGCTGGTGGCCCAACAGGATACCCAACAGGGTTTGACCCATGGGGGCATCATGGCAAGCACAAGCACCATAAACATGGCCATGGAAAGGTGATTGTTTTTGTTTTAGCAAATATCTTGACCTGCGTTAGCTGAGAAATGTTTAACACAACGCGTTTTATAATCTGTTCTCCATACATAGGACAGCAGAGTCTTCACTAAATCAATACTATTTGTTGTTCTACAGAGCTTCGCTCAAGGGGTTTGGGGGCCATATTTAAACCGTAATACCGTGTGAATCGGTAATGTATGACAGCTTTTAGCAATACTGTACCAAGCCTTAAACGATCAGTTTATCAATCGTTAAATTCGGATCGCTTTAACAATCATTAATTTATGATCGTTATTGTAAATGAACAATAACGAGCGTAAAATAATCATAATGATTGTAAATCACAATAACGCAATCGTAGATTTACGATCCCCATAGAATACCATTGGAGTAATTAGTAGCAGCAGTGTAGTTAAAAAGCGATACCACGGGTTATAAATATGGCCCCATGATGGGTAAAACGATCATTCAATCGATCGTTAATTTCCGATCGGTTTAACGATTGTTAATTTACAATCGTTCGGATGTTCGGTAATAAACTAACGTTTGTTGTAAATGTACAATCACGCTGTACTATTACGACCGTGATCGTACATTAACTAACCCGAGGTATAACTATAAAGCGATAGTGCGAGTTTATAAATATGGCCCCATGTGACAGGGACAACAGTAGGAATGTCCAACCTGCAGCTTCCAGATGTTTGAAAACTACAACTTCCAGCATTACCCTACAAGCATTACCCTACAAGCACTCTGCAAGACTGCAACAGCATTACCCAGCAAGCATCACCCTACAAGCACTCTGCAACAGCATTACCCTACAAGCACTCTGCAACAGTATTACCCTACAAGCACTCTGCAACAGTATTACCCTACAAGCATTACCCTACAAGCACTCTGCAAGACTGCAACAGCATTACCCAGCAAGCATCACCCTACAAGCACTCTGCAACAGCATTACCCTACAAGCACTCTGCAAAAGTATTACCCTACAAGCACTCTGCAACAGTTTACCTACAAGCCCTCTGCAACAGCATTACCCTACAAGCACTCTGCAACAGCATTACCCTACAAGCACTCTGAACAGCATTACCTACAGGCACTCTGCAACAGTATTACCCTACAGCATACCCTACAAGCACTCTGCAACAGTATTACCCTACAAGCATTACCCTACAGCACTCTGCAACAGTATTACCCTACAGCATTACCCTACAGGCACTCTGCAACAGTATTACCCTACAAGCATTACCTACAAGCACTCGCAACAGCATTACCCTACAAGCATTACCCTGCAAGCAAAAAAAAAGGTTTCTATAGATAGTTTTTCAATTTCACTGGCTCTACCACTAGCAAAACCTCACCAAAAATATACCAGTATTACACTTGTGCATCATTGTCCAAAATAAGAATTGTTTAAAAATTTATTTTGGCCACATTCTAAACGCGTGGGATAATGTAAGGCCGCGGACCTGAATTTAAACCGAACGCTCATTAATTGAGTCATACAATGCTGTAGTAAACTACCTCAATGGTATACTATGGGGATCGTAAATCTACCCATTGTTAAAGGCACGCTATCGCTAAAAAGCGACGTCCCATGTTTTATCACCTAAAATATTTCTTCCTTATTCTTTCAGCATGGCGGTGGGTCCAGCTCTGACTCTGACTAATACTGAAGATTGAAAATGGTTTCCTGTTCCATTTTGTCTCTTGGTAACATATATACCCAGCCTGCATTTATCTTAATCTTAATATCTTATGTATGAATGTTCCCATATTAATCCTTCCTTCATAAATTACTGATATTACTACAAAATGTCAAAACTTTTTTTGGAAATAAAATGTTTTACAAAAAGGTCATATGACTAAAAATAAAATGACAGTCCATCAAAATCTTTCCATTCACTCAAGGCTCATTATTCATATTCATTGAATGTAAAACTTTTGAGATGGAACATAAACTAGCCAGGTTATAAAGACATAAGGTTCTGAAAGTGGTTTAGGTAATCATTCAGCCATTAAAGGTATCACCTTTACACCAATATTACATCCTGGTTGTAATATTGTCAGTTCTGTTTTTCTGGAGTGTTAATAAAACCACAGCAAGGTCACTCAAGATAGAAAAAAAATGTTAGCAGGATATTTGCTTTCAGTATTTTTTAAAAGGACATTTACTGTAAAACCATAATTTCCTGAGATCCATCCCTACCCCCAGTTTTTACCTTACTGCATACATATACCTTTTTTAAGCTGGCAGCTCTTCATTCCTCCTCGGCCTTGACACAGTGACAGATATTCTACCACCCTGGAAATTATTCTTATGCTTTGGTGCCCCTTTAAGCATGGACACCTTATAATCCCAGCCCTTATATCCAATCAGCTCCAATGTGTGGGCTGTACTGATGGCTAAATAGACATGCAGCACATCTAATTAAATTATTAATCCCTTCTGTTGTGGAATTGTATGCGTTGTTTTTAAATTAATTAGTTTTAAATTATGTTTTGAAAAGAAATTATCTGGGCTATTTATGGAGAGCCACTAAACAGAAATCCTGAATTAAAGGGATTTTGTGACAATTTAATAGGTCAAAAGTTAAGTAACTATTGTTCACATTTGCACTGTAAAATACCAATAATGCTGATTAAAGCCTGTAGTAAAATTTTACAATACAATTATTTTATAATACGGCCCCAAGTCACTTATCTGATGCATGTTGCAGTCATTTCCGTGCAAATGTTCTGTGTTAATTGACTAAGTCTACCACCAGACAGAAATTAGCAGTGCCAGCTCAAAAGAGCTCATACAGCTTTATAGGGAAGCTGTATGAAACTTTATAGAAGTGGGCAGAGAACATTGTATTGAAGATCTACCTTCAGGAACATCCTACAGATGTGTAAGTATTGCGGGCTTGAAGTTGGGGGGGGGGTTAAGGCAAGTATAATTTTTTTTACTGGAAGGTGAACCTACCTTTAAACACCTCAAAAAAAACAGGCATTCATTGCATATAAAAATGCCACTTTGGTCTTCCACAATCAGTTAGTGATCTAGGTGGCACCAAAACTGCGTCCCAAATAAAGATCTATTTGCTCTGTAGGCATGACTGTAATGTAGCAGCAGCATAATAAAATTACCAGCTTTATGGGAAAAGACACAGGTTGTTACAATGTGCGTGTGTACTACTGTATGGAGGGCGAAAGTGGGAATAAACAACCAATATAATAAATTTGCAAGACTTAAACATAGGTTATCAAATTTCATTAAAAAAAAAAAGAATGAGTAAAACAGATAATTTAGAAAAAATCATTAGACATAATTAAAGGAGGTTTTTTATGTGTACAAAATGGTATTCCAACAGTCATAGGCTATCCAAGCCTTTGGATTTATGTGTATTGTAACATTTTTTATTATGGGAGGTTAACTCCCTACCAATGTGCACTGACTTTTATCTTTGTTAAATCTTCAGAATTACGGTATACACAAGTTTGTCACAAGTTTCAGATGCAGAACCAAACAGAATGTGAAATGCAGTTAGCACCATATAAACGTTGACACATTGTATGGAAATAGACAATCACAAGTGGTGACAATACATGGTCAACATTTCTGACTGTGCCATTCGAATACTCTAAGCAGTGATGGGCAACAGAGGGCCATATTTTAGAGCGCCGGTATCACAATTAGTGAAATTGCATGTTACTGTAGTAACTTAACAAACGTTCAGTCGTAAAGTACAACCGTCGCCGTACATTTACATTAATTAACGAATTGTAAATCTACAATCGCTTTATAGTAGATTTACAATCATTATTGTTAATTTAGGGTAATGAACATAAATTAATGCACGTTAAAATAATCAGAAATTACCAATTGTTTAATGAATATGGCCCAGAAAGCCCTGAGTGAAAAGAGGTAAACAGTAGACTTTAGCCAATTGGAAATTATTTCATTGAGCCGAAATCAATCAAAGACATTATGCTGCCATTGTGTATGAATTGCATATTCCCATACAGCCCCAGTAAGTGTATGAATTACAACATGGAGACAGCCATAGTGAGTAAAAGCATGGGCAAGCAAATAAAATGCATTCTGTGGCTCTTTTAATAGGGAGGGGCCAGGGGTTAGTCCATTAAAACCATTGTGTTGTCCACCATTGCCCTAAAGATATAGAAGTCAAAAGTGAGTTGTTGTGCTATTGACTCTGTGATATCTATACGCAGGTCTATGGGTTTCTGAGGGTGAATGTGAAAGGTTTCTCGTTGAATTTTTATGCCTCACAACTTTTTTTAAAAAAAGGTACAACCTTAGATAGAAAGAATGTGTTGTGTAATACTACATTTAGTCTCTGTCTGTCACTGATTCTCTCCATATATATGTCTGTCAATTATTCTTCATTTCTTAGGTCTTTCTCCTAATCACTATGGCAATCCCTCTATCTAGCACACCCAGCGTATGAATCTGTCCATAAAACTTTTCTGTCAACTTGCTGTAATCTGTTTGTCTAAAGATGGCAGCCTCTCCCATGCTGAGTTGCCTCAAAACCTTCATATCAACAGCATCTTCAGGCCCCACTGATAATAAAGTAGACACCACGTTATTTTTCCTCATGCAGTAACAGCCTCTTCCAGTCCTTCCCGTCCTGTTTCTCCATCAGTAACGAAGACAAAAGATGGTTCTGCATACCGTCTTGCTGGGGGGCTGTGTTCTGAAGAATATTATTGATGGCATAAATGATGGCCGGTCCAACAACAGAAGATGAGCCATTGTAAAGAAGCTTTTCAACGCCCTGGGAAATTTCTGTAAGATCGAGGCCAGAGGGAATGCCACAGATTGCTTATCTAGTCCTCCATATTGTAGTAGTGCTACTCGGGCATTGGAAGGATCATCATGTTCTTCTGGCCAGTGACAGCCTTTGTGCCACCTCCTCAACAAAACCTGCAGCATACTTAAAATTCTGTTCTCCAGTTCGCATTGAGGCATCCAGGAGGAAAACTACATACAGGACGCTGTGTGCATTGAGCGACTGAGAGTTCTGTGAAAGAAAGGTGTATACATACATGTATACAGCTCATACACATGCTACATATATATATATATATATATATACAACAAACTTTATTAACCTCACTTCACTATAGCCAAAGATAAAACAAAGTTTTAAACTGACCTTCGTTTCCTAGGTTTAAATATAGGGAATAAATACAGGGAATTTAGCTATAAATTGGCTTTGTTATGCAAAGGATCATATCCGGCAATTTACACTTTGTTACTTTAATGAACCTAGCCCTATGTATTAGTAGGATGTTAGAAGAAGAAATAGAAAGAAGAACATTATGGAAAAAAATCACACGAGAGGATGGAAAGGAAGAAATGACTTTGAAACCATGAAGGAGAGAGCGTAAACATCATGATAAGACCCAAGCAGGACCATTTATTGCACCCATGGAATACTTTAATAAGAACCACAACATTTAGACAATGTCACAAGGACAGACATTTTTCAGTAACTTAGTCTCGTATATTTATTTATATTTAATAGCATAAAATCCTTTTACTAGCTCAACGAATGAACATTAACTATTTTGATTTGCTTAATAAATTAAAAGATAACTGAGCTATGTGATCATTATTGGTCCTGCCACAGTAATAATTATCACAGTCTTATCTAAAATGAATAACTAGCGGCCAGATTATAAAGGTGCAATGTAGAGGATGTTGGAATGTTGGCCTCATTTGTTTCTCATTGTTTTTGGGGTCAACCAAAATAATCCCAGTGAATTATTTCATAAGTCTAGATGTGTGAACACTTATTATTTTCAGAGCATCCTGCACTGCACCTTTAAACTCTGACTTTGTATGTCTCTCATTTTATGTAAACATATACATCAGGTTTTCCTGTTATTCAGAATACCAGGGGTATGCACCCTAGTGTAAATAGGAGAATCTATGTGGTTTTAGCAGAGACTAAGCGCTTTGTCTGATTCCCCAACAATATCACCGTGAACCTTCCTAAAGGTATCAATAAAAAGCTCAGTCCAGTTCTGCCTCTCCTTCCCAGTGGAAAACTTGGCTTTTTCGGCTGTATAAACCATCATAGCAACCAGCTGGTTGTACGTAGGGGGCTCGGCAGATGCCCTCTGGGACTCAAGGAAGCCAGAAATTTGGGGGATGCTTTTAGGAAATGCAATCTCCACGCCCTCTTCACTGAGGTCATAATTAACGACAGATGCGGGGTAAGGTACCCTATCACCTGCAAGTAGAAGGTCAGAATCTAGATTTTCTCTTCCTTTAATATTTCGTCAGCCTGACCAACACTAATGGCAAATTACATTTACCGCTCATCCAAAATACCAACTAAATAAGACCAATTCCAACAAATGACCTGCTATATTGTAAAAAGTTTATATATTTGACGTTTTTGGGTTTTTTTTTAATTTATTTTACATTCAAATCATAATCCTTTTAGCAAAATGTCCTGCCTTTTTGTCAGATTTAATACTTTTCTCCAGTCCAACTGTAATTCCACCTTCAAGATCGTCCCAGCCTTTGAGATTCACCCTCCTGAGATTCACCCTCCTGTTTTTCTGATATACTTATTTTCACAAGATAACACTGGATAGCAGGTGGAATATTTAAATTCTACAAACTAGCCAATCACAGCAGTGTACAAATTAACACTAGATCCTTGGCAGAATATTCATATCCTACTAACTAGCCAAGTGTCAAATTAACACTGATACGCAGGTGGAATATTCAATTATGACTATAAGATATCCCAGTACCGAATCCCCACAGGAGCACCCGGAAAACCCCCACCGGGCCAAAAAAAATGGAGGAGGAGGCTCCGACTCACCACCGTCGCTCCGGTAGCAGTTCAGGCCACCCACCCCCTACAAATACAGAAATGCAGCCTGTGTACACAGCAAGACACACTACAGCAATATATGAAAAAGCGGTTACCGTTTATTACATCAACTTATACACAAATAAACAGCTGGCCAGCTGCAATAAAACCGTACCTATAGGCACGAATAAAAAAACTTCTAACTTCTTCTGTATAGTGTTTCTTTAGGAATTTATATATTAATAGTTATTGCTTACAGGTTTTAGAAGGGTTTTTATTCGTGCCTATAGGTACGGTTTTAGCAGCCGGCAGTGTTTATTGTTATTGGATGTAATAACTGTAAATGCTTTTTCATAATTGTGTGTAGTGTGTCTTGCTGTGTACACAGGCTGCATTTTCGGGAATATTCAAATTATACTAACTTTAATAGCCAAATCGCAGCAGTGTTCACTTTCTTGTAAGAGAGCATTTGCACAGTGCTTGGGAAGCGGGAATCCTTCATCATATTTAAGTTAGGTAGTATTATAGGCACATTTAAAGGGGAAAAGGTAGGAAAATTGGTTAGATGGAGAAGGAGCAGGATGGAATAAACAGGAGAATAAATTGAGGAAGAGAAAAAAACTATAACGTAGAGCAGAGCAGAATAAACTGGGGACATGGCAGGCAGCAAAACTGGACAGGAGAAAAAGTGGTGAAATAAAAGGAAAATAAAAGCAGAGTGGAGCGAGGAGCTTTCTACAACTCTAAATCCTGCCTGCAAGCAATATAGTAATAAAAACAGTTATTTTAACCTAAAATAATTGTACAATTGGGAGGGATTCTTAGTGGTTTATATAAGTGGAAGCTCAGCAGCTATAGTTTGCTGTTGAATTAGTTTTTAGTTGGAGCAGTTTGCAGCACTTCACTACCTTTCACATCTCAGACCAGGTCTTCCCCCATTCTGATTGGCCACCATATCCAGAGCTATTTATGGCAGCTTTAAAGGAGAATTAGGTGGGTACACACCATCAAATTTTTCATTGTAGCCACTAACGAGCGGTCAGGGCATGAATCATTTGTCAACCATTGCAAAAGTGGCCCTGGCCAACGTACACGCATCTGTGATTTCCGGCATACCCAATCATTGTTTGTCCAATCCAGACAAACAAGATCAATTGCTATGCCATAATACACCATCCAATACACAATAATATAGGTGAGTTGATCTGAAAAATGGATGGTGTGTACCCAGCCTTATACTCAGGCAGTAATGAAATTCTTTCTGGCTGCTTCTACTGCCTTGTCCCTGATGTTTTCTCCATCTTACTGGAGAACATATGTTAATAAAGGAGTGGGAGGAGCTTGAAAACTGTCAGATACTTCCAGGCAGCAGTCAGTTACCATATGAGTATAATTCTCTATAAAAAGCAACCTGCTTTTAGATGCAGTATAATCAAATAAATCTATCCAGATACAGCTATGGTATAAACTGGTTGACTGTCTTAAAAGAAACAATATATAGCATGACAACAGGAAAATCTGTTACAACTGCCATCTTTCAAATCTTACACACGTTACCGTTTGACACGGTAAATCGGACACACAATCTGAGGGTCTGAAATGAAACAGAGAAATCGATTGTGAATAAAGTACAGGCTGTCCTGGGTTACAAACATCACAAATCTTACTTAAAAACGGAGAAAATGGAGGGGCATAAATACTGTACAGCCAGGTGATCTACGGTGGTTGGCTACCCTCCACTGTTTAATGGCCCCAACCTTCCCCTTTACCCACCTTGCGCGTATCATAAGCTGCTATTAAAAACAGCTGGTCCCCAAGCCACCCAGCACCGAAATCCCTTTTTGAAAATGCTGCAAACATCTGTCTAAGTTGCTTTTAATAGGTACATGCAACTTACATACAAACTCAAGAAGAAAACTACAGAACCTGGGGGTCTATTTAAAAACTGCGATAGTACTTTTACGAACAAACGTTCTTTCATAAAATACCAAGCGAAAGTCAAATGATCAAGATTATAGTTCCCCTGGTTCGTAACTGCATCGTGGTGAAAAAAATTTTAAGAAAACCTAAAATCAACGATTGTATTGCAGTTAATGCTGGAAAATAATCTAACATTCCCCTGGACCCTTATTACTATAGAGAAAAACTGCAATATAATGACACTTTCAAAGACCCACTGACAGGCTACATAATGGGCACTTATGCGTTTTCGCCACCTTAGACTTGAAAATTTTAAATTGCCAAACTTAACGCAAGGAAACACTTATCTGCATTTATAAATACGATCAATGCGATTGCGGCGGTAATGAATTTTTGCAGCGGATTCGCCGCTTTATAAATTGCGAAAGTTTAAATTTAGCGTTGATAACGGCAGTGAAAAGTTAACAAACCTTTTAAATATGCCCCGTAGTTTTCAGAAATAAAGCGGACACATTAAATATTGACATTAGAGCAAGACAATTCGGGGAGCCGGTTTAAGTTTTTTATCCAGTTTCATAAATCAATTAAAATAACCCCTATAAAGACAGTCACTAGACTAGGTGTACATTTCGTCACACTGGCTAACAACCTCTAGATTTGTCTGCCCTGATGTACAATATTTGATTACCAAATGCCAATATTCAATGTGCAATCTGATGAACGTAATGGTAAAATGGTTTGTGTGGAAGGTTGATACTAGGTGTAGGTGTGCATGAACCTTCTAAAATTGTTCAGTACCTGGGCAAAGAACTTCTTCCATGTGTCTATAAACTCATCAGCTACAAGCTCAGAAAGAGTTTCATCTTGGTCACAGGCCCTTATTGTTGCAGGCAATGGAGGTCAGGGTCTCATCTTCCTGGCTTGTTAAACATTCACCAATACCAATGGCATTAACATCTACATCTCCAGCAAAGCACCTGAAGTCGTTCATCTGGGTCACGAGGATCATGACGTCCATCAGTGATGACCACAGCAAACACTTTGGCTTATCAAGTCGTGTTTCTTTGATTAGCTGTTGTAGGCAAACTGTAAAGCAGAAGGGTCCATGTACCTCCTGAATCCATTCAGGCGCCTTACTGCTTCCTTAAAGCTGGACAGTGAGTCAATACTGGGGTCATCTAACTGGATAGCCTCAAATGTTCCTTCATGACTGTATCTGCACCAACCCAACCGAGCACCTAACGGGTATAACATGTTTACCGAACCTATTTAAAGTCATATAACATTTACCATGAGACACTGTATGATTATAAAAAATAAACATTCTTTAAATCTATGTACAAAAAGACAATTTCATTCTGACACACAAATATACAAAGAAGAAAAGTGTAAAAATGGCTGCTTCATGTGTCAGTGGCTTGTGGTTATCATGCCGCATCATAACTGTTTCAGACTTTGGATCCTGGAATAGACCCCAGTCTGCTCACCACATTGATAACAAAGTTCTTTTCCAATGAGAAGTTAGTGTAGCCAATGCTCTCGGAGCTGTCAATAATGAATACAATGTCCAAAGCCCCACAACGCTTCTCGCAATCTAGGAGAAAGTGAGAGACTTCATTATGGGAAATAACAAAACAAGTTTACAAACTCAAAGCAATGATTAAAGCCAAACTGTTTGAATGTTAGTCTGTGTAAAATTTCTCCTGGACTAACTGATCAACCAGAAATACAAGGACACACTCTGAATGAGAAGTAATATATACATAACACTGCAACTACTAGGGGCAGCATGGTGGCTCAGTGGTTAACACTGAGGTCCCGAGTTCGATTCCACCTTGGCACATCTGCAAGGAGTTTGTATGTTCTCCCCATGCTTGCGTGGGTTTCCTCAGGGAACTCCGGTTTCCCCCAAATCCCCACAAGACATACAGATAGGTGTATGTGTCAAATAAATGTGCTTAGATTGTAAGCAATTCGGGGCAGGGACTGATGTGAATGTATACATGTAATTGAAAGTGCTACGGAAGATGCTGGCACTGTATAAATCCATAATAATAATAATAATAACTATATGACGCCTTCAATGCCTAAAGGTAAACCTTAGAGACATATAACTGGTTTCCAAAAATGATAAGATTGTTTTAAAGTAAGTGAAACATAAAGGGCAACTTTAGTGTCCACACACTTTCTGCTGCCTAAAAATATATTTAGCAAGAAGACAGAAGGCAGTACTCCCTTTCTACAACCTAAATCTTGGTGATTGTCAAAGAGCTGTTGACTACTCCCCCTCCGTCCTACAAACAGTTAAATGTGGCAAAAGTTTTTTGGTGCTCTCCTACGTAGATAGCAGCAAAAATGATTATTACAAGGATGAACATAATGGGAAAGAAAAAAATAAAAGTTGCTTTTTGGTTTTTTATACATGTTCAAATTAGTCGTATTAGTAGTTTAGACCATAAAACAGGAGCTAGTATTGTCTTTAATCCTTGCTTAAATATAGTTTTTAGCAGCAGAAATTCACAAATACAATATAATTGCCCATCAAATTATAGGGAAGATAAGGGAGGAATCCAGCACCTGGGTTGCTTCTTATAACTTTGCAATGGTTAGAAATTTAATAGTACTTTCCCGTATGGTTCTGGGGAAATTACACTAACCGCAGCATCACAGGTCTCTCGACATAGGTCATGACATCACACTCCTGCAAAATAAGCACACCGTGTCTGTAATATTGACTGACAACTTAAAATCAACCCACATTTATGTTAATATTCTATCATAAAGTAGTAAGTTACACCCAATATATTGTAGTTGTTATCTTTGACATAAATATACAGTAAATAGTTCCTGTTAAACATTAAAGGGTATCTCCACTCATAAAGACACTGTACGCACTGCAAAATACGTGCAAGGGAGCACCGGGACCTGTGAGAGAAGCCAGGGCTGTGTTCCTGCCTGCTCCAGATGGTTAATTGAAGAACAGGTGGTAGGACTAGCTCCCTTACCTCCCAATCTTCAATGAAACTGAAAAAACTATCAGGGTTATTCAACAAAATTCTATCGTTTAAAATGGTGCTAGTTTTGCCACAAAACCAATCAGATGTTAGCTTTCAAATGTTAAATAATATCTGATTGGTTGGGGCAAAATCAGCACCATTTTAAACGATCAGAACTTTTATTGAATCTCCCTGTAAGTGTTATTTATGTGTGGAGATACCCTTTAAAGGAGAACTAAACCCAAATTTTACTCCAGAATCTAACTCCAACCCCCCACAAAACAAACCAACAATAAACTATAAAATGCCATTTCAGTAATCTACTATATAAAGTAGAAATCTTGTATGTATGTATGTATGTATGCATGTATGTATGTGCTCACTTCACAGCCACACCCCATAATACATCCACATAACGGAGACGCCCTCTGAAAGGGCCGACGCCCATGAAGTCCCGTTTGACCAATAAAAATTTTGCACATCACTTGCAGAGTGTGATTCCCCAATTCAGTAACTCAGATGAAGGGCCTGGGCTTGTGTTCAGCAATATTACTTCCTGCTTTTCAGCCATGTGACAAGCTTGTAGTCATGTACCAGCCTTTTCTGCATTAATAGGCTTCCCTTCTCAACTGTCAATTTTTCCCCAGGTGCTTCCCCAGCATTAAGCCTTAACTGAGCATGCTTTCTTCCCAGGGTGAGGGGCGGTGCAGAGGTCAGGTGATTTCACTCAACCTACTGGAAGCAGGAATTTTGAACATTCACCCCAATTAAATTTCTCACAGGCTCCAGCATAGATCTGATTGTCAGCTCTTTAAAGGAAATACTGCAGGCTTTTATTTAACCAAACAATGGTTTTGAGACCACGTTGCCCTTTAAGTCAGAAAAAATGCTTCAGGGTAAATTTTTTCTTTAAACTTTGCTTAACTACACACTATTCACATTGTGTTTTCCTGTATTGCTTTTGCATTTTAATGTGTAGCATTGAGCTAATACTATTATTACAGTGCAAATGTTAAGGCACAGAAATGAGTGTGGCAGTGAATTCATTGTGTGGATGTTCCAAGGTCCATTTAACTCTGTCTCCACTGCAAGTCTACATGAGGAAAGTCTATAGTATGCTGTGTATAGACATGTTGGCCTTGACTGGCCAGAGGAGAGGTAGAAAGAAAAATATGATTTACCCAATATTCATGGATATTGTAATTAGATTGTAAGCTCTATGGGGCAGGGACCTCTTTCCTCAGGTTACATGTTTCAAGCACTTGTAATTTCATGGCGCTCTTACTTATTTATGTATTTATTTACTGTCCCCCTTGCATGACTTTTTGTATTCTATATGTACAGCACTGCTTCCCCTAGTGGCGCTATATAAAATAAACATATAGTATACATACATACATACATCACACAAAATACAAAATGATTCATATACTTACTGTCAAACCGGGATCGCCTGGGGGACCAGCATCACCCTATGTGATGAAGAGCCAAAGGCAACAAATTAATTTATTTATGATCAATTCCATTAAAGAGACATCATTCCCATCAGTTTAGGATTTTTGTTTAGGATGTGTTATTCCTTTTCCTTTTAATATACAACATTACTCCTATGTCAATACAAAGGATTTGTCTTTAAAAAAAATTAGGTTAGAACTTTTATTGTCCATTATTAAAGTTTTTACTTTAGTCATCAACAAGTACACATTGCATTCTGTGCATCACAGAAAGACATTGCATCTATTCATTACTGTACAGGCAGACATTGCATACTGGCCCCACTCTGTTGGCAGACATTTCATTCTGTGCATTACAGGCAGACATTGCATTCGTGTGCTTAAAAGCAGACAGTGCATTCTGTGCAATCAAAGGCATGCTCTCCCCGTGCTTGTGTGGGGTTCCTCCGGGCGCTCTGGTTTCCCCCCACAATCATAAAGACATACTGATAGGTTGTATGGTCAAAAAATGTGCTTAGATTGTAAGCTCTTGGGGCAGGGGCAGGGCCTGATGTGAATGTATACATGTAAGTTGTAAAGCGCTACGGAAGATGTTGGTGCTATATAAATCAATGTTGCATCACAGGCAACATTGCATTCCATGCACCACAGGCCGACATTGCATTCTATGGATCACAGACAGACACTGCATTTGGGGATCACAGACATTGCATTCTGTGCATTCCAGGCAGACTGTGCATCGTTGGCAGACATGCATTCTGAGCAACTTGGCAGACATGTATTCTGTGCAATGCTGGCAGACTTGCATTCTGGGATACAGGCAGACATTGCATTCTGTGGATCACAGACAGACATTGTATCTTCGTATCACAGCAGACATGCATTTTGTGCTTACAGGCAGGAATTCTGTCCCAGGCAGACATTGCATTCGTGCCCAACAGGCAGGCCATTGCATTTGTGCATCCCAGGCAGACATTGAATTGGTGGTCACAGGACATTGTATCCTTCGCATCACAGGCAGACATTGCATTTGTGCTTACAGGCAGACTTCTGTCACAGGCAGACATTGCATTCTGTGCACAACAGGCAGTCAATGCATTCTGGGCATCCAGGCAAGACATTGCAATGTACAGATCCCAGGCAGACATTGTATTCTGTGCACAACAGGCATTATACCTTCTGTGCTTCCAGGCAGAAATGCATTGTACAATCCAGGCAGAGATTGCATTCTGCGCATCCCCTTAGTAATGTAGTGTAATTGCTTTATGAGAGAAAGTTTGTATTGTACTAGCACGGGAAATGTATAACAGAATGACAGCACCGAAGGACAGAAAAATTAATGAAATGAAACGTTTACCTCAGATCCTGGACCTCCTGATTCTCCTCTGTTACCTGGTTCACCTGACAAACCAGGTTCTCCCTGAGAAAATAAATTCACTGTCATTACAGATGGTTCTTCTTAACAAAAACTGCCAGAACACACACAATGATATGTAACAAAAACTCTTGTAATACTCACAGGTGATCCTTTCTCCATTAGGTCCAGAAGATCCTTTTAATCCAAATTCCCCTCGTAAACCTATAGGGAAAACAATTTCTATGGACTAGCCATATAAGTAGCTAAATAGTTCATAGTATAGGATGAATTGTGTTTTCATGTACAGATAAATTGCAGGTGTAGATGCTATGAAATAGGTGTTATATTTTTCTAATTACTAATGGGGGCCTAATATTTAACATTAAATGTATCCACAAACTTGTGGTAACAGTTGACTAGGGATGTCCAACCAAGGAATACCTGCAGCGACACAAATTACTGAGAGGAGAAAAACACAAGCAACGTTGATGCCTATGGTAAGCTCCTTGTGGAATGAGGTCTGGATGTACAATTTCTACAGCATGTACTATGTATGTATTATGGTCACAAAATGAAATAAATATTAACTGTTACTGAATGATGTGCCTATTATTAGGCTCAGGAACCATGGGGCTTATGTTCTAGAGGTATTAGTTTTACTGTATTTATCTGCAACCAATCAGAGTTTAAATTTTACTTCAGTTGGATAATTTGTGATTGGTGCTGCAGATAAATAGCACAGGTAACTTTATACCTTTAGTACATAAGCCTTGTGTGCTGAGTAAACAAGATATTAGTATTGGGATATAGGACCCGATTTACAAGCTTAAAAATTCCCATTAGAAGGAAAATATTTAAATGACTTATAATGATATGATCTGGTTCCTTAGTGGGCCATGCATGTTATTAATGGAAACCTAATCACTTGTAAAATTGCATGTGATGTTGTAAGTCCTTTAAAGCCTCTGGGTTTTAATTAAAAATAGGATTCACTTAATGGGTGTCACTGACCTGAGGGCCAGGCAGACCCTTTTCTCCCTTCTCACCCTGGAACAAGACAAAGAGGAAAACAATTAAACATGAGATTTAAACTTGTGCAAAAAACATTTTCTTTTACCATATACAGGATGAGCTGTTTTTGATAACACCGTAAGTAAAGTAGGATCCTCTTCAATAAACAAAAAATGGGCCACATTCCATCAGCACTATTAACCACTTTGGTGTTAGTAATATGACCACAATATTTATGATGTGTGTTTTATACACCCATGCTAAATAATTTATTGTTCACTGCAGAGACTAAAAATGTATGGTTGTCATGAGGGATAGGGGAAGTTATATGGAAAATGGAATCAACATATTGTACTGACCCATGAATTCTGACACGATAGAGCCTTAAAGGACAACTTCATCCTCATAATGACATCTTTTAGAAAAGAATGGCATGTCCACCCCCAAAACTCAAATTTAACCCCCATACTGGCCCCACTCTGTAGTGTACAAAATCCTTTTACATCCCAGCTCCTTATGGTGTGCCTGCTGTGCCCTCCAAAGTCCAGAAAGTGTAGTGTAGAAGGTCTGGGTGAGATCATCCTGCGCCTGTCTCGCCTCAACCTAGACAAGGTCTGAGGCATGCGCAGGAGAGTCCTCCATCCCCCCTGCTCCCTCCATTTTTCTCCTCCTCCCTAGTGTAAAATCCCCAGTATATATATATATATTGATCCCCAGCCCCAACCGCCGTAACAGAATTCATAGAAAGTGCCCAGATAGTTACTTACCTTCCCTCTATCCTCCGGCGTTCTGAGCAAGCCAGCAGCCGTGTCCCTGATTGGCTGCCTCATCATCCGTGCAAGAGAGGGCCTGGAGACGGCCCGCGGAGGTAGAGGGAAAGGTAAGACATATCTGGGGCAACTTTCTAAGAATTTATTACGGCGGTTGGGGCTGGGGAGCAATATGTATAATATATAAAAAGTTTAAATAGGGGTGGACATGCCTTTAAAATATGTTGAGATATCCCAATTTGCTTCTGGAATTGTTGATATGCCTGCATGCTCCAGGATACCTATGGAAACTAAGGGGACAGTGTGTGTTAATGGCTATATATTTTCATGCCCCTTCAACAATTTAGGGAACTGGTTATGAGCTTGAACCTCCTCAGAGGAGGAGACTAGGGGAATAGTATTAGTTATGGGCTGTGATGCATTATCAATCTATGACTGACAGTTGCTAAAGGAGGGGAAACAGGACGGTGTGCAGCATTTCCAGGTTCAGGTTAATCTTTCAGCTTTCTAAATATTGCCAGTATTGAGGTTTAGGGGGGGTACTTATATCCAATTTTTCAATTGATGGTGAACTTGCCCTTTAAACAAAACTTCCACTATGGTCACATAGACCTTGAATTTATAACAGGTGACTGGGAGAATGGAACTGGATCCACATTCGGCTGAATGTTACTTACCGATTCACCGCGACGGGCCTGGATAACTGATGCCTGGTCTGCCTCTGTCTCCTGAGATAAAAAAATATATTAATGTTGACTAATGATCTGACGTGCTACCTTAGTATCCTAGCAGGTTTGCAATGGCATATCTAACTAGATTAAACTCTATATAAACCTATATACAATATAAGAATTCAAACAAAGTGCCTAAAGAATGGCTGGGATTAATATGGCATATTAATATCTTTCTTTACCTTTCGTGTTTACCGTTGTAACTATGAAAGAAACGTGAAATGCAACTGCAAAACCCTTGAAACTTACAGTAATTTCGCTGTGAAGATAGGACCAAAAAATTATACAATATTCCCTTAGTGTCTTAGTGATTCCAATACAGATGCCCATACAGTGAAATACACATTCCTTAGGGATATAGGGGGTATTCAATAAAAAAGTTCTATGCGTTTAAATGGTGTATATTTTGCCCTAACCAATCAGATGTTAGCTTTCAATGTTACTAAAAGTTCTGATTGTTGGGGCAAAATAGCACCATTTTAAACAATAAGAACTTTTATTAAACTCCTGATAGTATACAAATGGGTATCGGGTAAAAAGGAATGTAGGTCTCACCTACGGCGTTCCACTCCACTGATACACTGCATAAACGATTTTATAGCAGGTGTACCATACAAAGAACACCGAGCTCTAGCGTGGCAAAATATTGGTTTATAGCATGCGTGTTTACAAAAAAACAAATGCACAGCTACCGCTCTGTCTATTTGGATGTATGGGTATGTTACACCTGCCTATACACATCTTTTAGGGCTAGAGACAGTGTGGCAAACAGTTTCAACAATGTTCTGGTTCTGGTTCTGTGCTCACAGGAATGTTGACCTTCACCCAGATCCAGTATTACTGTGTCTTCCACTTTGATCCTGGGTGTGATAACCCCGCACTTTCGCAACCGGGCCCATGGTCTTTAACTGAATGGAAGGTGTCACTTACCCTTGTTGAAATTCCCCAGGTGTGTTTGTCCCTAATTACAACAAATAGGGGGCCAGTAGCGACTGGACTAACGTGACCTCAACCCCAGTTCGACGCTCGAACATTTCGAGTCGAAACTCGGACTCTCGACTGTCCCAAAGGGACATGGATTTCGTGATTTCTGGATCTGCACGTAGTCACCTGTCATTCGACCTATAAGCGAGGTATAGCATCGAATCGCGAGTCCCCTGTCTATTAATCCCGTGAGTACCTACGATTCTCGAATTCCGCCGACTAAACAGGATTCGACTCGGCGATTAACGATTGCCTCCTGAGGCCATGTATTAACCTCTCGCGAGTCACTATCGACCTCGCCTCCATGGAAAATGTCCGCCCTATGCGCGAGTCAACTTGAACCTCGACTCTGGGAAATTCTCAAATTCATGGATCCTTATGAATGTTCCACGCGCGCGTTGACGTCGGGATGAGAGTTAATTGCATATAAAAGTGCCACTTTGGTCCTTCCCCACAATTCAGTTAGTGATCTAGGTGGCACCAAAACTGCTGTCCCAAATAAAGATTCTATTGCTCTGTAGGCAATGACTTGTAATGTAGCAGCAGCATAATAAAATATACCAGCTTTATGGGAAAAGACACAGGTTGTTACAATGTCGTGTGTACTACTGTATGGAGGGCGAAAGTGGGACAATAACAAACCAATATAATAAATTTGCAAGACTTAAAACATAGGTTATCTAAATTTCATTAAAAAAAAAAAGAATGAGTAAAACAGATAATTTAGAAAAAATCCATTAGACATAATATTAAAGGAGGTCTTTTTATTGGTTGTACAAAATGGTATTCCAACAGTCATAGGCTATCCAAGCCTTTGGATTTATGTGTATTGTAACAATTTTTTACTTATGGGAGTTAACTCCCTTACCAATGTGCACTGACTTTTATCTTTGTTAAATCTTCAGAATTACGGTATACACAAGTTTGTCACAAGTTTCAGATGCAGAACACAACAGAATGTGAAATGCAGTTAGCACCATATAAACGTTGACACATTGTATGGAAATAGACAATCACAAGTGTGACAATACATGGGATCAACATTTCTGACTGTGCCATTCGAATACTCTAAAGCAGTGATGGGCAACAGAGGGCCATATTTTAGAGCGCACGGTATCACAATTTAGTGAAATTGCATGTTACTGTATGTAACTTTAACAAACGTTCAGTCGTAAATGTACAACCGTCGCCGTACATTTACATTAATTAACGAATTGTAAATCTACAATCACTTTATATAGAGATTACAATCATTATTGTTAATTTAGGGTAATGAACATAAATTAACGCACGTTAAAATAATCAGAAATTACCAATTGTTTAATGAATATGGCCCAGAAAGCCCTGAGTGAAAAGAGGTAAACAGTAGACTTTAGCCAATTGGAAATTATTTCATTGAGCCGAAATCAATCAAAGACATTATGCTGCCATTGTGTATGAATTGCATATTCCCATACAGCCCACGTAATGTGTATGAATTACAACATGGATGACAGCCATAGTGAGTTAAAAGCATAGGCAAGCAAATAAAATGCATCTGTGGCTCTTTTAATAGGGCAGGGGCCAGGGGTTAGTCCATTAAAACCATTGTGTTGTCCACCATTGCCCTAAAGATATAGAAGTCAAAAGTGAGTTGTTGTGCTATTGACTCTGTGAATATCTATACGCAGGTCTATGGGTTTCTGAGGGTGAATGTGAAAGGTTTCTCGTTGAATTTTTATGCCTCACAACTTTTTTTTAAAAAAAGGTACAACCTTAGATAGAAAGAATGTGTTGTGTAAATCTACATTTATGTCTCTGTCACTGATTCTCTCCCAATATATATGTCTGTCAATTATTCTTTCATTTCTTAGGTCTTTCTCCTAATCACTATGGCAATCCCTCTATCTAGCACACCCAGCGTATGAATCTGTCCATAAAACTATTTTCTGTCAACTTGCTGTAATCTGTTTGTCTAAAGATGGCAGCCCTCTCTCCCATGCTGAGTTGCCTCAAAACCTTCATATCAACAGCATCTTCAGGCCCCACTGATACTAAAGTAGACACCACGTTATTTTTCCTCATTGCAGTAACAGCCTCTTCCAGTCCTTCCCGTCCTGTTTCTCCATCAGTAACGAAGACAAAAGATGGTTCTGCATACCGTCTTGCTGGGCGGGCTGTGTTCTGAAGAATATTATTGATGGCATAAATGATGGCCGGTCCAACAACAGAAGATGAGCCATTGTAAAGAAGCTTTTCAACGCCCTGGGAAATTTCTGTAAGATCGAAGGCCAGAGGGAATGCCACAGATTGCTTATCTAGTCCTCCATATTGCAGTAGTGCTACTCGGGCATTGGAAGGATCATCATGTCTTCTGGCCAGTGACAGCCTTTGTGCCACCTCCTCAACAAAACCTGCAGCATACTTAAAATTCTGTTCTCCAGTTCGCATTGAGGCATCCAGGAGGAAAACTACATCCACAGGACGCTGTGTGCATTGAGCGACTGAGAGTTCTGTGAAAGAAAGGTGTATACATACTATGTATACAGCTCATACACATGCTACATATATATATATATATATATACAACAAACTTTATTAACCTCACTTCACTATAGCCAAAGATAAAACAAAGTTTTAAACTGACCTTCGTTTCCTAGGTTTAAATATAGGGAATAAATACAGGGAATTTAGCTATAAAATTGGCTTTGTTATGCAAAGGATCATATCCGGCAATTTACACTTTGTTACTTCTAATGAACCTAGCCCTATTTATTAGTAGGATGTTAGAAGAAGAAATAGAAAGAAGAACATTATGGAAAAAAATCACACGAGAGGAATGGAAAGGAAGAAATGACTTTGAAACCATGAAGGAGAGAGCAGTAAACATTCATGATAAGACCCAAGCAGGACCATTTATTGCACCCATGGAATACATTTAATAAGAACACAACATTTAGACAATGTCACAAGGACAGACATTTTTCAGTAACTTAGTCTCGTATATTTATTTATATTTAATAGCATAAAATCCTTTTACTAGCTCAACGAATGAACATTAACATATTTTGATTTGCTATAATAAATTAAAAGATAAGCTGAGCTATGTGATCATTATTATGGTCCTGCCACAGTAATAATTATCACAAGTCTTATCTAAAATGAATAACTAGCGGCCAGATTTATAAAGGTGCAATGTAGAGAGATGTTGGAATGTTGGCCTCATTTGTTTCTCATTGTTTTGGGGGTCAACCAAAATAATACCCAGTGAATTATTTCCATAAGTCTAGATGTGTGAACACTTATTATTTTCAGAGCTATCCTGCACTGCACCTTTATAACTCTGCTACTTTGTATGTCTCTTCATTTTATGTAAACATCTATACATCAGGTTTTCCTGTTATTCAGAATACCAGGGGTATGCACCCTAGTGTAATATAGGAGAATCTATGTGGTTTTAGCAGAGACTAAGCGCTTTGTCTGATTCCCCAACAATATCACCGTGAACCTTCCTAAAGGTATCAATAAAAAGCTCAGTCCAGTTCTGCCTCTCCTTCCCAGTGGAAAACTTGGCTTTTTCGGCTGTATAAACCATCATAGCAACCAGCTGGTTGTACGTAGGGGGCTCGGCAGATGCCCTCTGGGACTCAAGGAAGCCAGAAATTTGGGGGATGCTTTTAGGAAATGCAATCTCCACGCCCTCTTCACTGAGGTCATAATTAACGACAGATGCGGGGTAAGGTACCCTATCACCTGCAAGTAGAAGGTCAGAATCTAGATTTTCTCTTCCTTCTAATATTTTTCGTCAGCCTGACCAACACTAATGGCAAATTACATTTACCGCTCATCCAAAAATACCAACTAAATAAGACCAATTCCCAACAAATGACCTGCTATATTGTAAAAAGTTTATTATATTTGACGTTTTTGGGTTTTTTTTTTTTATTTGTTTTACATTCAAATCTATAATCCTTTTAGCAAAAATGTCCTGCCTTCTTCTGTCAGATTTAATACTTTTCTCCAGTCCAACTGTAATTCCACCTTCAAGATCGTCCCAGCCTTTGAGATTCACCCTCCTGAGATTCACCCTCCTGTTTTTCTGATATACTTATTTTCACAAGATAACACTGGATAGCAGGTGGAATATTTAAATTCTACAAACTAGCCAATCACAGCAGTGTCACAAATTAACACTAGATCTCTGGCAGAATATTCATATCCTACTAACTAGCCAAGTGTCACAAATTAACACTGAATCGCAGGTGGAATATTCAAATTATGACTATAAGATATCCCAGTACCGAATCCCCCACAGGAGCACCCGGAAAACCCCCCACCGGGCCAAAAAAAATGGAGGAGGAGGCTCCGACTCACCACCGTCGCTCCGGTAGCAGTTCAGGCCACCCACCCCCTACAAATACAGAAAATGCAGCCTGTGTACACAGCAAGACACACTACAGCAATATATGAAAAAGCGGTTACAGTTTATTACATCCAACTTATACACAAATAAACAGCTGGCCAGCTGCAATAAAACCGTACCTATAGGCACGAATAAAAAAACTTCTAACTTCTTCTGTATAGTGTTTCTTTAGGAATTTTATATATTAATAGTTATTGCTTACAGGTTTTAGAAGGGTTTTTATTCGTGCCTATAGGTACGGTTTTATTGCAGCCGGCCAGCTGTTTATTTGTGTATATGTTGGATGTAATAAACTGTAACTGCTTTTTCATATATTGCTGTAGTGTGTCTTGCTGTGTACACAGGCTGCATTTTCGGGAATATTCAAATTATACTAACTTTAATAGCCAAATCGCAGCAGTGTTCACTTTTTTGCACAGTGCTTGGGAAGCGGGAATCCTTCATCATATTTAAGTTTTAAAGGTAGTATTATAGGCACATTTAAAGGGGAAAAGGTAGGAAAATTGGTTAGATGGAGAAGGAGCAGGATGGAATAAACAGGAAGAATAAATTGAGGAAGAGAAAAAACTAATAACGTAGAGCAGAGCAGAATAAACTGGGGACATGGCAGGCAGCAAAACTGGACAGGAAGAAAAAGTGGTGAAAATAAAAGGAAAATAAAAGCAGAGTGGAGCGAGGAGCTTTCTACAATCTCTAAATCCTGCCTGCATAGCACAATATAGTAATAAAACAGTTATTTTAACCTAAAATAATTGTACAATTGGGAGGGATTCTTAGTGGTTTATATACGTGGAAGCTCAGCAGCTATAGTTTGCTGTGTAATTAGTTTTTTTAGTTGGAGCAGTTTGCAGCACTTCACTACCTTTCACATCTCAGACCAGGTCTTCCCCCATTCTGATTGGCCACCATATCCAGAGCTATTTATTGGCAGCCCTTTAAAGGAGAATTAGGCTGGGTACACACCATCAAATTTTTCGTTGTAGCCACTAACGAGCGGTCAGCCGGCATGAATCATTGTCAACCATGGCAAAAGTGGCCCTGGCCAACTGTACACCGCATCTGTGATTTCCGGCATACCCAATCATTGTTTGTCCAATCCAGACAAACAAGATCAATTGCTATGCCCATAAATACACCATCCAATACACAATAATATAGGTGAGTTGATCTGAAAAATTGGATGGTGTGTACCCAGCCTTATACTCAGGCAGTAATGAAATTCTTTCTGGCTGCTTCTACTGCCATTGTCCCTGATGTTTTCTCCATCTCACTGGAGAACATATGTTAATAAAGGAGTGGGAGGAGCTTGAAAACTGTCAGATACTTCCAGGCAGCAGTCAGTTACCATATGAGTATAATTCTCCTATAAAAAAGCAACCTGCTTTTAGATGCAGTATTCAAATAAATCTATCCAGATACCAGCTATGGTATAAACTGGTTGACTGTCTTACAAAGAAACAATCATATGCATGACAACAGGAAAATCTGTTACAACTGCCATCTTTCAAATCTTACACACGTTACCTGTTTGACACGGTAAATCCGGACACACAATCTGAGGGTCTGAAATGAAACAGAGAAATCGATTGTGAATAAAGTACAGGCTGTCCCTGGGTTACAAACATCACAAATCTTACTTAAAAACGGAGAAAATGGAGGGGCATAAATACTGTACAGCCAGGTGATCTACCGGTGGTTGGCTACCCTCCACTGTTTAATGGCCCCCAACCTTCCCCTTTACCCACCTTGCGCTGTATCATAAGCTGCTATTAAAAACAGCTGGTCCCCAAGCCACCCAGCACCGAAATCCCTTTTTGAAAATGCTGCAAACATCTGTCTAAGTTGCTTTTAATAGGTACATGCAACTTACATACAAACTCAAGAAGAAAACTACAGAACCTGGGGGTCTATTTAAAAACTGCGAAAGTACTTTTACGAACAAACGTTCTTTCATAAAATACCAAGCGAAAGTCAAATGATCAAGATTAATAGTTCCCCTGGTTCGTAACTGCATCGTGGTGAAAAATAAAATTTTAAGAAAACCTAAAATCAACGATTGTATTGCAGTTAATGCTGGAAAATAATCTAACATTCCCCCTGGACCCTTATTACTATAGAGAAAAACTGCAATATAATGACACTTTCCAAAGACCCACTGACAGGCTACATATATGGGCACTTATGCGTTTTCGCCACCTTAGACTTGAAAATTTTAAATTGCCAAACTTAACGCAAGGAAACACTTATCTGCATTTTATAAATACGCTGATTGCGGCGGTAATGAATTTTTGCAGCTGGATATCGCCGCTTTATAAATTGCGAAAGTTTAAATTTAGCGTTGATAACGGCAGTGAAAAGTTAACAAACCTTTATAAATATGCCCCGTAGTTTTTCAGAAATAAAGCGGACACATTATAATATTGACATTAGGAGCAAGACAATTTGGGGAGCCGGTTTAAGTTTTTTATCCAGTTTCATATAAATCAATTAAAATAACCCCTATAAAAAGACAGTCACTAGACTAGGTGTACATTTTCCAGTCACACTGGCTATAATAACTTCTAGATTTGTCCTGCCCTGATGTACAATATTTGATTACCAAATGCCAATATTCAATGTGCAATCTGATGAACGTAATGGTAAAATGGTTTGTGTGGAAGGTTGATACTAGGTGTAGGTGTGCATGAACCTTCTAAAATTGTTCAGTACCTGGGCAAAGAACTTCTTCCATGTTGTCTATAAACTCATCAGCTACAAGCTCAGAAAAGAGTTTCATCTTGGTCACACGGCCCTTATTGTTGCAGGCAATGGAGGTCAGGGTCTCATCTTCCTCTGGCTTGTTAAACATATCACCAATACCAATGGCATTAACATCTACATCTCCACCGCAAAGCACCTGAAGTCGTTCATCTGGGTCACGAGGATCATGACGTCCATCAGTGATGACCACAGCAAACACTTTGGCCTTATCACGTCGTGTTTCTTTGATTAGCTTGTTGTAGGCAAACTGTAAAGCAGAAGGGGTCCATGTACCTCCTGCAATCCATTCCAGGCGCCTTACTGCTTCCTTAAAGCTGGACAGTGAGTCAATACTGGGGTCATCTAACTGGATAGCCTCAAATGTTCCTTCATGACTGTACTGCACAACACCAACCCGAGCACCTAACGGGTACAATAACATGTTTACCGGAACCCTATTTAAAGTCCATATAACATTTACCATGAGACACTGTATGATTATAAAAAATAAACATTCATTTAAATCTATGTACAAAAAAGACAATTTCATTCTGACACACAAATATACAAAGAAGAAAAGTGTAAAAATGGCTGCTTCATGTGTCAGTGGCTTGTGGTTATCATGCCGCATCATACCTGTTTCAGACTTTGGATCCTTGGAAATAGACCCCAGTCTGCTCACCACATTGATAACAAAGTTCTTTTCCAATGAGAAGTTAGTGTAGCCAATGCTCTCGGAGCTGTCAATAATGAATACAATGTCCAAAGCCCCACAACGCTTCTCGCAATCTAGGAGAAAGTGAGAGACTTCATTATGGGAAATAACAAAACAAGTTTACAAACTCAAAGCAATGATTAAAGCCAAACTGTTTGAATGTTAGTCTGTAAAAATTTCTCCTGGACATTAACTGATCAACCAGACATACAAGGACACACTCTGAATGAGAAGTAATATATACATAACACTGCAACTATGGGGCAGCATGGTGGCTCAGTGGTTAACACTGAGGTCCCGAGTTCGATTCCACCCTTGGACACATCTGCAAGGAGTTTGTATGTTCTCCCCATGCTTGCGTGGGTTTCCTCAGGGAACTCCGGTTTCCCCCAAATCCCCCACAAGACATACAGATAGGTTGTATGTGTCAAATAAATGTGCTTAGATTGTAAGCACTTCGGGGCAGGGACTGATGTGAATGTATACATGTAATTGTAAAGTGCTACGGAAGATGCTGGCACTGTATAAATCCATAATAATAATAATAATAACTATATGCAAGCCTTCAATGCCTAAAGGTAAACCTTAGAGACATATAAATCTGGTTTCACAAAAATGATAAGATTGTTTTTAAAGTAAGTGAAACATAAAGGGCAACTTTAGTGTCCACACAACTTTCTGCTGCCTAAAAATATATTTAGCAAGAAGACAGAAGGCAGTACTCCCTTTCTACAACCTAAATCTCTTGGTGATCTGTCAAAGAGCTGTTGACTACTCCACCCCTCCGTCCCTACAAACAGTTTTAAATGTGGCAAAAGTTTTTTTGGTATCTCTCTACTAGGTTTAGACCATAAAACAGGAGCTAGTATTGTCTCCTACCTCCTTGCTAAATATAGTTTTTAGCAGCAGAATTTCACAATTACAATATAATTGCCCATCAAATTATAGGGAAGATAAGGGAGGAATCCAGCACCATGGGTTGCTTCTTATAACTTTGCAATGGTTAGAAATTTAAATAGTACTTTCCCGTATGGTTCTGGGGAAATTACACTAACCGCAGCATCCACAGGTCTCTCTGACATAGGTCATGACATCACACTCCTGCAAAATAAGCACACCGTGTCTGTAATATTGACTGACAACTTAAAATCAACCCACATTTATGTTAATATTCTATCATAAAGTTAGTTAACAGTTACACCCAATATATTGTATTGTTATCTTTGACATAAATATACAGTAAATAGTTCCTGTTAAACATTAAAGGGTATCTCCACTCATAAATGACACTGTACGCACATGCAAATACAGTGCAAGGGAGTACCGGGACCTGTGAGAGAAGCCAGGGCTGTGTTCCCTGCCTGCTCCAGATGGTTTAATTGAAGAACAGGTGGTAGGACATAGCTCCCTTACCTCCCAATCTTCAATGAAACTGAAAAAACTATCAGGGTTATTCAACAAAATTCTTATCGTTTAAAATGGTGCTAGTTTTGCCACAACCAATCAGATGTTAGCTTTCAAATGTTAAATAATATCTGATTGGTTGGAGCAAAATCAGCACCATTTTAAACGATCAGAACTTTTATTGAATCTCCCTGTAAGTGTTATTTATGTGTGGAGATACCCTTTAAAGGAGAACTAAACCCAAATTTTACTCCAGAATCTGAACTCCCACCCCCCCAACAAAACAAACCACCAATAAACTATAAAATGCCATTTCAGTAATCTACTATATAAAGTAGAAATCTTGTATGTATGTATGTATGTATGCATGTATGTATGTGCTCACTTCACAGCCACACCCCATAATACATCCACATAACGGAGACGCCCTCTGAAAGGGCCGACGCCCATGAAGTCCCGTTTGACCAATAAAAATTCTGCACATCACTTGCAGAGTGTGATTCCCCAATTCAGTAACTCAGATGAAGGGCCTGGGCTCTGTGTTCAGCAATATTACTTCCTGCTTTTCAGCCATGTGACAAGCTTGTAGTCATGTGACCAGCCTTTTCTGCATTAATAGGCTTCCCTTCTCAACTGTCAATTTTTCCCCAGGTGCTTCCCCAGCATTAAGCCTTAACTGAGCATGCTTCTCTTCCCAGGGTGGAGGGGCGGTGCAGAGGTCAAGTGATTTCACTCAACCTACTGGAAGCAGGAATTTTGAACATTCACCCCAATTAAATTTCTCACAGGCTCCAGCCATAGATGTGATTGTCAGCTCATTTTAAAGGAAATACTGCAGGCTTTTATTTAACCATAACTGGTTTTGAGACCACAGTTGCCCTTTAAGTCAGAAAAAATGCTTCAGGGTAAACTTTTTTCTTTAAACTTTGCTTAACTACACACTATTCACATTGTGTTTTCCTGTATTGCTTTTGCATTTTAATGTGTTAGCATTGAGCTAATACTATTATTACAGTGCAAATGTTAAGGCACAGAAATGAGTGTGGCAGTGAATTCATTTGTGTGAGATTTCCAAGGTCCATTTAACTCTGTCTCCACTGCAAGTCTACATGAAGGAAAGTCTATAGTATGCTGTGTATAGACATGTTGGCACTTGACTGGCCAGAGGAGAGGTTAGAAAAGAAAAATATGATTTACCCAATATTCATGGATATTGCTTAATTAGATTGTAAGCTCTATGGGGCAGGGACCTCTTTCCTCATGTTACATGTTTCAAGCACTTGTATATTTCATGGCGCTCTTACTTATTTATGTATTTATTTACTGTCCCCCTTGCATGACTTTTTGTATTCTATATTGTACAGCACTGCTTCCCCTAGTGGCGCTATATAAATAAACATACAGTATACATACATACATACATCACACAAAAATACAAAATGATTCATTATACTTACTGTCAAACCGGGATCGCCTGGGGGACCAGCATCACCCTATGTGATGAAGAGCCAAAGGCAACAAATTAATTTATTTAATGATCAATTCCATTAAAGAGACATCATTCCCATCAGTTTAGGATTTTTGTTTAGGATGTGTTATTCCTTTTCCTTTTTAATATACAACATTACTCCTATGTCAATACAAAGGATTTGTCTTTAAAAAAAATTAGGTTAGAACTTTTATTGTCCATTATTAAAGTTTTTACTTTAGTCATCAACAAGTACACATTGCATTCTGTGCATCACAGACAGACATTGCATTCTATTCATTACTGTACAGGCAGACATTGCATACTGGCCCCACTCTGTTGGCAGACATTTCATTCTGTGCATTACAGGCAGACATTGCATTCTGTGCTTTAAAAGCAGACAGTGCATTCTGTGCATCAAAGGCATTGCTCTCCCCGTGCTTGTGTGGGTTTCCTCCGGGCGCTCTGGTTTCCCCCACAATCATAAAGACATACTGATAGGTTGTATGTGTCAAATAAATGTGCTTAGATTGTAAGCTCTTCGGGGCAGGGGCAGGGCCTGATGTGAATGTATACATGTAATTGTAAAGCGCTACGGAAGATGTTGGTGCTATATAAATCAATAATGTTGCATCACAGGCAACATTGCATTCCATGCACCACAGGCCGACATTGCATTCTATGGATCACAGACAGACACTGCATTCTGGGGATCACAGACATTGCATTCTGTGCATTCCAGGCAGACTGTGCATCGTTGGCAGACATTGCATTCTGAGCAACTTTGGCAGACATTGTATTCTGTGCAATGCTGGCAGACATTGCATTCTGTGGATCACAGGCAGACATTGCATTCTGTGGATCACAGACAGACATTGTATCCTTCGTATCACAAGCAGACATTGCATTTTGTGCTTTACAGGCAGACATTCTGTCCCAGGCAGACATTGCATTCTGTGCACAACAGGCAGTCATTGCATTCTGTGCATCCCAGGCAGACATTGCATTCTGTGGATCACAGACATTGTATCCTTCGCATCACAGGCAGACATTGCATTTTGTGCTTTACAGGCAGACATTCTGTCACAGGCAGACATTGCATTCTGTGCACAACAGGCAGTCAATGCATTCTGTGCATCCCAGGCAGACATTGCAATGTACGCATCCCAGGCAGACATTGTATTCTGTGCACAACAGGCATTCATTACATTCTGTGCTTCCCAGGCAGAAATTGCATTGTACACATCCCAGGCAGAGATTGCATTCTGCGCATCCCCTTAGTAATGTAGTGTAATTAGCTTTATGAGAGAAATGTTTGTATTGTACTAGCACGGGAAATGTATAACAGAATGACAGCACCGAAGGACAGAAGAATTAATGAAACTGTTTACCTCAGATCCTGGACCTCCTGATTCTCCTCTGTTGCCTGGTTCACCTGACAAACCAGGTTCTCCCTGCAGAAAATAAATTCACTGTCATTACAGATGGTTCTTCTTAACACAAAACTGCCAGAACACACACAATGATATGTAACAAAAACTCTTGTAATACTCACAGGTGATCCTTTCTCTCCATTAGGTCCAGAAGATCCTTTTAATCCAAATTCCCCTCGTAAACCCTATAGGGAAAACAATTATTCTATGGACTAGCCATATAAGTAGCTAAATAAGTTCATAGTATAGGATCGAATTGTGTTTTCATGTACAGATAAATTGCAGGTGTAGACGCTATGAAATAGGTGTTATATTTTTCTAATTACTAATGGGGGCCTAATATTTAACAATTAAATGTATCCACAACTTGTGGTAACAGTTGACTAGGGATGTCCAACCAAGGAATACCTGCAGCGACACAAATTACTGAGAGGAGAAAAACACAAGCAACGTTGATGCCTATGACTAAGCTCCTTGTGGAATGAGTCTGTATGTACAATTTCTACAGCATGTACTATGTATGTATTATGGTCACAAAATGAAATAAATATTAACTGTTACTGAATGATGTGCCTATTATTAGGCTCAGGAACCATGGGGCTTATGTTCTAGAGGTATTACGTTTTACTGTATTTATCTGCAACCAATCAGAGTTTAAATTTTACTTCAGTTGGATAATTTCTGATTGGTTGCTGCAGATAAATAGCACAGGTAAACTTTTATACCTTTTAGTACATAAGCCTTGTGTGCTGAGTAAACAAGATATTAGTATTGGTAATATAGGACCCGATTTACAAGCTTAAAAATTCCCATTAGAAGGAAAATATTTAAATGACTTATAATGATATGATCTGGTTTCAGTAGTGGCCAATGTATGTTCATTAATGGAAACCTAATCACTTGTAAAATTGCATGTGATGTTGTAAGTCCTTTAAAGCCTCTGGGTTTTAATTAAAAATAGGATTCACTTAATGGGTGTCACTGACCTGAGGGCCAGGCAGACCCTTTTCTCCCTTCTCACCCTGGAACAAGACAAAGAGGAAACATATTAAACATGAGATTTAAACTTGTGCAAAAAACATTTTTTCTTTTACCATATACAGGATGAGCTGTTTTTGATAACACAGTAAGTAAAGTAGGATCCTCTTTCAATAATACTAAAAAATGGGCCCACATTCCAATCAGCACTATTTAACCACTTTGGTGTTAGTAATACTGACCACAATATTTATGATTGTGTTTTTATACACCCATGCTAAATAATTTATTGTTCACTGCAGATGACATAAATGTCATGGTGTCATGAGGGATATGGGAAGTTATATGGAAAATGGAATCAACATATTGTACTGACCCCATGAATTCTGCACGATAGAGCCTTAAAGGACAACTTCATCCTCATAATGACATCTTTTAGAAAGAATGGCATGTCCACCCCCAAAACTCAAATTTAACCCCATACTGGCCCCACTCTGTAGTGTACAAAAATCCTTTTTACATCCCAGCTCCTTATGGTTGCCATGCTGTGCCCCTCCAAAGTCCAGGAAAGTGTAGTGTAGAAGGTCTGGGTGACTCATCCTGCGCCTGTCTCAGCCTCAACCTAGACAAGGTCTGAGGCATGCGCAGGAGAGTCCTCCTCCCCCCCTCTCCCTCCCATTTTCTTCTCCCTCCCCCTAGTGTAAAATCCCCAGTATATATTATATATATTGATACCCCAGCCCCAACCGCCGTAACAGAATTCATAGAAAGTGCCCAGATAGTTACTTACCTTCCCTCTATCCTCCGGCGTTCTTAGCAGCCAGCAGCCGTGTCCCTGATTGGCTGCCTCTCATTTCCGTGCAAGCAGAGGGCCTGGAGACGGCCGCGGAGGTTAGAGGGAAGGTAAGTACATATCGGGGCACTTTCTAAGAATTTTATTACGGCGGTTGGGGCTGGGGGATCAATATGTATAATATATAAAAAGTTTAAAATAGGGGTGGACATGCCCTTTAAAATATGTTGAGATATCCCAATTTGTCTTCTGGAATTGTTTGCTTATGCCTGCTATGCTCCAGGATACCTTATGGAAACTAAGGGACAGTGTGTGTTAATGGCTATATATTTTCATGCCCCCTTCAACAATTTAGGGAACTGGTTATGAGCTTGAACCTCCTCAGAGGAGGAGACTAGGGGAATAGTATTTAGTTATTGGCTGTGATGCATTTATCATATCTATGACTGACAGTTGCTAAAGGAGGGGAAACAGGACAGTGTGCAGCATTTCCAGGTTCCAGGTTAATCTTTCAGCTTTCTAAATATTGCAGTATTGAGGTTTAGGGGGGGTTACTTATATCCAATTTTTCATTTGATGGTGAACTTGCCCTTTAAAACAAACTTTCCACTATGGTCCATAGACCTTGAATTTTATAACAGTTGACTGGGAGCAATGGAACTGGATCCACATGGCTGAATTGTTACTTACCGATTCACCGCGACGGCCTGGATAACTGATGCCTGGTCTGCCTCTGTCTCCCTGAGATAAGAAAATATATATTAATGTTTGACTAATGATCTGACGTGCTACCTTAGTATCCCTAGCAGGTTTGCAATATGGCATATCTACTCACTAGATTAAACTCTATATAAACCTATATACAATATAAGAATTCAACACAGTGCCTAAAGAATGGCTGGGATTAATATGGCATATTAATATCTTTCTTACCTTTCCGTGTTTACCGTGTAACTATGCAAAGAAACGTGAAATGCAACTGCAAAACCCTTTGAAACTTACAGTAATTTATCGCTGTTGAAGATAGGACCAAAAATTATACAATATTCCCTTTAGTGTCTTAGTGATCCAATACAGATGCCCATACAGTAAATTACACATTCCCTTTAGGGATATAGGGGGTTATTCAATAAAAGTTCTTATCGTTTAAAATGGTGCTAATTTTGCCCTAACCAATCAGATGTTAGCTTTCAAATGTTACATAAGTTCTGATTGGTTGGGGCAAAATTAGCACCATTTTAAACAATAAGAACTTTTATTAAATCTCCCTGATAGTATACAAATTTGGGTATCGGGCTAAAAAGTAATGTATGTCTCACCTACGGCTTCCACTCCACTGGATACACTGCATAAACGATTTTTATAGCAGGTGTACCATACAAATAACACAGAGCTCTAGCTGTGGCAAAATATTGGTTTATAGCATGCGTGTTTTTACAAAAAAACAACTGTCACAGCTACAGCTCTGTTCTATTTGTATGTATGGTGTATGTTACACCTGCTATACACATCTTTTAGGGATAGAGACAGATGTTGGCAACAGTTTCAACAATGTTCTGGTTCTGGTTCTGTTTGCTCACAGGAATGTTGTACCTTCACCCCAGATCCAGTATCTACTGTGTCTTCCACTTTGATCTGGTTGTGATAACCCGCAATTTCGCAAACTGGGCCCCTGGTTCTTTAACTGAATGGAAGGTGTCATTCATTACCATTGTTAGAAATTCCCCAGGGTGTGTTTTCCAATACACAAATAGGTGACCAGTAGAGATGGACTAGAACTTGAACTCAAACCCAAGTTCGAGCCGAACTATTCGAGTGCGAAACTCGGACTTCTCGAACTGTCCCAGACATGGATTTTCGTGATTTCTTGATTCTGCAAGTAAAATGTCTATTATACCTATAAGCGAGTAAATATCGAATATCGAATCCGCGAGTAAAATGTCTATTATACTAATACGTGAGTAAATATCGAATTCTCGAATCCGCGATTAAAAAGTGTATTATACCTATATGCGAGTAAATATCGAATCCATGAGTGAAATGTCTATTATACCTATACGCGAGTAAATATCGAATATCGAATCCATGAGTAAAATGTCTACTGTACCTATACGCGAGTAAACATTGAATTCTCGAATCATGGGATAATTCTCAAATTCATGGGATAATTATCGAATGTTCAAACGCGAGAGCTTGAAAGTAGCGCGCATGAGAGTAAATTCGAGTTTTCGAAAGTCCAGGATATTCGAACATGTTCCCCTGGCCATTTCCCAGGTCCCATAGCCATTTACATTAAGTTACCATTGATATTTTAATTGTATTTCATTCGAACTTTTCGAACTATTTGACTCCCATTGACTTTAATGGGTCCGTTTTCGAACTTTCCATATAGTTCGAAAGTTTGAAAACGGACCAAACTTTCCAAAGTTCGTCCATCTCTAGTGACTATAGATATACTGTGGGTTCTAATAGAACCCAGTTTCAAATCGAATCCGAGGGTTTCAAAGTCCTGACGAAACTTTCAGAACTCCCGGGATTTATAAAACCCTAATTTTCGATCGATAAATTTGATCATTATCGAAACTGAAAGTAGATGATTATCTAAAGTAGATGCAGTGTTCTCCCCAGAATTTTTTTCCAGCCGGGTGGCATGAAAAAGTAGCCGGGTGGGCACGGGAAATTGGTGGTGGGGAAAAATGTGCACTGCATCAAGCTCATTATATAGGACAGGGATGTCTAACTTTCGTCCCACTAGATGTTTGAAAACTATGACTCCCAGCATTCTGTGGTTGTAGAATGCAGGGGAGTTGTTGTCAACATCTGCAGGGAGTTGTAGTTCCCTTTTGAAGGTAACCCATGTAACATGGCAGCACAAGCACAGTGCCACCTTTTGTGGCTTGGGGTCTTGGAAAAGCTAGTAAACATGTGTAAATAATCTTCAAGTGTAAAAAGGGTCTGGACGGGAGGAGTATTGGCGGAGTTTTACTGACCTATTGGCACATCAATTAAACCATCATCTAAATTCTTTTATATCACAAGTGTTCTCTCAAGGAATTTTTTCCAGCGGGTGGCATGAAAAAGTAGCCGGGTGGGCCGCCGGCTAAAAGACCCTAGGGAGAACACTGCGGTGATTATCGAAAATTAAAATTAGTAGAACAAGTTTGTAATATTGGTAACCCTCGAAAGTAGCGTTTGATTTCGGTAACCCTCGAAAATAGAATGTGGAAGCTCGAAAACAGCCAGATCGAGAGAAAAGATAGGGGGAGATTCAATATGGCCCTTTTCCGTCTAAAACCCACGTTAACCCTAAAAAAAATTGGGTTAACGTGGGTTTTGGACGGATTTTCGAGCACAGCACCATTTCCGAATGTTTTTGGAAATATCGCTGTGCTAACGATCCATAACCTGTAGTGTTAAGTTTTGCGCTACTTTGTAGCGTGAAACTTAACGCTACGGCTTGTGGAGCGTTAAGTCCCACTCCTTACCTTAGCCCGATCCCGCAATGCAATAACTGCCGTTATCTCGTTTACGTCAGTTATTGTATCGCGGGATCGGGCTAAGGTAAGTAACGGGAGAAGCGATATTGAATCTCCCCGATAGTTTTTAAATGAGTTTTGGTTATATTTACGGGTTCCCCAGACCATTCCCCAGGTCCCTGTGTTATTTACAGTAACCTACTATTACTATTTCATCCTTAAAATCGGTAGAAACTTTCAGATTTTTTTCTCCCATAGACTTCTATGGGTCCGCTATTCGAAACTCATCAGTTTCGAACATCTCTACTAGTGACCAGTAGGTACCAACAAACAATAGCGTGATGGCGGGCGGGACACTCCCCTCTCCTGTTACATCCGTCCGGAGTGGCTGCAGTCCTATGGGAGAGCCGGACACCTCCCGATCCGAAGTTTAAAGGTAAGTATATTGGCGGACGCTGCCTCCTCCATGGGAAATCAATATGGAGCCGGACTATCCAGATGTATATGAAACTTCACTTTTATTCACAAACTTTCTTTAAAATCATGTTACAAAGTTGATAGTAAGCCCATTCAAACGCTCACTAAGTTCTCACCAAACCTGACGCGTTTCATGCCTCCTAAGGGCACTTCATCAGTGATCAATGGACAGCAGAATTCCCATACAGTAATCCCATACAGTAGTCGCATACAGTAATAGCCAAATCCAGTATGGCTATTACTGTATGGGACTTCTGTATGGGAATTCTGCTGTCCATTTAAAGGGCAACTAAAGCCTCAAAACAATACAGAATCAGAAGTCTACAACAGATACCATCCTCCTGATTCTGTATTGTTCTGAAGCATTCGTTGCCCTTTAAATGGAAAGTAATCCCCAATTCCTTGGCACTCCAGATATTTGGAAACTACAACTCCCAGCATGCTTTTGTTGTTTAGGACAATAAAATAGTGAAATAAATATACCCTTAAAAGTGTAGTTTACCCTGCTTCACTCACAACTCCCCCACACATTTTCTTTTCTGTATCATCTCTTTTGCTACATAATAAAAGTGAAGCAAAAAATAGTTCATTTTCCAAGCTGATTACCTTTACAACAATGTCTCAAATAAATAATACAACTTAAATAAATATATATGTGTGTGTGTGTGTGATATCAATATTTCATTTGCTCCAATATCACCTACAACAATCAATACAGATTAGTAATGTTATCCCCAATATTACGTATTATGCTAACCACGTTCTCTCCACAATGTTACTTAAACACAAACTTACTTTAGGTCCTTGTGGGCCTGGGCTTCCCCTCTCCCCAATGTCTCCTGGGTCGCCACGTGACCCCTAGAGGGAAAAAAGAACATAAAAAGTTGAAAGCGCTGACATTGTGAATCCAACAAGGATCTCCAGGTTATTATGGCCAATAGGAAAGTGATAGCATTAGGTCATTCTTGTTTTATCAGCTTTGTTTGGAGAACAGCATTACAGCTATTAGCATTGACTTTTAGGAGCCTTTGAGTTCATTGTAAGATTTGGCTGCTGTTGACAGCAATAACAATGAGAGTAAAGCTGGGTACACACAGTAACGATAATCGTTAAACGATTTATCGTTACTGTGTGTACGTTCGTTTCCCAAACGAGCGCGCGGCCGCGAACGATCGGGTCGGCCGTACGCTCGTTCGGGAAAGGCCGAAAATTTCCATCGGCCCGCGCTAGACTCCTATAGGGAGTCTAGCGCGGCCGATGGAAACACACAGTCCCGAGCGTTCTCCCTATAGGGAGAACGCTCGGGACTGTGTGTATGCAGATCTTTGAAAGACGGCAGACAGGATCTTGCAGATCCTGTCTGTCATCTTTCAGAAATCGTTACTGTGTGTACCTAGCTTAAAGTAAAAGCTATTAATACATAGTGTAACCATCAGAATGAACTCACATTCCTGCCGGGAACCCCCAGACCTCCCTGTGCTCCTCTTGGACCTGGGCCACCACGATCACCCTAAAAAGAAAAAAAACAAACAGATGTTGACAGAAAAAAGATTATTTTCACTTGTATTTTCCATATAGATAAATTGCAGCCTTCACCACCTTCCCTTTACCCTGGTTTATGTTCATCACCCAAAGCACCAGACCCAAAACAGTTGTTGGCCTCTGACAGCAAGATAAGCGCCACCGCCAGGTTCTAACATGTCTTGTTGTGTTTATGTCAACTACATGATGTGGTTTTCAATGAATATCCCCTGCATTTCAACCCTTACACGTCATCAGTAAACATTACCAGGATGAGTTCTTATCGTTTAAAATGATGCTAATTTTGCCCCAACCAATCAGATTTGATCATTTGAAAGCTGATTGGTTGGACCAAAATTAGTACCATTTTTAACAATAAGAACTTTTATTGAAAAACCCTGTCAGCTTTTAAAGCAGCAGAGAAACACAAAAACCCTCCCCCACCCCCCAATCCCACATGCCAGTTCCCCTGTACACCCATTGACACTAACCCTTTATTTATTGAGGTTTATTCCATATAAATTATATTGATTTACCTTTGTTCCTTTAATTCCAACTTCTCCAAAAAGTCCTCGTGGTCCCTCTGGTCCAGGATCTCCCTACACAAACAGATGAAATATGAAACTTCATAAAGCTCAACATTCTAATAGGGTGAAATGTACTTAACAAATCTCTAGATTTATTTGTCCCACCTTTTCTCCCTTTGCCCCATCAGGTCCTGGAGCTCCTTTAGTGCCAGGATCACCTCTGCGTCCCTAGATCATGATGATGAGAAAGTAAATCAACAGCGACTATAAACGTTGCATATGCACAACATGTCAGATTCTCACCGGTTCTCCTTCTGGTCCTGGCCCACCAGGGGATCCTTTATTTCCTTTCACACCTGGAGCTCCAGGAGCACCAGTATTACCAGCGGGGCCCTATAAAGAAAACAGAAAAATAAAAATGATTAACACACAGTAAGTTCAAGATGGCTTCCAACTGGCTACTGTGCTCCAATTGGTCGTGCAAGGCTAAATAACTTGGGTTAGCTGAGAATTTCAATCCGTCAATTTGGATATTATTGTATAATAATCACTTTGTGTATAGTGTCCAGGGAGGAAATCAAACTGGGAATATTCGTCTTTTGGCCTTGATGGACACAGGGGGAAATTTACATCAGGTGTTCCAAATAGCTGCTATCATGGACACAGAAATACTGTCCCTGTGGGCTTGTGTTAGAGAGAATGTTCAGGGGCCATGTCACCTCCTATTGATAATTATTTTATTCTTATTTTCCATTAATAAATATTATAGTACAGCTCATTGTGCACTTTTATTTAACTAAATTTGTAGAGAGCTGCCATATTGCAAACTAAATCATACACAGTGCTAGTTCTTTGTGTTTGTACTCCAGAAATTGTTTGCATGTCATTGTGTACACTGTATCCACACATCAGCACAGTTGGATCATTACTTAAATATGACACAGAACATGAACCAGGGGAATTGAGAATAAGTCTATTAAGTATGGCAGCTCCAGCTAATGTCAATAAATATAAGTATACAAATCTAATAGGAGACATTGTCTACATGGTTTCCTTTAAAAGTAATATGCTTAAATTATCCACATTACCTTATTTCCCTTTTCTCCAAAGGCACCTGGGGGTCCATTACGTCCAGGTCTCCCAAGTTCACCCTATAACAAGAAATCAGAGTAATCATATGGATATCCAAATGCTGTACATATAGTGTAACAGTATCCGGAATACCTTCAAACTATCAGCCGATATCTAGATATCAGTAGAAAATAAATACTTAATGCACTGAGTTTACCGGCACATGATTAATGGTCATAAGTATATAACTGGTTGATAATTAAAATGATTGTTCAAATGCATTTGCCTTGAAAAATGGTACTGCTTTCTCTCTCCATAGCTCAGTACTGCCACCTCCTGTGCAGAACAGTAAATGTTGTAAATGTTGTTAGTAAAAACCTCTGATTATTATTAACTAAAAATTTCTATTAATAAAACTGCGCCAATTATTAGCGTTCAGAAAGTCATTTTCATTAAAAGAAACTAACCCGCACCTTTACCTATCCCTTTTGTATGTATATATAATTTTATTTATAAAGTGCCACGCAGCGCTATACTCTCCTGTAACTGGTGCTGGAAAGAACAAGTGCCTCTTCTTCTATGGGGGGTTTAGAGGTGGGAAGGTAAAAAGTTTGTTGAACATCCACTCCAGATGTTTAGAAAATACACCTCCTAGCAACTAAAGCATGCTGGGAGTTGTAGTTTCTAAACATGTGGAGTGCCAAGGAATTGGGGGTTACTGGATTTGGCTATTATTATATTGGCACCAATACTGTATGTTCTTCTGTTTATTATAAAAGGGTCCATTTAAAGGGCAAGTAAAGCCTCAAGACAATACTGAATCAGAATACTCTGATTGGCGTATATTCGAGTATATACGGTAACTTTTCCCCACTGAAAAAATGACAGTCTGAAGCCAACACTGCTATGCTGGTATTTTTAGTAATTTCTTGTTAGCGCTCTGCAAAAGTTAAAGTTGTCTTATTTATATATTATTAAAATTCTGTCTTTTTTTAAGAACAAAGTCAAAAACCTTTGTTTTCCTGCCAAGCTTGTACTGTTAGCCATTATATAAAACATTAATGCACAGAAATACAAATACTGGGGTAACTGTATTAAAACACATGTTCTGTTTTTTCTGAATGAGATAATTTGTGTGATAATTGGCCAGTAATTTGTCAGTTGTCTGTCTAATTGGACAGGTCCCTGGAAGCCATGTAGGAAGATGTCAGACCTTCCTCCATTCTAATTAGGTTCAGAAGGAAGCATGCTCATCATACTTACCTAAATGTGACTATCATGTTCTGCGGACTTAAGGTTTGTCAGGAATCATGTTTTGTAGGTGTCTGAACAGGAGGCAATCTTTATATTAACCGTATGACCTATGCGCATTGACTGTTGAGACTGGTTCATAGGAACATGTGCACCAAATCATGATCACATACCTGATGGCCTTTGTCTCCAGGTTCTCCAATGTCTCCAGGACTTCCTGGATAACCATCAAGACCCTGAAAAAATGATTTACACAATTTATTAGAAATAATCTGATATGATTATACTAATATGCTCACTATGACATTATCAGGGTTATTTAATAAAAGTTCTTATCGTTAAAAATGGTGCTAATTTTACCCCAACAAATCAGATGTTAGCTTTCAAATGTTAAATAAGATGATTGGTTGGGGCAAAATTAGCACCATTTTTAATTGAATCTCCCTGTAAGTGTATAAACTACAAATCCCCTTTTTCTTCACCTTTTCTATCCACTTTCTCCTTAAACTTTGCCTGTTTCAGCTTGTTCTCTTGGGAATCTACCCATCTTTCAAACTAAGAATGTGCTAATTGTCTGCCCACCAAGATTTCAGCTACCTACTGCCATTCCTTCCTTAGTTCTGTCATATCTCCATCACTTAGACCATCATGTCTACCCTGAACATTTTATATCCTGACTCTTTTCATTATCAATTCTGCCTCCACTTTATCTGTCACATCATCTGCAAGATGTCTCCTCACTTTATCTTTTTCTCCTTTCACATGCCCAGACTACATCTTCCCTAGAAATTCACTTTCTTCCATCTTCACCTCTATTTATTTATCTTATATCTCTTCCTTATCTATCCTATATGTCGGTCCCAGTCTTTGCACGACAACGTCATATTTAAATTATCCGTTATCTTTCCTATTTCCATTCTTCCTTTTCGTATTAAGTAATACCCCCTCTTCCTGCTAATAAGAAAATGTATTCATTCTCACTTACCCTAGAACCAGGGTCTCCCTTGCAGCCAGGAGCACCGATACGACCCTGTTTACCCTGCAGAATAAAAGCAAAAAAATTGGAAATTAATCACATTTACCAAACAGAAGGAAAACAAGAAGGGGTCAGTCAGATTTTAGGTTCCAATGTATCAGATTTTAATTTATGTAAAAGATTTTAGCAGCTGAGAAATGGTTGGTTAGAAAACTACAGAACTATTTTGGGTGCTTGTGAAGGTTCATTCATCCAGGTCATGGTATATCGGTGGAATTCAGTTAGATTAACTACACTTGAAGTTTAGTTCTTGAAGAAGTTTTGCTAGTCACCTGACTCGCTTTCTCCATTAAGAAAGCCAGTCAGATGACTTAATTTAGAAATCCACTCAGATGAAACCCCCTATTTACCTTCTATTTTGGCCCCTTTTGCTCTTGGACATAACGTTTGTTCCTTAAAGGGCAAACTACTCATTTAACCGCCACCCCACACTCCCTTCTCTCTGCTGCTCCTTTCCTTTGGAACTATATCCTTCTCTCTGTAAATTTACCTACTAGTCTAATGCTGTAGTAGATATTAGATTGAATTGACAATAACAAGGTAAATAATCCAAATATCAAGGTGATTCCAAGGCCAATATAACCCACTTTCTATCAAGTTTAGAGCTGGGCCTTGATCTGTTAATGAGATATCAGACATGGTCTGCCTTCCCCTGACTAACCAGCAGGCTGTTCCTTTACTGTAGGGCTGATAGGCATAGTGTGTCACTAGCAACTTCCAGGAGAATTTACCAAGGTAAATATAGATCAGGCCTTACCCCCTGCATAACTTTATTACCCACTATTTGCACTAAACTCCCCTTCATGTGTTTAAGCTTTTTTGAAACTGTATATGATTTAAATATTAAATTCCAACAATCTACTATTTCTATCATTTAGGAAATGTATCTTGTGGTGTGTAATCTGGTTAATTGCAGATACTGTGGTCCGTGTCTGGTTATAGTTTTACTCAGTAATATTATATAGAGCATTTAGCTCCACTTACATCACGCCCCCCACAATGGAATTTTTTGGATTGAGTGGTGGCCCCTTTTGTCATTCAGTTTCCCTATCATCAGCTTTTCCTATATATGTCCATGTGGGACGACTCTGATTATCACATTATTACATCATATCTACTCATTAGAATAATCAGTACAACATTTCTACAATATAAAACCAGTACAATATTTACTCACCTTCTGTCCATCTGTTCCATTTCTGCCGTGCGCTCCTGACGCTCCCTGATACAGTAAAAATAATTGTTAGTGTTGCACAAAAACAATTTCCTAATAAAACAAAGTAAACTTGCAGGAAAATGACCCGTTACCTTTCTTCCATCTGCTCCATAATCTCCCTGTAGGAGACAAAGGTAGATCCAGTTATAGTGGTAGAGACATATATGGGTGACTGGAGAAATGATTAAATTTCACATTTACCTTTTCACCTTTCAAACCAGGGACACCCTAAAATGCAAGAGAAAGAAATTGTCAGACGACAGATTGTGGCTGCACAGTGTTGGGACTTCTTATTTTAGAAAGGCCACAAACCAGACTCACTCACCTTAGGACCAGGAAACCCAATTGGTCCTTCAATTCCTGGATCTCCCTAAAGAGATAAAAGAACAATTGAGAAATGAAGTAGTCAGAACAAGGAATAAATGTCAGATGTGAGGCAGATATCAGTTTGGTCTTCAAAACCTGTTGGTGGTTCCACATGGTTTAAGAGACTCACCTGTCTTCCTTTTTCTCCTGGCTCTCCAGACAACCCAGCATTTCCCTTGGCCCCCTGAAATAAATGGAATAGCTGGTCAGAAACACTGAAACTCACTGAAAAGCAGCTAGAAAGAAAAAAATACATAATAAGAAAGACATGGCTGACATTCCATACATAAACCGCATTCAATGTGTGTCTTCTGGTACTGGAACACTGACAGGATATATGCTTTTTGTTCACAGGAAAAGGAAATTGACTGAATAGATGTCTGTCATCTTGGGCGGATTTACTCATCAGGAGCCTGTCCTTCCAACCACAGGCGTCTCTTACTTATAGAAACCCTCCATAAATACCCAGAGGATTTTCAAAATCTTTATGGTTTTAATATTTGGTCTTCCCTAGAATCAAACTGCCACAGATAAATAAAATCAGCAAAAGCTAAAGTTCCGCAGATCAGCTGCCCCCTATTTAACACTATGAAACATAACACACTCCCAATATATACTTATATGGACATCAGTACAGGCACTTGCAGAAATTCCTAAATTCTAAATGACGTTTTTCTCACCTTCTGTCCTCTTTGTCCAGGAAGACCTGCAGGACCAAGAATCTCCAGACAGCTTGGTTTGTAGCACTAAAAAAACACAATTACAATAAGTATAATACCCACTGGAGTAAAATGTATCACATATTAACCTTCTCCCAAACACACACACAGGAAGCAGCACCATGACAGGTCAGTAATTAAAGGTTAGGTCTGACTGTCAATACAGTCAGTTCAACAGCCTTTCTACAGATGATGTCCTACATGGTGATTATTATTGCTTCAATCTGCTGCACATAAACCAGATACTCCATAACAAGCTAATTATCACGATGAATAATTTATTAAATAAATATAATAAAAACACTTTGAATTGAGGATCTTAAAATTGGGAATTATTGTGGGATAATTATGGGACACTGATTATTTATGTCTTTGCAGGTCAAAGGCCTCTACTGCCTCTATAGCATGCACACTATAGTTTAGTTAAAGCCGGAAACGGTCAGGACCTTTCAGAGGAGCCAGCAGTGGATCTTGCTCGCGGGTAAGTTTGCTCCCTTCGTTCCTGGCTCCTGTTATATTAATTGAAGAATGGGAGGTAAGACAGATCTCCTTTAAAAAACCCATTCTTCAATTAATGCAAAAATGGATAGGATCAATGTTTGAGTGAACCTATCCTTTAAAGCTACAACACTCAGCATTTTTGCAGTGTGCACAACAGTAGATGGGCAGACATTGACTTAATATTTTAAGCAATAAGGAAGTGCAGCCCACAAGAAAATGTTATTATCATTACCTGGGTTACTTTTTTATGATAGGAGTTGTTAGCCTATTTGCTTCTTCTTGTGACCCTCTTGGCGTCACTTATGGTACCATGGCTGTACTGCTTGCTGTAAAGAGTTTTTGGACCTTAGAAAAGGTAACTTGGGTGTTTCTAGACTTTTTGCCACCCGAAGCAAACATTGAAAAGATGCCACACCCACCAAACAAAACACCAAAAAAAAACCCAGGTGATTGGGGTGTAAAAAAGAAGCACACTACCCTAAAGTAGCAGTAAATTTTAAACGTGGAAATGTAATTGTGTGTAAGGGAAATGAGTACAGAGCGGTATTTTATACAGTTACTCGGTCTCCATGTGTTATATAACATGAAAAACCCTGCTGCCCCTCTCAGGTACACACAGGGCACCTGCTGCTCTGAGATAAGTGTTTCACCTTGCCTCATTAGAAATACACTAATCTTTCCCCAATTCTACAATGCATTCACCCATGTGTATACATACCTCTCCATAAGCTTCATGTTTCTGTCAAAAGAAACAAAAAAAAAAATATTAGTCGATTTATTCTGTTTGAGCATATAATCAAATGTAGAAATGCAGAGCCTATTTTAATAATGCAAAATGTCTGCCTATTTTAATTAATGCAAAGGTTGACTGTACGGCTTTCTTTTCTACTGACATACTTGTTGTGTGACAGTGAAATTGCCTTTATATGAATCACAGCCATTATAGGATATGTTCCAGCAGTTAAAGGAGACATACACACTAATAACAACTTCATTTTAGGTAAATATTGTCATTGGGACCTTCACTGCTATTTTTCACCAACAATCTGACTAACATTTTTATGATTGTTTATTTAAATATACTGTAGCTATTTAGGCAATTGTTATACATGTTTGTATATATGTTTGGTTCCTCTCTAAAATGGTTTCCAGGGACTTTTCTGTACTGGGCCATATCATTACATTACACTATCTCTAATGGGCATAGTATGCCAAGAATGCACTGCAAGGCTGCAAAACCAACTGTTAATTTTGACTTCCAAGGAAACTTCAGACATAGCTGTGGCTTGATGCACATCTCATGCTCATACTGTTATCGCTCTTCTGTGGATGCAAATGACAAATGCCGCATCCAATGAAAGATCTATGTTGATAAAATACATTAAAGTATTTTTATTTATTTTAGAGCACATGAGAAAAGCATTAATTCTTACCATGACTTGAATGATTTTATCAATGGTTTCCTCGTTGATTTCAGTGCGATCCTCAGCTTGTGTCACCGAATATGAATTCCGGAAAAGCTCATAGGGTGTATTTGCAATCTCACGGAGACCAGATTCGTAGATTTCATGGCTGGCGGCAACCGAGAACAACTTGATGCCAGCACTCCTTGCACGATCAGCCTGGTTTACCATTCCCCCACAGGGACTGCCAGTAACATGCCCATCTGTAACTACCACTGCAAAGTTAACTGCATTGCTCCCTTGCCTTTGAATCAGGGCAGTCATGTTGGAGAGGGCGCAATCTGTGAAGGTACCACGTCCAATGTACTTGACTGCATCCAGTCTGGATTTGTAATCCTTCTTGCTGGTGGTGATATCACTGTAAATGATCACCTCATCTGAATAATGCAGTCCCCCAAATTGCCAGGTGATTGCTACCTGGTCCAGATAAGCAGCATCCTCCAGCTTCTCAAGGAATCTTGGGATAAAGATTTTCATTTTGTCTAGTAATACCTCAATTGGGGCTGTTTGTAAGATGATACTTTCAGATGTGTCAATGATAAAGATCACGTTGATGGGACATTTGATTTTATCTGCAAGGAGACAATGAATTAGGATGATTCAAAACTACTGTAAATTCTTATGATGTATAAACAGCAGGATGGCTATAGCGTGTTTAATGTACCAAAGACAAATAAACCATTCAGATAGGTGATGGGGCTTATTTAATAAGAGATGCAAAATGCTGACTGTGCTGTTAATCTGAATATAATATAATACTGGTCTACTACAGTTAGAAAACATCTGATTAGTTGCTGCAGATTATTAATACAGGCAAAATGTTTCACATTTAATTAGATAAGCCCCATACATAAACATCAATATGCTTACACAAATTGTATCTGTTCGGTATATTTTTTATCAAGTTTTATTAACACACTCACTACTCCAAATGCAATACCTCCCAATATGCTATGAGCTGATATAATAGTGATTCCCAAACCCGGAAAAGACTCCAGCTCTGACAGTCTTAGGGGCATATTTATAAAAAAGCAAAATTAGCGCAAAAAAATTACCGCCGCACATCACGGCCGCGAAAATAGCGATATCGCCATATTTCTAACAGTGAGCGCCATTGCCGCGATATGTATTGCGGCCGCTATGTGTTTCGGTAATTTAAGTCCTTCCGACGATACTGTACAGTATCGCCCGAAGGGACTTAAAATCCCTTCCCGACGCCTCTGCTAAGGGGGCAGGGCATACGCCCACCCCGCCCACAACCCCCGCGGCAGCAGAGACCACCCGCCGCCTCTCCCAGCAGCCCCTCCCAACCCCTTCCCCGCTCGCGGCAATCTCGGAACAGGAGGCTAGGAGAGGCTGCCGGGAAGGGGCCGCACCCCCTCCCCAGCAACCCCTTTCAAGCCCCCCGCCCCGGCTGCTCCCGGGGAGGGGAAGGGAGGGATCCGCTGGGAGGGGTGGAGGCACCTCAGCGGGCCCTGAGAAGGGCCTTTTAATGCTTGGTTTGCATGCTTTACATTAACCAGATTTTAGAAAGTTCTGAATCTGATTGGTTAATGTAAAGCATGCAAACCAAGCATTAAAAAAATTGACCGATCAGAAATGGATTAGGGTTTTCTGCAAACCTATATAAAGAGGTGCACTCCGCTGGAACCAGATGCCATCGCAGTAGATGGCTGAAGATAGAAGAAGAAGCGGCTGGCAACATCGGCTCCGCTGAGGCCGGGCGGTGCCAGCGGGCTCACTGGCGGCCTCAGTGAGTCTGCCTGCATCGGCGACCTGAGTGGGGTTGGTGTCGCCAGCCCGAAGACCTCGCGTCGGAACAAGACGCCGGCAACATCGGCCTCGTTGAGGTCGCCGGCGCCCACCGGGGGTACCCCTGGCAGCCGCAGGGGTACCTCTCGGGGGTCGGCGGCCTCAGCGGAGCTGGTGTCGCCGGGACTGGAAGAAAGGAGACGCCGCCCAAGGGCTCTTTTAAGAGCCGCACACTGGGGGTGACCCTGCCAAAGGCACTTGTCAGTGCCGCAAGGGCCCTTACAAGGGCCGGTGAGGGGGGTCCCGGTTCGCGCTGCGGGACCCCTTAAGCCCCAAAAGGCCCTTCTCAGGGCCCCACTGGAGGGTGCCTCCACCCCTCCCAGCAGATCCCTCCCTTCCCCTCCCCGGGAGCGGCCGGGGGGCTTGGAGGGGTTGCTGGAGAGGGGGTGCGCGGCGGGTGGTCGCGACCACCTGCTGCGGCCCCTTCCCGGCAGCCCCTCCTAGCCTCCTGTTCCGAGATTGCCGTGAGCGGGGAAGGGGTTGGGAGGGGCTGCTGGGAAGCGGCGGCGGGTGGTCTCTGCCGCCGCGGGGGGTTGTGGGCGGGCGTGCCTCCCGGGGCGGGTGCGACCACCCGCCGCGGGTTGCCTGCCCATCCCCGCCGCAGGGAGGCTAGTATCGGCTGCCTTCCCCACCTTCAAGGTGGCGAAGTAAAACAGCCGATACTAGCAGAGCGAAACACATACCGCCGCTTTATAAATAGAAGCGGCGGTAACAGGTAAGTATCGCTGCGAAGGGTTAACGCTTCGTTAAATTTTCGCGCCCGTTTTCGGACCATAATAAATCGCGTTAAACGCGATTTATGCGTTAATGTCAGGGAAAACGGCCACAAAAACTTAACGAAGCTTTATAAATATGCCACTTAATATATTCTCCCCAGACTTATCTACCTGGACCAAACTGTTTTTTTAGGGGAAGACAGACAATTTCAGATGGACAATCCAACTAATGACGCAGGCAGCCTAATCCAAGTCCCCCACTATGTTCTTAGCACTAGACGCAGAAAAAGAGTCCAACAGAATTTACAGGCTATTTCCCACCTAAACTACTGGAAATTCCCACCTAGATTCTTACAACTGATAGATAACCTATAGTTTAATCGACAGCAAAAATAAAAAACATGAGATTTAGATTAGACACTTTTCAAATAAAAAATGGGACATGCCAGGGATGCCCCTTGTCACCACTTCTTTTCACACTATAGAACCATAAACGCAAGCCATAGGTCATCACCCCTCCACAACAGGAATCAGGACGGGCTCCAAAGAAAGAAACAAAAAAAACCCACCAGTCCTCATTATTTGTGATTTTGCAACATTTTATTACAGAAAACTTACTAAAAAAGTCAGATTTTATTAATAAAAATAATAAGATTTGAATATTTGATTATAATCATTATCAGTTACAGAAGGAACATATACCAGATGGTATATAGTCACATATAGATAGATATATAGAGAGATAGATAGAACCTTGTAGCTGTTGTGGAGACAATTGTATTTACACACATTATAAGTCGGAGTGTCAAGGGAGAAAAGGTAAATATGATCTCAGCTCTTGACTATTTTTAATTTGTCATTCATTTTACGATCGACTGTATACGTCGTCAAATCTGTGTTTAAAGGCGACAAATGTTGATTTACATTTAATCCGAACTTCAAAAAAGTACGAGGATCGACTTAAAAAAAACATCCTTACCAAGCTACAGTTAATAGGCTCTAACATCGGCATTATAAGATCAGTAAAACGTACAATTTTTAGGCCAACCAATGGGAATGGTCGCATGTCAGATTGATCGTAATATCGTCCCAGTGTAAGATGGTCCTCTTTGCAGATGACAGACTGATGTCTATTCCGCATCCTCAAACCTCCCAATCCTATCTATTCCAACTACTAGATCAATATGGAACAATTTCTGTCTTTAGAATCAACTCCACTTCACCAAGACAATAGCTTACCCTATACAATCACAAATCTTCTAAAGGCAAACTATAATTTCAAATGGTCAGATTCCCATATTGACTATTTAGGAGTGTCAGTGACACAAAACCTCCACACTCTGTAATCTGCACTGCCCAAAAACCTACTAACAAATTCAGACTTAACTTAAACAATGGACACTTTACAATACAAGAATGAAGAATGCTCTGATTTGTATGTGGGGGAGACCAAACAGCAACTGCATCAACGTATGGCCCAGCACAGAAGAGCCAATTCCTCGGGTCAGGACTCAGCCGTGTATCTGCATCTTAAGGATAAAGGACATACCTTTGAAGATTGTAATGTTAACATACTGGCGAAGGAACGTGACTGGTTCAAGAGAGGTGTTAAGGAGGCCATTTATGTGAAAATAAAGAAACCAAGCCTAAATAGAGGTGGGGGGGTTCGACACCAACTGTCTGCCATGTACAATGCTGTTTTAACACCTTACTCTGGGCGTTCCTATAACACCTCTTAGCCACTATCCTATCACACCCTTAACACCTGGCTGTGATATGCTAATTGGAATTTTTCAGGGTACATAAGTGCCACAGATTCTTGTACAAGTCATTCTGAATTGAGAAAGACAGTCGGATGACTAGCGAAACGTCTTCAAGAACTACATTTCAAGTCCAGTTGATCTAATTGAATACAACAGATATATTATTTGATAAGCATTTATCTCTACTTAATATAGAAGGGAATAAGCTTTACCAGTACATTTATAGTGTAGCTAAATCTTTTATTGCTTCCACATGGAAGTAGAGAATATCCATATATAATTTACCCCATTAATGGTTTTGTATGGGACCCATCCTGATCATGTCGAGTGGTAGTAATGGGGCAACCCTGGTGTGGGGGGAGTTATTCAGCAGTCCAATGTGGAATTTGTAACAAGGAGGGGCCACTGAGGCTTGTAATGTTGGTTCTTTTAATTGATGATTAAAGGGGTGGATTATATTGGATAATGTACCCCAAGAATAAATTATTAGGATATTAAAAGACACATCGGAGATACCTCCCCTTTATATTCACTCGGCCGTCAGCCTCATGCTTTAATATGGTCACAGAACTCCTCTGTGACTTCAAATATCCTTATAATTTACAGTAGGGTGGTACATTATTCACTATATCTATATCTATCTATCTATCTATCTACAGAAAATATACTGTATAATCAAACAATAGAAAATGGGCACACATTTTTGCTCAGTGCTACGCCCAGTGATTTGTAGTACAAGATGAGGACAGAGGTTCACACTGAGGTCTTTTTTTATAATAATCATTACTGATTTAGTATTGGGATTGTCTGCCTTTACATACCCATGAACTTTGTCATCCCATTCTTAATCCATAGGTTCCAATATGGAGTTGGCCTACCCTTCACAGCTATACCAACTTCAAATTGTCCAAATGTACCGTTCTCCTAGCATCCTCCAAACCCTGACTTGTCAACTGGACTGCCAGAGAGAGAAGAGACCCCAGAGGACATTTCCACCTTTCTAGAGTTCAAGGTCTGCTTGGATGCAGCTGCTTGTTCAAGGAAACCCATTCTCTACATGTTCTTGAGCTAATCTGAAGGTATTACAAAGTTGTCTGTTGGCACCTCTGTATGTGCTGACCATGCTCTGTGATTTTATGATTTTATAATTTGTGGCTAAGTTGCTTTGTTCTGAATGTGTTTTCACTATATGAAAATACCATTAATACTGCCATGGGATATTTAGTAGCGAGGAAATTTCATGAATGGACTAATTGTACAGATGGCATTGTATCACGGTACCAGAATGGAATTAACTGAGCTCCTGAGAGCGACACATTCTTTCACAAATGTATGTAGTGGCAGTCTACATGCCTAGTTGCATGTTTTATACATCTATGGCCATGGAATTGATTTGAAGACCTGAATTCAATTATTTAGAGGGACGTCCCAATACTTTTGGCAATATAGTGGCAAAGAAACCGAATACAACTGGTACACATATGTTTATCTCTTAATTCAATTGCTAAGTTCTGGCATAAAATGAGCACAACCGCGTTTTAAGTTAATACTACTTGACTGGATCCAGCTTTTCCAAAGAAAACCTTTCACACTGTAAAATCTATCCAATCACATAGATCCCCGTTTAGCACCTTTCCAAGTAACTACAGAGATGTAGTTTTCTGGACGGTCGATATTGGTGATTGGTAAGCCAGGCTCAAATGGCATTGGTCACGGCAAAGCGACAGTTTGCTGCAACTGATCATGCAGTTCATAGAAGACCACACGATCACCCATGATTTACCGAAATGTCTGATTGTATTTCCTATTGAAAGAATGACCAACATCAGTAGCCTGTGGCTGATATTTCCTACCAAGCAACGGAAATATGTAAATATGGTCAGCCCTAAATATCTACTTGTGTGTGGCCTGATTCATCCAACCAAAACTGTGCATGAAGAGCTAGGAATACATACTGTAGAATTGTTCCAATCCAGCAAAACAGGTGGCCTGAGCCACATAAAATGGGTGATTGAGAACAAAACACTAGAAAACATACAGGGAGATTCAATAAAATTCTTTATTGTTTAAAATGGTGCTAATTTTGCCCCAACCAATCAGAACTTAAGTAACATTTGAAAGCTAACGTCTGATTGGTTGGGGCAAAATTAGCACCATTTTAAACGATAAAAACTTTTATTGAATAACTCCCATAGATTGTAATACACTATACAACACAAACACACAGTTCATAGAAAAGAAAGAAGAAAACTCAGAGTACAATCAAAAGTGAAAAGGAACATTTTCTGGGAGTGGAGGTGCCTATACTCATACATAACATACCTGCAAAGTTTTCCAAACCAGATTCCCTGATCCACTTACGTCCATCATAAAGGGCCTCATTTACCCAGAGGTGCAAATTGCTCCAGGCAAATATGACTTTCCATATTAAATACTGAATTTGCACCTTGTGGTAAATCCCAAAAGGAATTTTATCCCAGCGCCACAGCTGGTCTTAATTTTTGTAGTTAAAAGTAGTGCAAATCCTTTATTAAATACATTGCACCAGTTGCACGGGTGTCTTTTGTGAAACTGGTGTAGCCGGTGCAATTATGGAGTTAAACTTGCGCTAACCTATTCAATATTATTTTGCACGAGTTTAACCCCTATTTTTAGCACAGCACATGTAGGTAAAACAGACCCAAAGTGTTTTCTGGCAGGGTAACCTCTCGGGAACATAACTGGTAAGAAATTGTTAAAGGTTTGTCAGAACAAATGTCTAATCAGCTTTAGCATCTAATTAGTGTATAGCCAGCTTTAGTAATCCTACCTCCCAATTTTTGCCTAGTGCAGTGCGGCGAGTTGTTGAATTTCTGCTCACTCACCTCTGGGCTGGCAGTTCTGTATGACTGCCTATCATGTTCCACTGGAATACAATAATCCACAAGTGGAAGTTTGACAGCTTACAGCTCTACACTGGGGCAAAATCATCAGGTAATACACTAACTTTCCAGAAAATAATTCTATGCAGGTTAGAAGTTTTTGAGTATAGTTGCCCTTTGTAAATATTTTAATTACCTGAACATGGTCTTGGGACATCCAGATCCTGGGCCAAGAGAGTGGAAAACGCAGCACAGAGCAGCACATACAACAGGACAATCCGCCCCATGATGACCCTGCTGAAAGGAAAATTATATAGAATAGATTAGCCACATACCAGAGACAAGTCAACAATCCAGTTGTATCAAGCAAAATGTTAGGATAATTTTTTCATTTAAGACGTAAGGTGTTTTCACCCATTCAAGTGAAAGGACTGACCTAACAGTGTCTACTGATCTGGAGAGCTGACCTAACTGGCTGGAAAACTGAAGGGCTGACATATATATGTACCACAGAGCACCCCCAAGCAGACACTAGTACATACAATTATGCCCACAGTGGGACTGCTAAATTATGCCCATAGTGACTAATAAATACAAGATGCCACACAAAGTATTATCTATAAGATGCCCACAGTACAGGATTTACTAGATACCCACAGTGACTGGTCAATTTAAGATGCCCACAGTGACAGGTAAATACAAGATGCAACATAGAGTAGTATACATAAGATGTCACCGCTATGCCCACAATGACTGAAAATTATGCCCACAGTGACTGGTAAATGATGCCCTCAATGACTGGTAAATGATGCCAACAATGACTAGTAAATGATCCCAATAGTGACTGGTATTAAATGCCCACCATGGCTGGTAAATACAACATGCAATGAAGCCCAGACTGACCTGAATCCCCCCTCACTTTTAAGCAAACTTTGCTTACTTGAAGTTAACAAGAAAGGCAGTACTAAAAAGAAATTCTAAACAGGCGCACATGTGCGCATGGGATCGCCGGTTTAGAAGATTCCCCCAAGTTAAAGTCCAATCAGAAAAATCACTTACCGGAAAGCATTTTCCAGGAAGTGTTTTTTTTCCCCCATTGGCAAAAAAACAGCTTCCCCCAGCCCCAACCGCTATATTACATTTTTCATAAAGTCCCCCAAACTCTACTTACCTTCCCTCTTTCCTCCGCCGTACTATCCGGCCCTCTGCTTGCATGAAACTGCAAGCAGGGGGCCGGACCGGTAGCCACGTCCCTGATTGACTGAGAGGCAGCCAATCACGGATTTGGCTGCCGGCTGCACAGAACACCGGGGGAGAGAGGGAAGGTAAGTAGAGTTCGGGGGACTTTCTGAAAAATGTATTATAGTGGTTGTGGCTGGGGGAAGGAGAGCTACTATGTGCAAAACCAAAGGGGAATTACACTAGGGGGAAGGAGAGCAAAATGGGAGGGAGAGGGGGGGGGAGAAGGCTGCTCTGAGCAAGCCAAAAACCTCTGAGAGGAAGCCTCAGAGGCGTAAACAATTTCCCTCCCTGCACTGCTCCTGGTGGTCAGTTTTTGGGACTTTGGTACATTACAGGAGAACCATTTGAAGCAGGGATGTAAGGTAAGAATTTTTATGCACTACAGAGTGGAGCCAGTTGTGGGTTAAATTATAGTTTTGGGGGTGGACATGCCCTTTAATTAAACCGTCTAATTCCTGATCCAATTAAAGTAGCTGGTCCTTATTTTCTTTTTTCACCCCAAATACATACATGGTGACATGGACAAATATCAGAGACTGTATCATGCCGAATGACTGCATGTCCTAACGTTAAACTTGTTAGATGACCTCCCACAGTCGACCAGCCCTAAAGCAATTTAAAGATGTTGGATAATTGCTGGACGATGAACCACAGTTTTGGCAGGAAGTGTATAATGGCTCCTCCAGACATTCTTTAATGAACTGTGCTAAATGAAGTTGGAGCATCAGAGAGTGTCTTCTGGATGCTACCCCTTCCCTTTAACAAACTCATGTAACTTGTTTATGTAGTCTTGGGCTGGGTATACATGGGATGATTTTTTTTCTGCTCAATCTCTGATGCAATAATTTATGGAACAAAGCCTTCTTATAACAGAAGGTACTGTATCTTGCAGTCTCATGCTATATGAAAAACATTGCCCAGAAAATCTAAGAAACAAGGAGTCATGTCCTATGATGTCCTATGGCTAATGCATGTGTCCAGAACTGCTGGCTTGTTAAAATGCAATACAGCCTTAGGGTATAAAGCCAATCTACAGACATGACATGATATTTTAATTTGTTAAACAGATGCCCAAGAATCTGAGAGAAAACCAACATACTGGTCTTCACCTTTTGTGCATAGTTCTGAATACCAATACTTTCCTAAATAAGCCTTACTTTCTGAATCAGTGAATTTCCCACCTTCAGCTTGAAATCTGCAGAAGATGAAGACTGGAAGATAGGGTCAATGGACATTTTGTCTTGCTCATCTTTGTATTGTTCATAAAACAATCAATATTTATGATCAGTTGATCAAAAAAAGGAGGGCCGTATTTATAAAGCCGCGGTATTGCTTTTTAGTGATAAGAATTTACGATCGCGGTAGTAAATTTATGGTTAGGGTGGGGGAGGCGGGGTTAGGGCATGGTGTGGGCGGTCCGGGGGGGCATGGTAGGCATAAAGGGGGCATAGCGGGGAGGAGATTCAGGATTCCTCTACACTGTGGGAGATCGGGGTGGTCTCGCGGCAGACCACCCCGATTTGCAGGAGACTCCCGGAAGATCCGGGAGGAGTGGGATACATGGGCACATTATTTCCTTTAATAAAGAAGTTTAAGCAGTCATACTTATATGCTATAAGTATATGTTAAGAGGTTTATGTACACCTTGTTGTGAAATATTAGGTTATTAAAGGTTTCTGGGTAGTTTAATGACAATATAAAAGCACAATACTAAACCCTGAGTCACTCCATGGTGACTTCTCATTTCTTATATTACACAACAAGGAATATGTTATTTCTCACCATATTCAAGTGGTTATTTTCTGTTTGTTATTATGTGTGGTTACCCATGTTGGGGGAAGGGGGGGTGTCATACTTTTTGGGGGGAACATCATATTTGGCATTGTCCGTAACTCTGTAACTAATAGATAATAAAAAATAAATAATGTAATAAAGAGTGCAAGAAAGCAATTAAACTAGCTAAAATAGAAAATGAAACACGGATTGCCGAACAAAGCAAGTCCAACCCCAAGATGTTTTTTAAGTATATAATGTCGGTAAAAAAAAATGAGGACTGAGAATGTGGGACCATTAAATAATGGAGCTGAGGTGGTTGTAGAGGATGCCGAAAAGGCTAATCTGCTAAACCGTTTTTTTACATCGGTTTTTACTGTTGAGAATCCTTACAGTAGGGATTGTAACAATGTGCAGGGAGGAAATGAAGAGTTTTCACATTGGATAACAGAGGATATGGTACGGAATCAATTAGACAAAGTTAATATCAATAAAGCGCCAGGACCAGATGGATTGCATCCTAGGATTTTAAAAGAGCTTAGTTCAGTTCTAGCAAGACCACTGTGTCTCATCTTTTCAGATTCGCTTTTGTCTGGGGATGTGCCGCTGGATTGGAAAAAAGCCAATGTAATACCAATATTCAAAAAAGGTAGTCGTTCACAGCCTGGTAACTATAGACCTGTAAGCCTAACATCAGTGGTAGGGAAGGTGATGGAAACTTTGTTAAGGGATCATATCCTTGACTTTGTCTCCAGAGATCATCTTATTAGTAGTAGTCAGCATGGATTTATGAGAAATAGATCATGCCAGACAAATTTAATTGGTTTTTATGAAGAAGTGAGTAAGAAGTTAGATTCAGGCACAGCTGTGGATGTGGTATATTTGGATTTTGCAAAAGCCTTTGATACTGTGCCACATAGGCGACTAATGTATAAACTGAGGACTGTTGGCCTGGAAGAAAACATTTGTTCATGGATAGAGAACTGGTTATTGGACCGCAAACAGAGAGTGGTGGTTAATGGAGCTACATCTATGTGGGCTAAAGTTCTAAGCGGAGTTCCTCAGGGTTCTGTACTGGGGCCGCTTCTGTTTAATCTGTTTATAAATGACTTAGAAGGGGGCATTGAGAGCAAGGTCTCTGTGTTTGCTGATGACACTAAATTATGCAGAGCTTTGGAAACTTCCAATGATGTGCAAGTGCTGCAAGCAGACCTAGATAGATTATCAAAATGGGCAGCAGAATGGCAGATGAGATTCAATGTTGATAAATGTAAGGTGATGCATTTGGGATTTAATAATCCCTGTGCCACCTACACCATAAATAACTCTGTGTTAAGTGCATCTGAAATGGAAAAAGATTTGGGGGTTCTGGTAGATAACAGACTTAGCTGTAGCAAACAATGCCAGGTAGCAACAGCTAGAGCTAGCAAGATATTGTCTTGTATAAAGAGGGGAATGGAATCAAGAGAGAAAAATATTATTCTCCCTCTTTACAAGGCACTGGTAAGGCCACATTTGGAATATGCGGTGCAGTTTTGGAATCCCATATACAAAAGGGACATCTTGGAAATTGAGGCAGTTCAGAGAAGGGCAACTAAATTAATAAGGGGAATGGAGGGGCTTGAATATGCAGGCAGATTAGACAAGTTAGGGCTGTTTACATTGGAGAAGCGGCGGTTGCGTGGGGACATGATAACCTTATACAAATATATTAATGGCCCATACAGTGAACTCTCTGGTGCATTGTTCACTAATAGGTCATATCAGAGGACTCGTGGACATCCTTTAAGGTTGGAAGAAAAGAAGTTTCATCTTCAAGTTAGGAGAGGTTTCTTTACAGTGAGAACGGTGAAACTGTGGAACTGTCTTCCAGCAGAGGTGGTAATGGCAAGTTCATTGAATAACTTTAAAAAAGGCCTGGATAAGTTTCTAAAACTAAAAAATATTGAGAATTACTGGTATTAATGCATATAGATCTGGTTGATCCAGGGATACTTTCCGATTGCCGTTTGGAGTCAGGAAGGAATTTTTTCCCCCCTTTTTTAGCTGGGGTTTTTTGCCTTCCTCTGGATCAACTGTTAGGTAGGGTTAAAAAAAAAAAAAAAAAAAAAAAGGAATAGGTTGGACTTGATGGACGAATGTCTTTATTCAACCTTAATTACTATGTTACTATGTTACTAGATAATGCATTACTTACAGTGTAATATATAGTCGATGTACTGTAAATTATAAGGATATTAGATGTTACCGAGGAGATCTGTGACCATATAGAAGCACGAGGCTGCCCTTTTATAAAGGGCACGGACCTCTGAGATGACATCTGATATCCATTTAATTTAAAGTATCTTTTATAATGTACCCCTTGAACCGAATATATCTGTGTCCAAAATGATCCTGGACTCAGTCACTAGTCACTTCCCTTATGCCTTCACCTCTCTCCACACACACACACACACTATACTGACTGTTGCGCCACCGCTCATTTCTCTACCCTCCCGGCACTGCAGTGACTTCTTCTGAACAATTGCGCAATCACTCCTCTTCTACTGCAGGAAGTCAGTAGCCGTCGCACATCCTACAATAATAATATTACAGACTTACATTTACCTCGCAGGTTGCGCGATAGCGGCTGACTTCCTGCAGTAGAAGAGAAGTGATTGTGCAAGAGTTCAGTCACTTAAGTGCTGGGAGGGTAGAGAGCGGCGGTGAAGTGGTCAGTAGACTTCCTGAATGTTATAATCGGCGCGCTACTATGTAGTAGCGTGCCAATTATATAAGGGATAATGCGCCCCTTACAGTGTAATATAAGGCTATTATGCCACCGACGAGTTCCCTCACCATATAAAAGCACGAGGCCGTAGGCCGAGTGCTTTTATACAGGTCAGGGAACTCCGAGGTGGCATAATAGGATTATATTACACTGTAAGGGGCGAATTATTTCTTATAATACACAAGTTTTTATTTTAAATAAGTACAGTGATAATAGCTGGCGAAAAGAATTTATTTAACTTTTTTTTTTCCAAAATTTGTTTAGTTTTTCAATTGCATGTTGCATGTAATGTTTTCTTCTTTTTTATACATAACATTAAAAAAACATTGTTAAATATTTTAACTATTATTTAAAATCTTTATCTTAGATATATGTTTATGTTATATATGTTTAATTGTTCAAATGTTAATAGTAATTTAGTCAGAATCAGATGTTCGTTTTAGGTTTATTTTTAGGCTTTATGTTTACCCTTGTTTGTTAATTTTGGTTTATTCCGTTTTTGTTCGCGCCTCTTTTTTGTTTGCATAATGCGTGTGTGTTGGTATTGATTTCCTCATGTGCCATAATGGACAGTGATGCGCATGCGCGCCAGGCTGTTCTGTGCCATGTATACACGGCTGATCCGTTCCTGTCCAGCATTTGGATTTGTGGTTTTGTGAAATGTTCGATTCCGGGGGGGCTGGATAAGAGGTAGGACAATGATTTTTATGTTATATTAGGAATGGAGAGCTGCAGTGGCACTAATAATTGAACTAATCACTCAGTGACATCACTGAGTGATTCTAATAAGGATTCTCGCCACTGCAGCTCTCCATTGAAAATACAGAGACTTGTGTATTATGAGATTATAATCCATTCTGACACTACTGAGTGAGTTAAGTAAGAAAAATGTATTTATGTATTGTAAATAACCTGTAGCAATAAACAAAACTAACAAAACAATAAACCCAAATGTAGTAGAATCATACAAACCTTAACACCATAGGGGTGCTGGTATTCAACCAAACAGCAAAAACAAACACAAACTATATATTATTATAATCTACACCATCAATATTTTATATTATATAACTATGTAGTAAAGAAAGTAACACTTTCCTACCACTTACCCTGCCATTATCCTTCTACAAGTCAGCCAGCACACGGGCATCTAATCGAAAACAATGGACACCTTTCTGATGCAGAGATGTCAGTGTGCTGCCAGATGTCAGTCCAGTATCTTGGTGAAGTCCCTTTTTGCGGGGTAGGAGAGAGGGGGGTTAGAATTGGGATACTGCCCACACACACTGAGGTAAGATACTGCATGGGCTGTTCCACTAGTGAAATATAGATTATAATGCATAGCTCCAACTTTGAGAGCTATGCATACAAAAGCTTTGAGCTTTTATATGGTCACATAATTCATTGGTGACTTCTAATACCATTATAATTTACAGTAATTAGTAACTTATTTATATATAAGAGATAACATATGGGCAACACGGTGGCTCAGTGGTTAGCACTGAGTTCGATTCCACCCTTGGACACATCTGCAAGGAGTTTGTATGTTCTCCCCGTGCTTGTGTGGGCACTCCGGTTTCCCCACAATCATAAAGACATACTGATAGGTTGTATATGTAAATAATACGTCCATAATAAAAGCATAAATCCATAATAATAATAATAACATGCCCCTTGTAAAACAAGGATATAGGTTATACCTATATAGGTTATAGGAGATAAAACGTGCCGGCCCCAGCCACAACCAGGACCCACCCCCTTAGCAAGAAAATGTAATTAACAAACGAAAACTGCATGATAATAACTACAGTTCTTTATTATTCAACTGGTCTGCAACTCCCAGCATACCACATCAGACAAAAAACAATAGCTGGGGGACTACATGTCAGACAGCCATAATATACATTTACATTGGTGCTTAATGACTCCTGTTCTCTTATTGTTCTAACCAAGTGTTTTATGTTTTCCCTACCCTACAATATTCACTATCCTGCCCCCCAGACACACAAAACAAGCAGAATTATGACAGGAAAGTCTCCCAGTTACCCAAGACCAAGAGGAACATCTATTGTGCAAATGGAAAGTCCCACCGAGGTGGTGAACACAGCAAAAGGCAGAGCTGCCCCCAGACTCCCTAAGCAAAACGATAGATATTCCCAGCAGTAAGGGTCAGTCACACAGTTTCCATCTCCCTGTAATTTGGTTTTTGGTTCCATATGGAAAATAAAACTAGTTCCCTGTGTATTTCTGTGTATAACTTTCTGTGACTGTAGATGATGAGATGGGGTTCCAATTCACAGATGGCAAGAGAAAGTAACTTTTCTGTGATCAATGATGTTGACTAATAACTGCCTAGGAACCCCATAAAGTAAAAAGACCCAAGTACTGTCCTTAAGGGCAGCCACACAGGGTACCAGTAGCCTTGGAGTCAGATCAATTCATTATGGATACAATGTTTCCCTTAACCTGTTGGCTGCCAGTGCAGAGGCCAGAACAGTGTTGCAGTTCAGTAAAATAAGGTCAGGGCAAGTTCCAATAAAACAAATATCAGCAGAGTTAATTACCTTATTTCAAGTTGATTTAAATGGTCTTTGTTGTATTTAATCTTCTGACAGGGTCAGTGCATCCTCTGCAGTGAAAGAGAAGGGGCTTCTTCTTATGGGACCTTTCAGCACACACAGAAGCGTCTGCACTGTACAGCCCCAGGATTCACTCACACACAAATCTCTGCCCATTTTGGATCAGCCCCTTACAGGATTTTCTGAGTGTGCATTTCCCAAACTGGACACCAGGAGGAGCTGTGGGTCTGTTGTAAAGGTAAAGTTAAGGGACTTAATCCACTTTGAGCGTAAGAATGGATTTCTGTTTTTTGGGGGTTTTTTTGTACTTTTGGAAAATATGTAATATTTTCAAAGGTAAAATTACAAAGAAAGAGGACAGCTTAATAACCCTTTATTGTCCTTCATGTGAAATAAGGTCTGGAGGCCCTTTGCAGTGTATATGGGGAGCTTTGGGTACAGAGATTTACTGTAATAAAAGAGAGTTCCCTTATAATCCATGAATATCCTGTAAATTTATAATCTGTGTTTAGCTAGTTCATCGGTTATAATCATTGCTAAGCTATGTCATCGTCGTCACATGACTCGCTGAAACTTGTGTGTTATATAGTGGATAATACACCCCCAACTGTAAAGAGGAGTTCTGTGACCCATATAAAAGTACGAGTCTGCAGGCCGAATACCTTTTATACAGGGCACGGAACTCCAAGGTGACTTCTAATATCCCTTTAATTTACAGTTCGGGGTGCATTATTTATTATAACCTACCTCTTTGTGGCTTCTGGTTTCCTTCTCCTCCTGGAACTGTAAGATTATAAGGCTATAATCTTACAGTTCCTCCCATAGAAATGCACTACAGGTAATATGAAAATAAATTACTGGTATTACTGGTATTAACTGAAACATGTAGTCTTGTATTTATATGGCCACAGAACTCCTTGGTGGATTTATATAGCACTGCATTGTAATGTTGGGGGAAGGGAGGTTAAATTATTTAATATATAAACAAGATTTTCAGAGTTAGTTGAGGTTTTTCCCAGTGCCGGGGATCGGTCTTGACTAATAAAGAATAATTAAGATTTTTCGTGCTGGGGATAAATATTACCTTTAGTGTAGATATTCAAACTGATTGCTTTAGTAGGCCTTGGGCATGCTACATACAGCCAGGGTTGCCAGGTTTTCTACGCCACCGAGTGGGAGGGGGCATGATGGCGACATCACGCTGTCACAAGAGGCATGATGGGGCAGAGACTAGGCGTGGCAGAGGCAAAGACTGGGCAGGGCAGCAACAGGAGATGGATTTAGGGGCCTAACTGGGTAGGGAGTGAGTGTTCCGGGGTGGAGCCAGTTCCCTTTTGGATGGCAATTCAGCCCTGACTGCAGGAATCAGGATTTTGGCCATGGCAATCCTGTCCAAATAGGGACGTATGGCAACCCTGCATACAGCCCACACACTTTTTAGATATTAGATAAATTAGACATTGGTTTTTGGTCTAATGTCTTATCTTTCTAAGAACCACCAAGCCCATTCTTTTTTGCAACGTCGCAAGGTAAGAACACATACTTGCAAAAAATGTGGTCTTTAGACATTAGATAGATTAGATGTTTTTTTCTAGTTTTAGTTTGGTGGATAAAGTGTCAGTGGTGTAAACTAGGAATCACTGGGCCCCCCTGCAAATCTATGATGGGGCCCCTATCCAGCTTCATCCACAGTGGTTTTCTGAGAGGAGGCTATATCTGTCATAGGGAAAATAAGAAGATGGGGCCCCCTTGGCTCCTGCCCCCCCCCCTGTGGTTGCTTCCCCTGCTCCCCTGGTACTGTATTTACAGCCCTGTAGTGTTTACTGTGGTGGATAGTGCCGTGGATTATGTGGTGGATGATGTGTTGTTTAGTGTGGTGTTTAGTGTATAGTCGAATGTGGTGGATTGTGTGGTGTTTAGTGTATAGTTTAATGTGGTGGATAGTGTGGTATTTAGTGTATATTTTATTGTGGTCTATAGTGTACTATTTAGTGTATAGTTTAGTGTGGTGGATAGTGTGATTTTTAGTTTGTAGTTTAATGTGGTGGATAGTGTGGTGTTAAGTGTATAGTTTAGCGTGGTGGATAGTGTGGTGTTTAGTATTATAGTTTAGTGTGGTGGATAGTGTTGAGTTTAGTGTTTAGTTTAGTGTATAGTTTAATGTGGTGGATGGTGTGGTGTTTAGTGTTTAGTTTAGGGTGGTATTGAGTGTGGTGGATAGTGTGGTGTTTAGTGTATTGTTTAATGTGGTAGATATTGTGGTGTTTAGTGTATAGTTTAATGTGGTGATAGTGTGGTGTTTAGTGTATTGTTTATTGTGGTGGATATTGTGGTGTTTCGTGTTTAGTTTTGTGTGTAGTTTAGTGTTTAGTGTGGTGGATATTGTGGTGTTTAGTGTATAGTTTAGTTTGGTGGATAGTGGGGTGTACAATTTAGTATGGTGTTTAGTGTGTCATTTAGTGTGGTGTTTAGCGTGTCATTTAGTGGGGTGTTTAGTGTGTAGTTTAGCGTGGTAGATAGTGTAGTGTTTAGTGTAGTGATAGTTTGGTGTTTAGTGTGTAGTTTAGTGCGTAGTTTAGTGTGATGGATAATGTGGTGTTTAGTGTGTAGTTTGGGATGGTAGATAGTGTGTAGTTTAGTGTGGTGTTTAGAGTGTAGTTTAGTGTTGTGGTTAGTGTGGGGTTTAGTGTGTAGTTTAGTGTGGTGGATAGTGTGGTGTTTAGTGTGGTCGATAGTGTGGTCAGGGCCGGATTAACCACAATGGTTTTCTGTGAAGGAAAGTGAAATTGTGAGTTAAAATGAACACCAGCTTACTGTAGTATTTGTGAATGGATCAGAGAGATCAGGAGCAATCTGGTGGTCGAGTGAGGTACTGCATGGTGATTGCCTCTGATGAAGTGCTGAGATCAGCATGAAACGCGTCAGGCGGTTCTAAACTCTACATCCATGTCTGTGTATATATATGTTGAATAAAGAAGCTTGATTTTTCATCCTTGTTGGATGTTTTTTCTTCCGGTTGCTGCACTCATCCCTACACTTGGTTTCAACTGTTTCATGGTGATCAGCCATTTGATCACAGTTCAGTACCTGCTATATAGTAAGCTGTCACACTACTATATAGTAAGCTGTCACCCATTTGTGTATGGGTCAAAGAGTTCTAAATCTCTGCTATTTAAAGATTTAGAAAAAATTTAAAGGCACAGATCAATATTAGGTGATCAGTTGCCAATGGGGAAAAAAATCACTACTTGGATAACCCTTTCTGGTGACTTGGGGGGATCTTCTAAACTGGCATTCCCATGTGCACATGCGCGCCTGTTTAGAAGATTTTTTTCAGTGCCACCTTCAAGCAAGCAAGCAAGTTTGCTTAAAACTGAAGTTTACTGCAGAGAGTGGATTCAGGTCATTCTGGGCTTCGTTGCACCTTATATTTATTAGTAGAGATGGACTAGAGTTCTACTGGACTAGAAATATTCAAACTAGTTCGGGGTCGAACTAGTTTGATTTTCCGGACTCGCGGGACTATTTTAGAAAATCCTTGAACATTCGAGAATTCTCGAACGGCTGGAGATTCCCGAAACTATGCCGCGGCCGGACGTTCGGGGGTCTCAGTTCGAAACCGGGACCCCCTCCTGGGGCCTTACAAGGATCTTTAGAGCTGCGGGACCCCTTAGGCCCAAAGGGCCCTTGTCAGGGACGCAAGGGCACTTCTTAGTGCCGGGGAGGGGGGTCTCGGTTCGAGCTGCCGGACCCCTTAAGCCCCAAAGGGCCCTTGTCAGGGCCACAAGGGCACTTCTTAGTGCCGGGGAGGGGGGTTCCGGTTTGAGCTGCGGGACCCTTTAAGCCCCAAAGGGCCCTTGTCAGGGCCATAGAGGTGCTTGTAAGGACCCAGGAGGGGGTCCCGGTTTCGAGCTGTGGGACCCTCCTGCCGGGTTGTCGGCCATTCGGCAATCCGCGAACGGCCGATTTCGGGAATCTCTGGCCGTTCGAGGATTACCAAAAGCAGCCTGTGGAAACCGGAAGTAGCATGCGTGTGGGCTACGTCCGGTTTTTATGCTGTTCCCTGCGTACGGACGTGTTCCCCAGACCATCTACCAGGTCTCAGGGGCCTGTAAGGTAAGTTTACACTGCAATATTTCAGAATGTTCATTCGAACTTTCTGAACTATTTACTCCCCATTGACTTGACTAATGGGTCCGTTTTTGGACTTTCGAACTTTCTAATTTTCGAAAGATCAAAAACAGACCGAAAATTCGTCCATCTCTATTTATTAGTCACAGTGGGCATCTAATACCAGTCACTATAGGCATCATTTACTAGTCACTGTGGGCATCATTTACTAGTCACTGTGGGCTTCATTTACCAGTCACTGTGGGCATAATTTCCTGTCATTGTGGGCATAATTTACCAGTCCCTCTGGTAGCAGCTTATTTATACTACTCTGTGTAACATCTTGTATTTACCAGTCACTTTGGGCATCTTATATTGACTAGTCACTGTGGGTATCTAGTATATCTAGTATGGACCAGTCACTGGGGGTATCTAGCATATCTTGTATTGACCAGTCAATGTAGGCATCTTATATTTTCACTGTGGGCATCTTACATATATAACTGTGCGGCAGCTTGTATTTATCAGTCACTATGGGCATTATTTACCAGTTCCGCTGTGGGCATAATTGTATGTACCAGTCTCTGCTTGGGAGTACTCTGTGGTGTATATGTCAGCCCTCCAGTTTCCCAGCCAGTTTAGTGTGGTGGATAGTGTGGTGTTTAGTGTGGTCGATAGTGTGGTCAGGGCCGGATTAACCACAATGGTTTTCTGTGAAGGAAAGTGAAATTGTGAGTTAAAATGAACACCAGCTTACTGTAGTATTTGTGAATGGATCAGAGAGATCAGGAGCAATCTGGTGGTCGAGTGAGGTACTGCATGGTGATTGCCTCTGATGAAGTGCTGAGATCAGCATGAAACGCGTCAGGCGGTTCTAAACTCTACATCCATGTCTGTGTATATATATGTTGAATAAAGAAGCTTGATTTTTCATCCTTGTTGGATGTTTTTTCTTCCGGTTGCTGCACTCATCCCTACACTTGGTTTCAACTGTTTCATGGTGATCAGCCATTTGATCACAGTTCAGTACCTGCTATATAGTAAGCTGTCACACTACTATATAGTAAGCTGTCACCCATTTGTGTATGGGTCAAAGAGTTCTAAATCTCTGCTATTTAAAGATTTAGAAAAAATTTAAAGGCACAGATCAATATTAGGTGATCAGTTGCCAATGGGGAAAAAAATCACTACTTGGATAACCCTTTCTGGTGACTTGGGGGGATCTTCTAAACTGGCATTCCCATGTGCACATGCGCGCCTGTTTAGAAGATTTTTTTCAGTGCCACCTTCAAGCAAGCAAGCAAGTTTGCTTAAAACTGAAGTTTACTGCAGAGAGTGGATTCAGGTCATTCTGGGCTTCGTTGCACCTTATATTTATTAGTAGAGATGGACTAGAGTTCTACTGGACTAGAAATATTCAAACTAGTTCGGGGTCGAACTAGTTTGATTTTCCGGACTCGCGGGACTATTTTAGAAAATCCTTGAACATTCGAGAATTCTCGAACGGCTGGAGATTCCCGAAACTATGCCGCGGCCGGACGTTCGGGGGTCTCAGTTCGAAACCGGGACCCCCTCCTGGGGCCTTACAAGGATCTTTAGAGCTGCGGGACCCCTTAGGCCCAAAGGGCCCTTGTCAGGGACGCAAGGGCACTTCTTAGTGCCGGGGAGGGGGGTCTCGGTTCGAGCTGCCGGACCCCTTAAGCCCCAAAGGGCCCTTGTCAGGGCCACAAGGGCACTTCTTAGTGCCGGGGAGGGGGGTTCCGGTTTGAGCTGCGGGACCCTTTAAGCCCCAAAGGGCCCTTGTCAGGGCCATAGAGGTGCTTGTAAGGACCCAGGAGGGGGTCCCGGTTTCGAGCTGTGGGACCCTCCTGCCGGGTTGTCGGCCATTCGGCAATCCGCGAACGGCCGATTTCGGGAATCTCTGGCCGTTCGAGGATTACCAAAAGCAGCCTGTGGAAACCGGAAGTAGCATGCGTGTGGGCTACGTCCGGTTTTTATGCTGTTCCCTGCGTACGGACGTGTTCCCCAGACCATCTACCAGGTCTCAGGGGCCTGTAAGGTAAGTTTACACTGCAATATTTCAGAATGTTCATTCGAACTTTCTGAACTATTTACTCCCCATTGACTTGACTAATGGGTCCGTTTTTGGACTTTCGAACTTTCTAATTTTCGAAAGATCAAAAACAGACCGAAAATTCGTCCATCTCTATTTATTAGTCACAGTGGGCATCTAATACCAGTCACTATAGGCATCATTTACTAGTCACTGTGGGCATCATTTACTAGTCACTGTGGGCTTCATTTACCAGTCACTGTGGGCATAATTTCCTGTCATTGTGGGCATAATTTACCAGTCCCTCTGGTAGCAGCTTATTTATACTACTCTGTGTAACATCTTGTATTTACCAGTCACTTTGGGCATCTTATATTGACTAGTCACTGTGGGTATCTAGTATATCTAGTATGGACCAGTCACTGGGGGTATCTAGCATATCTTGTATTGACCAGTCAATGTAGGCATCTTATATTTTCACTGTGGGCATCTTACATATATAACTGTGCGGCAGCTTGTATTTATCAGTCACTATGGGCATTATTTACCAGTTCCGCTGTGGGCATAATTGTATGTACCAGTCTCTGCTTGGGAGTACTCTGTGGTGTATATGTCAGCCCTCCAGTTTCCCAGCCAGTCAGGTAATCCCTCCAGTTCAGCATACACTGTTAGGTCAGCCCTCTAGTTCATCAGCCACTGCTATGTCAGCCCACCAGTTCACCAGCCACTGTTAAGTCAATACTGGCTTGTGAACTGGAGGTCTGACCTAACATTATCTGATGAACAGGAGGCTGACCTAACAGTGTCTGGTGTTTGGTGGTTAGTTTAGTGTGTAGTTTAGTTTGGTGTTTAGTGTGTAGTTCAGTGTGGTGAATAGAGTGGTGTTTAGTGTGTACTTTAGTGTGGTGGATAGTGTGGTGTTTAGTATGTGGTGGATAGTGTGGTGTTTAGTGTGTAATTTAATGTGGTGGATAGTGTGGTGTTTAGTGTGTAGTTTAGTATGGTGGATAGTGTGGTGTTTAGTGTGTACTTTAGTTTGGTGGATAGTGTGGAGTTTAGTGTGTGGTTTAGTGTGGTGGATAGTATGGTGTTTAGTGTGTAGTTTAGTGTGGTGGATAGTGTGGTGTTTAGTGTATAGTTTATTGTGGTGTTTAGTGTGTAGTTCAGTGTGGTGGATAGTATGGTGCTTAGTGTGTGTTTTAGTGTGGTGGATAGTATGGTGTTTAGTGTGTAGTTTAGTGTGCTGGATAGTGTGTAGTTTAGCGTGGTATATATTGAGTTGTTTAGTGTGTAGTTAGTGTGGTGGATAGGTGGTGTTTAGTGTGTAGTTAGTGTGGGGTGTGTATGGTGGTTTAGGTTGAGTAGTGTGGTGGATAGTATGGTGTTTAGGTGTGTAGTTAGTGTGGTGTTTAGTGTGTAGGTTTAGTATGGGGTTTAGTGTGTAGTTTAGTGTGGTGTTTAGTGGTGTAGTTTAGTGTTGGTGTTTAGTGGTGTAGGTTAGTGTGGTGTTTAGTGTGGTAGTTTAGTGTGGTGGATAGTATGTGTTAGTGTGTAGTTAGTGTGGTGTTTAGGTGTAGTGGGTTAGTGTGGTGGATAGTATGGTGTTTTGTGTGTAATTTAATGTTGTGGATAGTGTGTAGTTTAGTGTGGTGGATAGTGTGGTGTTGTGTGTAGTTAGTGGGGTGTTAGTGTGTAGTTTAGTGTGGTGGATAGTATGGTGTTTAGTGTGTAGTTAGTGTGGATGTTTAGTGTGTAGTTAGTGTGGTGGATAGTATGGTGGTTTTAGTGTGTAGTTTAGTGTGGGTGTTTAGTGTGTAGTTTAGTGGGGGGGGATAGTATGGTTAGTGTGTAGTTAGTGTGGTGTTTAGTGTGTAGTTTAGTGTGGTGGGGAAGTATGGTGTTTAGTGGGTAGTTAGTGTGGTGTTAGTGTTGTAGTTTAGTGGGGTGGATAGTATGGTGTTAGTGTGTAGTTAGTGTGGTGTGTTAGTGTGTAGTTTAGTGTGGTGGATAGTATGGTGTTTAGTGTGTAGTTTAGTGTGGTGTTTAGTGTGTAGTTTAGTGTGGTGGATAGTATGGTGTTTAGTGTGTAGTTAGTGTGGTGTTTAGTGTGTAGTTTAGTGTGGTGGATAGTATGGTGTTTAGTGTGTAGTTTAGTGTGGTGTTTAGTGTGTAGTTTAGTGTGGGGGATAGCACTTTCCTTTTAGAGTGTTTTCCTTTGTCTGTGACCCAGCCTGCAGCATGTGAATGTATACACAGTTCTATTCCCGGCAGGATGGAAAGTGTTAACATTTGTGCTTTACTTTTTCCCTTCAAATTAAGCCCACTTGGAACAGAACTTAATGTTTTATTTTTCAGTCACCAAGAGAAACCAGGGAAAAAGCTCTGACATTTGGTTTCCATTAGAGGAACCCAGGATTTGAAGCTTCTTATTACTCATAATGTGTGCAGTGTGCGTGGAGATTTACGTCCAAGAGGGAATGAGTGGGCTTCATCTTAAAGGGAAAATTTACCCTAATAGAAAAAAGTTTTTTCCCCAATTATCTATGTACATACAGGTATATACAGTGTGCAATATCATTTAACGTGTAACAGTGGTGTAAATAAGAATCACTTGGCCCCCCAGCAAAACTATGACGGGGGCCTTATCCACGGTGGTTTTTGGGAGGAGGCTATAGGCCATATTTACACATTTGTGTTACTGCAGGTTTTCGTTAATGCACATTTACGGCCGCTGTTGTACAGTTAAGGCGAACGTTTGTTAATGTTCGAACATTCGTCCGTAGAATACCATATGGTAGTAAATTAACGATCATAACGATCTCTAAAAACCGATGCCTTTATAAATATGGCCAAATATCTGTCCTTGGCTGCCGGGCCCCCCTAGTGCCCTGGTATTTATGCCCCAACCCCCTGGCATGTATAGGTTCACATGGAACACTGTTGTTTTAAAGATAGTGGTCCTTTAAGTCTTGTCATTAGCTTGGAACGCTCCAGTTTTCCCTATTCCATTCTTGGTCATGTTGATAGGATCTAGAACACTTAATAAATAGTTTGTACAGTGGGATTCCCAGCAGATCTAAACAGCTGCTGTCTCCCTTCAACTAAGAATGCTTGGAAAAGGAATAGGAAAGAAGCACAAAAAAAGAGCACAATTGTTATAACTGGTTTGGGGCCCTGTGTTACGGACTACAGAAGGCTATGGACCGTGTTCATATTTTCACTCCATGATCTTTTCCAGTTATTTTCTAAAACCAATCACAGAACTGTAAACTACTGATTATGGTAATGATTACGAGTTTACAATAGCATCCTTCTATTGCACCATGTACGTAAATGTTCGCCCACTGTGCAATATACCATTACCACAAAGTATCGCCCCAACAATACCGAATTTAATGTATCATTAGCGGCTCATGTGAACCCCCTTATTTGCTGAAAACAGGGGCTTAGCTAAAAGTCTTGGGCCCCCCCCCCAGCAAAAACAGGACCCCCTCCCTGCATAATTTACATTGACTACTGGTATAGATCTCAAATGGGGTGTATCTGTGCTAGGGACATTATTCTCCAAGCTCGAAAAGGGTCGAGGTCCGAAAATTTGCCGGAGACTAAACTCACAGTTGGGTGAATAAAACAGCACTTTTTGCAACTGATTTTCTTTGGAGTGTCTTGTTGCACTTTTTTGACGGTATAATCTGTGTCAGGGACAGTGAGAAATTGGGGCCCCCATAAGCCTCAAGCCTCACCTGTAGATGAAGTGGCTCCTCCCCTGGTAGATACGCCTCTGGCTGAAAGAATGGTGCGTATTTACATTTCAAGCATGAGGCAGACTGCATCAATATCAGTGCAGCCATACAACATGAATTTAATGAACTGACATTTAGTTATATAGGTAGGGAACATCAGGTAGGAGCTCAGTAACATTGAGTTGGAGCACTGCTTATAGCTTTAGTAAATTGCAAATGAATTTATTAAATTGGCCCAAAGTAAAAGTACATGCAAAAAAGTAATTTAATCTCCTTCTTTAAATGAAAATGACCATAATTGTGCTCATAGCTGTGTTCAGTTACATTAGCTTGTGATGTGTGCAGCTGTGTGCAATAGAACCTTGACAGGCACACATATTAGTGAATGGGGAGGGGGGGGTTGAGAGATGAGAGCATGGCATGTGGCGTACTGCACCAGTCATTGCATGAGACACGCCAGACAACGCTTGTGCAGTCAGTGCACATTAGTGTAGGCTAGTTTCTTTGGACCACCCTTTGAGGATTAATAGTTTATTCATCTGTTAACTTTAGGCTCTTTTACATCAGGATTTTTCTCACTACTGGGAATAAATAACTAGTTAGTAGTAGGTGATCTGCACCCGTTCCTCAGATCTACTTTTCACTGGCTTTTCCCATTAACGTTAACACGTCTTTTTGTTTAATTACTTTATTCTTCTGGAAACTATTACCCCATCACCTCTAACTGGTCCTTTCTTTTGCTTCTGATCTCAATTCTATTTCTAGAAAGGCTGGTAATTCCCAGTCCTACAGAAGCATTATTTTGTAACTGTGTTATAATTAGATCACAGGTTACCTTTCCAAAATGTCAACATTTCCAGATTATTCATGTCAGAGGGAAGGAACATTCCATTTACAACTCCTTAATGTCAAACTTCTGTGTCCAGCTCTGATCTCAGTGTATTCCTGTATTCCCCACATCAATTAGTACATCATCATATGATGTGACATCATTTTAGCTTTTGTCCTCATATGTACATGATTGTATTTATTAGAATATCTCGTCTCTAAAGCTGGGTACACACAGTAACGATAAAGGCTGTATCGCTATGTGTGTACGTTCATTTCCCGAATGAGCGCGCGGCTGCCGAATGATCAGGTCAGCCGAACGCTCGTTCGGGAAAGGCCAAAAATTTCCATTGGCCGCGCTAGACTCCCTATAGAGGAGTCTAGCGCGGCCGATGGAAACACACAGTCCCGAATGTTCTCCCTATGATATTCATAGGGAGAACACTCAGGACTGTGTGTATGCAGATCTTTGAAAGATGGCAGACAGGATCTTGCAGATCCTGTCTGTCATCTTTCAGAAATCTGTACTGTGTGTACCTAGCTTAAGCGTGGTAACCCAGTGGTTTCCAAACAAAAGCAATTCAGAGCGCACTCCAGTCTTAAATGTTCAAATTCATTTATTAAACACGTAATCCAGTGGTTAGCACTAATGCCTTGCAGTCATGAGTTTGAGTCTTGCTGTGGGCACATCTGCAAGTTCTTCTCCCTGTGCCTCCATAGAGATGTAATAAAGTAATTAGATTGTAAGCTATTTGCATAAGGCCTGGTGTAAATGGATGAAATAATTGTAACGCACTGCAGAATATGTATATAAGTAAAATACATACATACGTACACACATATCACTTCTAAGACTGTCAGTTCTACCATGGAATCCCCACTTTTTGTATGCTGTCTTCTGTGTGATTGACAGCAGCATAGAGATCTGTATCAATATTAACCCTGCAGCTGCCTGAGGCAATTGCTAAAATATATAGAACTTACTGTACCTACTCCACTGTGATGGAGCTTAGTGAGCAGGAAGAGGGACAGAAATCCTGGAGGTGGTTGTGTAGCTGTCTGTCAAAACTTCATTATATTATATATATTATATACACATAGGAGTGATATATTCCTTATACAGAATGATCGTTCAAATCGCCCATTCATGGTCCGATGTTATCAGTTCCCTCTTCTGTAGTAAAGGGAGACAGTCTTTTCCGTCTTGCCCAATAGGTCCGATACCAACAATATTCAGCAAATTCTGTCAGATTCGCTGTCAGTGTTACAGCTCTGACTTTAAAAGACACTAATGATAATGTAAAACAGAATGTTAGGCTGGGTATACAAAGACAAATTTTTCATCCTGACCGACTGTTCGCCACTAATAAGAGGTCAGCCGAGATGGATCACTGTTGGTCATGGCGAATGCTGTTTTTCAGAAAGTACGCTCTACACATGCGTTTTGCATTGTTGTGAGTTTTTCTGTGTGTTTACAATTTCTTATCTTTTAGATTAAAGGGAAACTAAGCTAGATACACATATTAACAATAAAGGGAGAATGCTGTTGGTATCTGTGTAGCCACGAAACAACCATTTCCGATGCTGGCGAACATTTAGTATCAAAATCAGAAATGTCCCTTGCCCATGGGTGGCTTCCAATACTGTAGTATAGGGAGTAAGCTTTGATACTTGGTGTGTGGGGCAGTCCTGAACAATCTCCCTATACTTGTATGTAGATATGTAGCCACATTTCTTACTGATGACAAACAGAAGTGTATAGATTCAGTAACTGACTGTATTCTAGCAGTAACTTTCAGTTTTCTAGCTTCTTCTTTATTAACATATATCAGAATTGTCAGTGACAATGACTGTGGGAGAAGCCAGAAAAGAAGTAATTTACTGCATGACTATCATTTTCCTTTAAGCAGGTACGTGACTGCAGCCCCCTTCCCCCATAGTCAGGGGTCCTGCTGGCCCTATTGTTACACCACTGCCTTTAAGGGAAAAACATATATGTTAACCAGTGCCGTTTCTGCCCATTTTGGGGGCATTAGCACCTTTCTCTATCATCTCTCTTACTGTCTATCTATTATCTAATTTTTTTTCTATCATTTATCCTATATATATATATATGTGTCTATCTATTTATCTGTGTTATATGCCATTTTATGGGTGCTCCAAATTTTACTGGGGGGCCCACTGATTTCTCCTTATGCCCCTGCTCTCTCAAATAAACATTTCTTATACAAAAAATATAAATACATACAGAGACGTGACAACCAATGCAGCAGATCACTTTCCATTATAAGCAAAGAAAAAAGTTTAAAGGACAACTATAGAGACCAATCGCCAACCACACAAATAATGTACAGTGGATATGTCTGCAATGTTTATTATTATAACTCAGTACTTTTTTGGGGATACATTATGTATGTTTAAATATTGCGATCCACATTTCTAAACTAATCATAAAGTCCTTGTTATTTCTAATGGGTCTTTTCAGGATAATTAAATTTGCTGTTTTATTTTAAATTCAGTCAATCACTGTGTAGTAACTTCCAGCAGTTTGCCAGCTGGACACTAAGATAGTGCAGTATGCCATTTTTTCCTAAGGGATAATCTAAACTGTATACAAGGCATTAGACTGTACACCAGGAAATAAACTTCCTGCAAGAATGTATAAATTAGAATAGGAAAGAAAATAAATAGGAATAAATAAAGGTTAAGTACATACAAATAGCATGAAACTATGATAGAGAGAGAGAGAGAGATAAAGAGATACAGTGAAACTAAAAAGAACAGCAAAAATTGTCAATCAAGAAGTTTAGTCCTCTGCCACAGAAGCTGTTATAGAATCTTGATAACAGGGCCGCTTCTAGCCATCTTGGAGCCCTAGTGTGATCAGATCGCAATCCCTTCACAATTAAAAGTGCAGTAGTGTGGCCTAGCTCTCCAAGAGTGTTGGACTAAACACTTTCAGTGCCAGCACTTTCCCAGATTATTGAATTTAACCCTTCAGTTCCAGCAGACTTCCCCCGAATTTTGTGATTACCACTTTCAGTGCCAGCAGAGTATTACCATTAACTCTTCAGTGCCAGCAGACTTCCTTACTAATAATTTCAGTGCCAGCACTTTCCCAGAGTATTGGCATTAACTCTTTCAGGGGCCAGGGCCAGCAGAGTATTACCTTTAACTGTTTAAGCTTCCAGCATTGATATGATTTACAGTTTGTACCTGCTTTTCATGTCTCCTCCATTGCATTGTTCACTCCTCAGTTAAAAAGTGAACTATTCCTTTAAAGGGTATGTCCACCCTATTTTTTGATATAATTCCCCATGCTGCCCAGCCCCAACTGCTATTTATATGTATAGAATGCTCCCAACTCTACTTACCTCCCCTCTTTCCTCCGCCGAGCTCCCCCCTCTGCTTCGAGAAAATGCAAGCAGGGGGCGGGACGGCAGCGCGTTGTGATGGCTAAGCGGCAGCCAATCACGGACGCGCTGCCGGCAGCTCACTTCGGCGGAGGAAAGAGGAAGTAAGTAAAGTTGGGGAGCTTTCTAAAAATAGAATATAGCGGTTGGGGCTGGGCAGGCTGGGGAATCTTATAACTAAAGGTTTTAAGCTAGGGGGAGGGAATCCGGTGAGGGAGGGAGAGGGAGGGGGAGAAGGGTTTGCCGTACGCATGCCAAACTTCTCCTGGAGGCAGGTAGGAGGCAGAGTCCTATATGGACTCTGCTATCCTCCTGGTGGGCAGTTTTTGGGACTTTGGGGGGGGACTACAGGAGAACCTTATGGAGCTGGGTGTGAGGTAAGGATTTTACTACACTACATGGTGGGGCCATTAGTGGGGGGGATTATAGTTTTGGGGGTGGAAATGCCCTTTAATGTATTGAAGCCCAGGAGGTTAATACTATGCCTTGCCTTACGTTATTTATTCAATATCTCAGGAGCCAGGGATGAAGATAGAAACTAACCTTTCGCGCGATCCACCACAGCAGAACTGACAGGTCCCGACCGCTTCCTGGTTCTAATCAAATATAGCGTGCATGCACAATAATGCACATTGATTTTAAAACCAGGGAATTTTCAGTTCTGTGCGAGTGGATCGCGCAATGGTAATTTTATGGAATCTTCGTCCCTGGCTCCTGAGATATTGATTGAAGTACGGAAGGCAAGGCATAGCTCCTTAACCTCCCAGTCTTCAATCAATACATTTAGGCTGGGTACACACCAGCCGATATCTTCGACCGACCAACCGATTCACTGCACTTTTTTGGTGTGGGGCGGCCGCCTCGACCAAACCTCAAACGTTCATTCATCCGGATCGAACGAACGAATGATCGCATGTTTGAAAATTACGATCGATCGTATGATTCTCACAGCGCTCGCTCAGGACAAATAGTCCCTCAGTCTGTACCCAGCCTAAAGAATAGTTCACTTTTCAAGTGAACAATTCCTTTAACCAATAATCAGTGCAGCATAGGCCTCTGGCCTGCAAGCAACAAGAGTAGGCCAATACTCACCACAACTTTTATTTACTTTATTACAGAGTGGCTGAAAGGGAAGGGGGGAAAGTTATGGAAAAACGAAAGTTACCGGTAATAAGGTTAGGGATAAGCTAGAAGATAGATTCAAGCTTATTTGTGATAGGGAACAAGGATAAAAAGGGTACATGCAGAAAGAGGCAAAGAAAGACAGAAGAGGTTTGAAGAAGAAGAAGAGATCCAGTGAAGATAATAGCGGCTTCAGGAGCGCCTGGCTGAGTTGCAATCACTGAGCTGTACCTCACTTACCAGGCTTCCCTGACAGCCATTGCAGCCAGGGGGGACGACAACTGGCTGTAAGTACTGTAATAATAGCAATACATAATTCCCTCTATGCTGGCAAAAAGTAAATGTGCATGTGTCTCCGCGATTAGACAATAGGGAACCCTGATGTATTTCTTAGAAAACCTGATTATTTGTATTGATGTGGCTTCAGGGACATAATGCTTGCGAGTAGAGATGTTCAAAACCTGAAATTGGATCTATGGATTTTTGGGATTTTTAAACTAATTTTAAAATTCTAAAATCCGAAAACGGACCCAAAGATGTCAATCGGGAGTTAAAAAAAGAGGTATAAATAGCAACAGTAAGTTAGTGTAAATGTGTCAAGTGTCAAGGGTTCACATTTTTAGAATTGAGAGTTCATATATTTGATGTTTCTCTAGTTTTTATGAATTTCGATTTCAAAAATTCGTTAATAATTGAACATCCATAAAAAGATTCGCAAACCAAAAATCCAAGAGTTCTGTGTGGACCTTTGGAACTATCGGTCACAACCAGGGTCGACAATTGAGTCACAACCGGGGTCGACTCGGAACTGGACTTTATCCCTTCTAGTAAGCATTGGGGTTTCATGTTGGAAGAGAAAAAGAGACTTAATTGGGAGTACACATTCCCTTTAAATTAGTTCATTTGTTACCTCTTTATTCAGTAAATATATAGGTAAAGTAGATATTTACCAATACCTGAAATCATAATTAACATTAAAGGATAACTATCATGTGTAAGTTTTTTTAAAATACAGAAAATGAAAAGTACTTGGGACAGGGATAGGACTGGCAATTCCAACCTCCCAATATTGTTTCTTGAGAAGCATCTGCCCAAAGAAAACTGATTTTGCCAGTCTTCCTCCTGGCTTCAGCACTATTAATACAGGACTAGTACAGGACTAACTTGACAAATTAACTTTTACAGGGCGATGCACCCGAGCACCGCTATCGACGCTAGCGGCGCTCGGAACATCGCTACTTGGTGCTGTTTTATTCCGGCACTTTCAACGCCAGCTATTAGCTGGATTTAAAAGTGCCGCAATAAAATGCCGATTTTGGCATATACATCACTTGCGCTGTTAACATTCGCGTTAGCCACGCAGCCGCCGCAAGGAAGGAGTTAAAGTCACGCTAACCGATGTTATATCAACTCCAAATCAGGAGCGATGCGCCCGTTGGTGCATCGCCCTGTTAGTGTCTGTAGCTCTTCAACGAAATGATATTGTGAGGAGAGATGTCCGAACTTTGCAAAATTGGGTCCGCTCGCGGATCCTCGAATTTAAAAAAAAAAAAACGAAAATTCGAAAATCCGCAGGGGGACCCATTAAAAACCTATTAAATGAAAGTTCGGCAAAATCCGTTCTTCGAAAATACGAGTATTTTTCGAAAATACAAGGTTCTTCGAAAACGACCGAAAACTGGAACGAAAATGTGGCTTGCTCCGTCCAAAAATGTGAAAAATCCGCGAAATTTTTAATTTACAAGGCTTTCTCGTATTTTCCGTATTTTCGAAAATCCGAGAAATCCTCATAATTTAGAATATTTTCGAAAAACGCGGTTCGGAAAAGTTCGGAAGGCGGAAAACCAGAAAATCCGCCGTTCGCGAACTAGGTAAATCCAGGTTCGGATCCGCGGGGATTTACCTCGTTGCGAACAGCGGATATCGCGATTTCTGGTTTTCCGCCTTCCGAACTTTTCCGAACCGCGTTTTCGAAAATATTGGGCCATCACTAATTGTGAGGTAGGAATAATCAATCCAACCTACCTGCCCCAGGCACTTTCCATTTTTAAATAGTTACATTTAAGAGTATTGTTATCCTAATTAATGTATTATTTTTTAGGTCTTGGCCTCTGTTGTTTTCATGCTGTGTAGATTTTAAATCCCTGGCTCTTAAGATACAAAATATTTAACTAAGCTAGTTGTAAATATTTATAAAGAATAATATGCTGACCACCATAATCAGTGAAATCACACACACGTAATGTGAAAATTGTCTATTAATCTGCAACATTTGTGTTTAAAATATTTATCTTCACTGGAAAATTTCTTGCATTTCAGGATTAAAATGATTTATCACAGATATGAAGTATTGTACAACAAACTATTTTTGTGATGGGTTGTGTATAAATGGATCACACCATTTATTGGGTAGTTACTGTATAATGACTGATTATAAATGACATTCAACACAAGGAATATTTTAATTTCTACAGCAAGAAAAGTATTTAGACATTACAATTTGTGTAAATATACATCTATATCCTTCCTATTATATAAATAGTAGTTGGAGCATACTATGTGCAGAAAATGGGGGCTAGTTTGGTATAATGCAGGTTGTGAGGAGTATGTATTATAAATGTAGGAATATATTAAAGGGACACTAAAGTGAAAAAATTACTTTCCTTTATCCTTTTCTATATTTTTAGTGCTGCCAGGATCTTGATCCCTTTTTGCTCTCAGTGCTTGCACTAGATCTCCTCATGTCCTTTTCAGCTCACTCCTAGTTAGTATGCATGTCTCCTCTCTATGTATCCAGCCCCTCCAAAACTGAGGCACAGCTAAAGTGTGGAGCATGTGCAGTGGAGATGATATGTGCACCACACACCAGCCATAGCATTCACCCAGTGATTTTGTGTTATAGTGAAAATGAAACTGCTTTGTATTAGGAAGGTAAAATAACTGCTTGAATCAAGGAAGATTTTCTTTTACCTGTAGGAGTTTGAAGGTGTTTGTGTGTGTGTGTGGGGGGGGTGGACTTTGGGGGGTAATTGATTCTTTAGGTACAGTGCTACATTGGAACTTCAGTAAAAACAGACAGCACAAACCCGGATCCGACACGGAACCCCTCGGTTCCGAAATCTGAAAGATACGTCCGAATCCAGACTGATCCTCCGGATTTCGGGACTTCGGAAGACATTTTCGATAATAACCTTGAACGTCCGAAAATGATCGAAAATACAATCGGAGACCATTTTCGAATTTCTGATCGTATTTTCGAAAATCGAACGTTCAAGGCTATTTTCCATAATTTTCAAAAATAGCCTCGAACATTTGAAAATACAATCAGAAACTCTAAAATGGTCTCAGATCATATTTTTCGTTTTTTAGTTTCAAAACTTCAAGGCGATTTTCAAAAATTATCGAAAATAGCCCCGTACTATCGAAAATTCGTTCCGGATTTTTGGATCTTCGCAATTTTCCTAGATCCGGGAATCCGGAAACGGAACAAAACTAATGAGTTTCGGCCATCTCTACTGCTAACTGCAGGATTGGGTTTATCTGCACAAAAGGAGCACAGAGAAACAGATAGCTTATTCCTTTCCCTGATCTTAATGCTGAATCAATTAGCCATACAGTGATAGAGAAATAAGCTTTACTTTTAGATGGATTGTTTCTACATGTAGTGTGCCAGGGGGAGGGGCTGGGTGATTGACAGTTCTTTACTGACTATCTGTTCCTTGCCCTCTTTAAAAAGTAAACTAAACTCCCAGAGCTAAAAAACAACTGATAGGAAGGTCAGAGAAGGGGGAAAAAAGCAGATTTAAGATTGGTGGTAATTAATCCTCATTACTGTGTTATTAGTTTGTAAATAATTTGGCACAGTTTCATGTCCTTTAAGTTCCCAGGTGTTCTTACCCATTAGAAACACTGTAAACTGAACAGGCAAATGGGTATGTTAGAATTAAGAATGGACACATGCTTTCTACCAACAAATCATAAAAGGTTAGGTTCAGTAGGACTGCTATACATATGAATGCCTCCTTTCAACATAATCAATAACTTACAGCATACAACTAAATCACCTAAGATCTTTAACAAAGAGGGGTCAATGTTCAGAATGGCCCAACCCCAGCCAAGACCTAATTGTCCAAAGTAATCAATGTTCTAGAATGCGCCAACCAGAGCCCAGACCAAATAGTCCTTTATTTTTTTGAATTCCATGTTTTATTGAGTTTTTCAAAACATTACATCTACAAAACAAAATAAAGACATGATTGAATAATAGTAAGTACCCACATTTATATTTCGGTTGTTTATGTGAATGAATGGGGGAAAGGAGAAGGAGGGTGTTTAAAAGGAGGGATGCCCAAGTCTTGCTTATTATTAGGATAACAACATATTTTATAGTTATCAGTTTCCATAAACTCTATCATCCAGTTAAACCATTGTTTAAAGAGGAACTGTGGTCCAAAAATGGCTTGAGTTAAATTGATAGGAATTGCTCCCTGAGAGTTTTTGCAATTATTTCCATTGTTTATTTTTTTTAGTTTTAAGATATTTACATTTTGTGTGTGATATGGCAGCACATTACCAGGTCCCCTGCACTTCCTGCTTCCTGCTCTGAAACCATGTCAGTCAATCTGCCCTGTGTCTCTCCCCTTCCTTCCAGTTGCAGGCCCCCTTGGCCCATTCCCTTAACCCCCATGTGGCCCGACTCGCGGGTGCCAAGCCCCGCCCCTCACAGGTCCTAAGCCCCCCCCTCACAGGTGCTGTGGGCCACTCTGACACCCCCCTACCCCACCCCCCTCTCCAGAGCTGTTTTCACACTGTGAGAGAGAAGGGCTGTAGATTCCCTTACTTCTCTGCAGCTGCAGGTCCTTCACACAGCAGAGAGGAGGAGGACTTCCTGTCTCCCTCACACACTGAGGGAGTCTGAGACTGTGCTCGCCAGTGGCACTGTGCAGGAGAAGCCTCAGAAATGTCGCATGTCAGCCTCCACCCATTAACTTTCTGGTCAGTCATTTCTGTGTATCTTGGGCTGTGGAGCACATAGAGAGGTGGTTGATGGCTCGTTTTAAAGGTAGGAAACTGGCCTTTCATTTAAACTCAACTTGTTTGGAGACCACGGTTCCATTTTAATGAGTTTTGGAGTTTTGTCAGCCATGGAGGACCGGGGCTCCTCCATTCTCATTTTTAAGTTCCTTAATCCAGTCTTTAGTTGTGGGGGTTGCTTCCAGTACTGTGGGAGTACTGCTTTACTTGCATTTAAATAAAAGCAGAGAATTCCATTTTAGAATTTGTCAGAGTTTCAGGGAGTATGTTCAGCAATATTTGGTCTGCAAATAAATTGTTGTATAGATTTATTATATGGACCAGTATCTAGGTATGGAGGGAATTCGTAACAGATGTGAAGGATGGTTCTGGGTGGTTGTTGACACCTCCAACAGGTGGAAGGACATCTGTGCCATCTGCTAAGCAATTTGCAATTTTTTTCCCTGTCTTTACAGTCTATGAGAGTTTATGAGTATATAAGAAGCATGTTTCCCATTGTTCTTTTGTAAAGAGCAGTTAAGATCCTTTTTTCCATTAGCTGAGAATAATGGAAGCTGATTGTATCTGAAGATTGTAATATTCAATAGAGGTTAGAGATAGATGTTGTGGTGTTGTATTTCCTTTGCATAAAGTTCTAATGGAGTAGTAGTATTTGGAAGATTGTTTTAGCCATTGTTGTTTGTACATAATGTTGAAGTGGTGTGCATATAGGAAATATGCCATTGGAGGTATTTGATTTTCCATGATAATGTTGAGAGGTACTAAGCAATTGTTTGTATCATTTGTCCAATTCGAGGTGTTTGTTTTATTTTTCCAGATCAAGAAAGAGTCCGTTTTGTACGCGGGTAGAAAGCTTGGAGAGTGAAGGATGGGAATCATGTATCCAATGGCATTGCATTTTTGTATCTTTTTATTACTTATCCCAAGTTTGTAAGATATGATGGAGCAGGTATAAGGTGTTGATAGATTGTTTATGATCTTTTGGGGTAACTATGGAAGAATGGTGAGTGGTTCTGGGCTAGTTGAGTGGCTACCTCAACCCACGATTTATTGTCCAGGTGGTGGAACCAATGGATATATGTAATAGTAATGTAGCTGTGTATATTTCCTTTAGCCAGTAGATTCATCATCTTTTTCGTGGTCATGATGAAAAGTTTGAGTCTTGTTTCCCCCCCCCCCCAGATGAAACATGTCAATTCAAGGAGATTTGCTGTGGGTTGGTATTGTCAGTGTTAGCTATGTTGGGGAGTGGTCCAATGGGACAATTGAGCATTTAGGTTTCCAGGATAGGGTTGTGTGATATAAGGAATAAGTCTATTCTGCTGTAGCTGTTATGGGGGGCTGAGTAAATTGTATTGTCCTTTGTTGAGGGGGGAAGGATTCGCCACATATCAATAATTTGTATGTTGTGTAGTTACATTTAAATTGATTGAGTGTTTTATATGGATGTGTGTGTGGCCGGATGTGGAGTCTATGGTTGGGTCTAATATAAAATTTAAACCTCCACCTATTATGGTGTGGCCTTCAGCAAAGTTGTTCAGTTATTCTAGATATTGTATGCATGTGGGTATTGAGAATGGTTTGGCAGGTATGTTTTCTAGGGTTAAATTGTGTTTGTTAAGGGTAATGTTAATCATTGGTAGCGTCTATTTATCTATAGTGATTTTTAATCGAGATTGAGAGTCTTTTGGGATTGCGATAGTGACTCCTTTTGTTTTAGCTTCGGGATTAGCGTTATGAAACCATTGGGTATTATTTTATCCCATATTAAAGGGATTAAGTTTGTTTTAAAATGTGTCTCTTGTAACAATTTTTTTTCAAATTTTTCCTGTTGCATTTGTGTAAGGATTGTGAACGTTTCTGTGGAACCTTAAGCTTCTAGCATTAGGTGTGCAGACCCTTAGTTTCGTCTCCATAGTGTTATGTCTAAGATTATATTTTTAACTTTTGGTCCTGACCATCCATCTAGGGGGTGGGAAGGAAGGGAGGGGGGGGGGGGGAAATGGGGAAAGAGAAGAAAAGTAAAAGTACTTGTATTCACTACTTTGATTTTCCTGTAGATCAGTAGATGTGTACACCTTACAATATTTCAATAGGATGTATAAAAAAAGAAAACAATCATTTATAAGGTACATTTTCAAAAAGAAATAGCATTAACAAACCAGGTTGTACCCTGGTTAAAACCTTATTACAAATTACCTCTCCACATCCCGGGAGGTAACAATCCCTTGTGGGGTTGAAGGTTGGCCGGGGTCTCATTGGTAGCCACTGTACCCCTATAATTTGTAGTTTAGTAATGTGTTGAACACAGACCCATTGTATTTCAGTATGGGTCCTTCAGCGGAAAGTTATTATTATCATTGTTAATGATTAATTATTAGCAAAAAGAGGAATATTCTCTGTAGTGGCTGGGTTTCACCAAGATGGGGATTACATTATTTGTTGAAATCAATTTGTAACAGTGATCTTGTGTCAGATGATGGCGTCTTTCTTTAGGGGTTCCTGGGAATTTCCAGGGTTCTTTCTGGCGAATGTAGCTAGTGTGAGTGGGCTGATCCAATCAGGGAGGTTCATTTTTTGGAGACCCAGTTTCCCCGGAATGAATACAGGTTTTCAAGGTCCCTCAGGACTGCTGTTAGGCAGTCTTTACGGGCAATAATGAAAAGGGAAATCCCCATTGTATTGGATGTGTTGTTCTTGGAGGAGTGTAAGAAAACAGTTTTAGTGCTCTCCTCTGTTTACATGTCCTACAGGATAGGTCAGTGAACAAGGAGAGTTTAGTGTTATCAAGCGTCTGTACAATCTCTAGCTTTTGTCATTATTAATTCTTTACCAAGTAGCGATGAATGCAACAGATCACATCTCATGGTCTGTTGTCATCTAGATCTTTAGGGCAAAGAGCTCTGTGTGCTCTGTCGATTTCTATTGGGGCATCCTTCCTCTGGGCAGCCAGTATGGTGTTAAATATTTTTAGATTCCTACAGGTAGTTCAGCTGTATTTATGTTTTCAGGCAGATCCCTTATCCTAATATTATTTCTGCATCCTCGGTTTTCAATGTCGTCTAACTGATTAGGAACATTCGGGTTAGGGCTTTTTGTCTAGACATATTTATGCATATATGTTCTATGGCCGTTTCATGTTGTTCAGTTGGGCCTCTAGTTCCATACACCCTGTTGCCTATCTCCTTGATGTCCATGTGTAAAATACTATTTCCTCTTTACATGTTTGTTCTACTTAACTAGTAGGTTTGCAAAGTCACCTTTAGTTGGTAGGGAGTGTAGGACTGAGCGGAGATCATCCATTTTTTGATTCCTCTCTGAACCAGATGAGTCGGTTTAAATTTATTAAAACATTGACCTGTGTTTGTGGGTCTGCTTTGTGAGGCTGGCGTTTTGACTGACTTAGGCTTTACCATGGGGCTTTGGTGGGTATTTATGGTCTGTGTGCTTTGCTGAGTAGGGTTTTGATTGGAGCACTTACTGCATGCGCCCCTTTAAGCATCTTCGGAAGCTGAATATGAACATCTCCTTTCCATAACAATAACCTAACAGCATACATCTAAATCACCAAGGTAGGTAGGAATTATATTTCCTTTTTTTTTTCACTTAATTGTTTCAAATTTGTTTTTGACCCTTTGTACAGATGGAAAAAATTAGGGAGAAGATAGGATTTTTCTTTGTTTCTTTTTTATATTAAACAAAACCCTGCCATTTTGTATAGCGTAAAAGACTCATATTTACTGTATCCACACATAGCCAAACATACACACAATGATTGTTGGGGGTTTTTTGCTAATATTATCAAGATTACAGATTACATTACATTACAGAAAACTACCTAATGCAATCATCCAACTGCTGTATGGTCTGATATGGGTGTTTGCTGCTTAGGCCTCTAAGTGGATTAGATGTTTAACCGGCGGCTGAAGTGCACTTTGCTTTTTCTGCTATATGTTACCTGGAAATGTTAAACGTGACAAAAGTTTTTTGCCTCAATTTTTTCTGAATAGAGGGGTGCTTGGTTTTTAGGGTCCTTTGTCATCTCTGACCCCTCCCCAGCCACAAGGCCTTATTACGGAGCTTCCCTAATTCAGTGTTAGGCTGCGTTGCTGCGACCTGGCAGGGAAATTAAAGCAGACCCACTAGGATTTCATAAATCAGGGACCACTTGAAAGTTAAATCCTTCTACATTGCTCACTCTTTCATCTATCGTATTTCTCCCAACTCCTTTTATCAATAGACATTTAGTAATGTCCTCCTGCGTAAATCCAATGATATCTTGCTTTTATGGGTAAATGATCTTATCAGCAGTTTAATGCTGTTAATACATCATAGCGTAATCCTGGGACACACTGACTAGAATATGGCAGAATGTGGTCTAAACACTCATACTAGATTTTAAAAATCCATTTATTATTCCCTCACTTGGTAACCGCATTTTGTTGCGAAGTAGACAGTGGTTTAGTCAATTATACAGTTATTATTAGGTCACAATGTGAACTGCAAGAACCCGTGAAACTGAGCCTGTCAAGTAGCCCCAAGGACACAAATGTCATGGAGGGGCACATGACCTAAGGCTGGAGAGTGATGGGTAGGTTAGGTGGGTGGGTTATGTAGGTTGGCAACATAGATTTATGATCTGCTGGGCTGGCAACTGATTTTTGATTTGCAGGACTGACAAACATTGATTTTGATCTGCTGGACTGATAACATTGATTTTGATTTGCAGGGCTGACAACATTGTTTTTTGATCCCAGTAGTGGCTGCTTTGTCTTGAAAGCTACCTCAATGTAAATCACATTGTACAACACTTTGTGGGACTTGGAACTTAGAATGGGGAACCAATCTCTGTCTCTCCTCACAGCACTGAACACACAGCTCCACCCCCACCCACCCAAACCCAGCCGCGAACGAACAAGGACAGGAAATGGGGTGGGGGGGGGGGGGAGATAGAGCTTGTTCTCAAATAATTGCCATTCAGAGGGAGGGGGAGTTAGTCATTGGGGATGGACTAGAACTCAAACTCGAAACCCAACCGAACTTTATGATTTCGGACGAACTCAAACTATTCAAACTAGTTCAGGTTCGAACTAGTTCGATTTTCTGGACTCCGCAGGACATTTTCGAAAATCCTCGACCATTCGAGAATTCTTGAATGTACAAGGATTTCCAAACGTTCAGTAGGCCTCAAACGGCCGCTTCTGAAAACCCCCCGAACGGCCGAGAGATTTCCTGAAAATCGCTCACGGATTGTCAAAGGCCGACAATACCGCGGCAGGATGTTCGGGGGTCCCACGCACAAAAAACGGACGAGCGCACACGCACTCTACTTCCAGTTTTTGGTTGTGTGTGCTTTCCGTAATCCTTGAATGTTCGATCAACATTCGAGGATTACCGAAAATGGACCCATGGGTCCGTTTTTTTGACTTTCAAACTTTTTTAGAATCAGGGTCACAAGGGCACTTCTAAGTGCCACAAGGACCCCCTTCCCGGCCCTATCAGGGTACTTGCGGCACTTAGAATTGCCCTTGTGGCCCTGAATTCTAAAATAGTTTGAAAGTCCAAAAAATGGACCCATGTGCGCTAAGTCAGTTTTTATGCTGTTCCCCACGCACGGAAGTGTTCCCAGATCATCTTCCAGGTCCCAGAGGCCTGTAAGGTAAGTTTACCCTGCTATATTTTGTAAAGTTCATTCGAACATTCTGAACTATTTACCCCCATTGACTTCAGTGGGTCCGTTTTCGGACTCTCTAACTTTTTTTAGAAGTTGGAAAGTTCGAAAACGGACCGAACTTTCGAAAGTTCGCCATCTCTAGTAGTTAAGCTGCATTCTGTTTGTGCAATGTAAGGCATGGTTTCCCACAATTATAGAAAACTGGGCTGTTGTACATCATATTAAAGTGCAAACTAGAGACCAAAAATATAATACATACAAAATAGAATTCTAGTGCACAAACAATTCTAATTGCATATTGGCTACCTCCATAGGTTGTCTGCTACAAACAGTCTGCTAAACCCTGGATAAATAAAAGCAATTAGTTCAATAAGTTGGCCAAATTATTTTAAGCCAGTCACCACGTCAAGGTTGCTTTCTTTAACTGGGTCCTAACCTACTGTGTACTTGCCTTTTTGGCTACATGAGCTGACAGTTCTCCTGTGTGGCCTGGATGCTTGAAGCTGACTCTCTAGTTTAAAGTACTTTGCTCAAACGAGCACATGACCTAACTCTGGGTGGAGTACAATTTAGCAGAAGGCTTGGTTAAACCTTCAATGTAACACACAATATAAGAAAATTGGGCTGTTGTACATCCATATTAAAGTGGCAACTAGAGACCAAAAATATAATACATACAAAAAACAGAATTTAGTGCAACAAACAATTCTAATATGCATATTGGCTACCTCCATAAGGTTACTGCTACAAACAGCCTGCTAAACCCTGGATAAATAAAAGCAATTAGTTCAATAAGTTGGCCAAATTATTTAAGCCCAGTCACCACGTCAAGGTTGGTTTCTTTAACTGGGTCCTAACCTACTTGTACTTGCCTTTCCCGAAGGCTTGGTCAAACCTTCAATGTAACACACAATATATAGAAAATGGGGCTGTTGTATATCCATATTAAAGTGCAACTAGAGACCAAAAATATAATCATACAACAAATAGAATTCTAGTGCACAAACAATTCTAATTGCATATTGGCTACCTCCATAGGTACAAACAGCCTGCTAAACCCTGGATAAATAAAAGCAATTGGCATGGTTTCCCTGCTATTTTGTGACGTACCATGTGTGGTTTGTACTAATGGCATTTGGGCATTTTTCTGCATCAAAACAGCTGCCTCCTTTACCCTGCCTCATTAGGGAAGTAGCGCTTCCCTGGGAAATAGTCTTGAATGTTTGATAATCTTTGAAAATACAATCAGAAACTATTTTCGCGTTTCTGATTTTATTTCGAGTATTTCGAAAATAGCTTGAATGTTCGTTAAAAATCAAAACCCGTTCTGATGTCCCGAATCTGAATAATCCGTCCATTTAGAATTTGGAACTGAGGGGTTCCATGCCGGATCCAGGTCTCCCTCTCTAAGGGCAAAGGGTTCCTGGGAAGTGGTTTGTTTTTAATACCCCTACAGACCTCGCCGAGCTGCATCCTTGGTCAGCAGGTGACTGTGTTTTTCTTAGGTGAAAACAATGAATGGTCAAGCGAATGCCATTGCCAGAGGATATATTTGTTTACAATGTTATTCACATGAATTGAGTATTCTGGCATGTGTCATTATATAGAGATGGCCGAACTTCATATATTTCTTCAGTAAAACTTCAGTAACAGTTAGAAAGTTTGAATTCGGACCCATTAAGGTCAATGAGGGAGTGATAGTTCGAAAAGTCCAGGTGATTTACAGCTAAACTAACAATGTAACTTACTGTAAATGGCTGTGGCACATGGGAAATGGTCAGCGTTAATAGCATATTAATGGGGAAGTGCTGGCACTAAAAAGTATTAATAGTAAAGTCTGTTGGCACTGAAGGGTTAATGGTAAAACTCTGCTGGAACTGAAAGTGTTAATGGAAATACTCTGGGGAAGTCTGCTGGCACTGAACGGTTAATGGCAATACTTTGGGAAAGTGCAGGCACTAAAGTGTTAATGGCAATACTCTTGGATTAGAGGGCTAGGCCCACTACTGCACTTTTAATCACAATGGGATTGCGATCATTTTGTGGTCGCAAAAAAGAACAAGCCAGATGGTTAATCCAGAATCGAATTGAATATCACAGGAATATGGGAAGGTGAGTCCTAATGTACAGGCACCATGAGATTGCTTGTGTATATCTGCTATTGTGTGCATTTTCTATTCTCTACGTTTTGACGAATAAACAAATGCTTTAACTTTCTGTTTGTTGCGACTTTCTGTCTTTCATACCTGATTTTATCAATAGGTCTGACTGCAACTAAGGCTTGCTAATGTGAACTATTTACCCTCCAGCCGAGGAGCTACTAACCTGTCGCTGCCTGACCCCAACAGAAATGATGAGAGTTTGTTAAAGTGAATGGAAAATCATTCCTTAAGGGCATGAAACATGTAATCTTAGTTTGTCACAATAGATAATGTCAAATGACCAGATTCCTGACAATGTTTATTGAAGTGGCTACACCTGGATGACATCTGTTTTTTACAAGACTTCCTGTGACAGACTATGTTAGGCTTTACTATAGCACATTATGGCTGTGCACACAAGATACAATATTTTGGACCGATTGACTGGAATTTTGTTGAAATGTGCCTAATTTAGTTCAAATCACAGGCGGCCAGCAATTTCTGTCCCAACCGGTCAAAAAACAAGCACAGTCCGTCAGGTTAAAATATCATCATGGTGTTTCCCACCGCTTAAAGGGACAGTTCAGTGGAAAATTATCAATATGTGTTAATTGTTAGTTTGTGTAATGCCTTCTTAGTTATTCTACATATTCTCTCCCATTTTGAAAAATCAGTTGATTTCATACCCTTTGCTGTTCCCTGCTGTTGATGTTAGTGAGCTGACATTTCAGGTTCTAACGGTCCTTCTTCTTCCCGATGCACCCGTCCTTCGAATATTACTAAACAGTAATTTCTACTGATGGCTGTTGGATGGTTCAAACATGCTCAGATCTCTACTGAGCAGCTGAATCAACCCAGGCGCTGGGTCAAGGGCAAAGACCATAACTGTCTCTACTAGGGGTCCTGCAAACAGGAAGTCAGTATTCGGTTGCATTTATTTATACACAGACAAAATGCTGACTGGGCATTAAGGTCATTGGGATGAAAAAATACTGCTCTTTTTTCTGAAAAGCATATGTATTGCATGAACTTCCCCTTTAAGGAAACTGGGATAGGTCCATACTAATGAAGTCACCCTGTGCTTGCGTGTGTTTCCTCTGGGCACTCCGGTTTCCCCCACAATCATAAAGACATAGTGATAGGTTGTATGTGTACATAAGGTGATTAGATTGTAAGCTCTTCGGACAGGGCCTGATGTGAATTGAGTAATAATTGTAAAGCACTGCAGAATAGTAGCGCTGTATAAGAAATAAAATACATACATACATACATACAGGTCTATCCCTCTATATGGATTCTCTATACGTTATATTTACCTCTGTCTCGTACTATGGAGGGTTAGTTTCTCTTTGCTTTCCTTCTGGTGGAATGTTAGGTCAAAGTGAGTCTATTAGCTAGGGAATACTCTATTATCCAAATAGGAATTCACATACTGTATATCCATGTTACATGCCATACATGACTCAATATGTTTTAATTGATTTGTATTTCAGTGGACTTGTTCAATCAAACTATCGACTGTAGTTAGAAAAATCAAAGAACTTAAACGATGGTTGGATATTTTCAGGTGCAAACGATCGAAAAGGCTCAAAAATCTGTCAAATAACTTCATGATTGGCAGTAATTTTCCTCCTGACCAATCAAGGTTCAATCAATTCACCGTCTATATTGATTATTTTTGTCAGTGGATTATAAAAAGTCATTTATTTTGAACCCATTTATTTGAATGAACAAACTCATTGAAAAAAATACAAATATAAACTGTGAAGGATACTGGGGATACTGGTTGGAAATGGTTTTTAAACAGGGCTTGCATCATTCTTTAGTATGAATTATAGTGAATTATCAAAACCCACATATAGTGCAGCTGAATGTCTGAGTTTCTCTGAGTTTCTCCAAACAAAGTCATAAACCACAATTACATTGGTTGGGATTTAACGGAACCCATGACTATACTTAAGTTTACACACAAGGTCTGTGGCCATGTTCACATAACAACTGTGGCTGCACAATACTGTACTCGCCACTTCCTAGCCACACCCTGTGAACCATTCTTCCTTTTACATTGCTGCCAGGTGCTTCTGGAAATCTGTATTTCAGTACAGCAGACAACATAATAACACTTCTGTATGTTGTAGAAAGGAAAATGTAACCAACGTTATAAGGGTTTTTAATATAATAAAACAAAATATTTGACTACGCTGAGCAATCTCTCTGACATCGTATTCACATTTCCGGAGGACTAATATGTAAGGGGAAATTAAAAAATAAATAATGCAGTAACTTTAATACCTGTTCCTTTCAATGCTTTATAGTGGGTATAAAATATCCATGTGGTACCTGTGACTGTTCTATATGGCAGGTCCTGATGACTTGTTAACCCTACGTAATGTATCAGTGATACATAAAATTTTTTCTTTATCATCAGATTTTCATTGAATATTCTCACAAAATTGCACATTGCTCTATTCGAGTGTTAAACATTTTAACACTAGAATTTACCATGTGGCTCTGCATAAATTGCCCTTACCCATATCACATGACACCCCTGTCATCAGGTTTTAATTCCAACCCTCAGCAGTGCTATTTGCACAACAGACTTTCCCCACTGGCACCAATGCAGTAAATGGCTGCACTGGTGCATACAAGCAACTCTAATTAATACCTGAAGTCAGGCATCCCCCTCTCATGTTTTGTGAGTCCCTAGAGTCAGGAAGGGTCTAACAGACACCCAAGTCCGCATGGGGGCCCCATCTTCTTACTTTCTTATGACAGATATAGCCTCCTCCAGGAAACCACTGTAGATATAGCTGGAAATCTTTTGCTGGGGGTCCCAGTGATTCTAGTTATTGCCACTGGTAGGATGTCACTAATTGTAGTAGGAGATAGATATCAATCTGCATTAAGAAAACACTGGTGTATTATGACCCTATTAGACATTAAAAAAGACCACCCTAGTTGAATGGTGTAAATGGAGCCAGCTAGTACAAACATCTCTACGTATACAAAACATTTCTGAAACATATGGTCTGCAAATATGTTGCATTTTACTACGACAAAGCTGTGTTTCTAACTGAAAATGTCCCCATTAACTTCACATTGTTTCTGTGTGCAAGACGTATCTTGCAACACAGAGACGGTATAGTGCAACACAGAGACCAGTATAGTAACAACACCAAAGACAGTATAGTGCTACACAGAGACAGTATAGTACAACACACACGAGATCAGTATAGTGCAACACAGAGACAGTATAGTACAATCACAAAAAACAACAACGAAAAAACACAAATACGAGTATAATCCTTTAATGTATTGAAGCCCAGGAGGTTAAGTAACTATGCCTTGCCTTACGTTATTCATTCAATATCTCAGGAGCCAGGGATGAAGATAGAAACTAACCTTTCGCGCGATCCACTACAGCAGAACTGACAGGTCCCGACCGCTTCCTGGTTCTAATCAACTATAGCGTGCATGCACAATAATGCACATTGATTTTAAAACCAGGGAATTTTCAGTTCTGCGGAGTGGTCGCGCAATAGGTAATTTTGGAATCTTCGTCCCTGGCTCTGAGATATTGATTGAAGTACGGAAGGAAGGCATAGCTCCTTAACCTCCCAGTCTTCAATCAATACATTTAGGCTGGGTACACACCAGCCGATATCTTCGACCGACCAACCGATTCACTGCACTTTTTTGGTGTGGGGCGGCCGGCCTCGACCAAACCTCAAACGTTCATTCATCCGATCGAACGAACGAATGATCGCATGTGTTGGAAAATTACGATCGATGTATGATTCTCAGAGCGCTCGCTCAGGACAAATAGTCCCTCAGTCTGTACCCAGCCTAAAGGAATAGTTCACTTTTCAAGTGAACAATTCCTTTAACCAATAATCAGCGCAGCATAGGCCTCTGGCCTGCAAGCAACAAAGTAGGCCAATTACTCACCAACTTTATTTACTTTATTACAGAGTGGCGAAAGGGAAGGGGGGGAAAGTTATGGAAAAACGAAAGTTACCGGTAATAAGGTTAGGGATAAGCTAGAAGATAGATTCAAGCTTATTTGTATAGGGAACAAGGATAAAGAGGGTACATGCAGAAAGAGGCAAAGAAAGACAGAAGAGGTTTGAAGAAGAAGAGAGATCCAGTGAAGAATAGAGAGGCTTCAGTCAGCGGACGCCCGACAGCAGAACTGACAGGTCCCGACCGCTTCCTGGTTCTAATCAACTATAGCGTGCATGCACAATAATGCACATTGATTTTAAAACCAGGGAATTTTCAGTTCTGTCGGAGTGGATCGCGCAATAGGTAATTTTATGGAATCTTCGTCCCTGGCTCCTGAGATATTGATTGAAGTACGGAAGGCAAGGCATAGCTCCTTAACCTCCCAGTCTTCAATCAATACATTTAGGCTGGGTACACACCAGCCGATATCTTCGACCGACCAACCGATTCACTGCACTTTTTTGGTGTGGGGCGGCCGGCCTCGACCAAACCTCAAACGTTCATTCATCCGGATCGAACGAACGAATGATCGCATGTGTTGGAAAATTACGATCGATCGTATGATTCTCACGAGCGCTCGCTCAGGACAAATAGTCCCTCAGTCTGTACCCAGCCTAAAGGAATAGTTCACTTTTCAATTTGACAATCCTTATAACCAATTACTCAGCGCAGCATAGGCCCTCTGGCCTGCAAGCAACAAAGTAGGCCAATTACTCACCAACTTCTATTTACTTTATTACAGAGTGGCTGAAAGGGAAGGGGGGAAGTTATGGAAAAACGAAAGTTACCGGTAATAAGGTTAGGGATAAGCTAGAAGAGATTCAAGCTTATTTGTGATAGGGAACAAGGATAAAGAGGGTACATGCAGAAAGAGGCAAAGAAAGACAGAAGAGGTTTGAAGAAGAAGAAGATCCAGTGAAGAATAGAGGCTTCAGGAGCGCCTTGCTGAGTTGCAATCACTGAGCTGTACCTCATTACCAGGCTTCCCTGACACACTTGCAGCCAGGGGGACAACAACTGGCTGTAAGTACTGAATAATAGCAATACATAATTCCCTCTATGCTGGCAAAAAGTAAATGTGCATGTGTCTCCGCGATTAGACAATAGGGAACCCTGATGTATTCTTAGAAAACCTGATTATTTTTATTGATGTGGCTTCAGGGACATAATGCTTGCGAGTAGAGATGTTCAAAACCTGAAATTGGATCTATGGATTTTGGGATTTTTAAACTAATTTTAAAATTCTAAAACCGAAAACGGACCCAAAGAGTCAATCGGAGTTAAAAAAGAGGTATAAATAGCAACAGTAAGTAGTAAATGTGTCGTGTCAGGGTTCACATTTTTAGAATCGAGAGTTCATATATTTGATGTTTCTCTAGTTTTTATGAATTTCGATTTCAAAAATTCGTTAATAATTGAACATCCATAAAAAGATTCGCAAACCAAAAATCCAAGAGTTCTGTTGGACCTTTGGAACTATCGGTCACAACCAGGGTCGACAATTGAGTCACAACCGGGGTCGACTCGGAACTGGACTTTATCCCTTCTAGTAAGCATTGGGGTTTCATGTTGGTGAAGAAAATGAGACTTAATTTGGGAATACACATTCCCTTTAAATTAAGTTCATTTGTTACCTCTTTTATTCAGTAAATATATAGGTAAAAGTAGATATTTACCAATACCTGAAATCATAATTAACATTAAAGGATAACTATCATGTGTAAGTTTTTTTAAAATACAGAAAAATGAAAAGTACTTGGGACAGGGATAGGACTGGCAATTCCAACCTCCCAATATTGTTTCTGTGAGAAGCATCTGCCCAAAGAAAACTGATTTTGCCAGTCTTCCTCCTGGCTTCAGCACTATCTTTAATACAGGACTAGTACAGGACTAACTTGGCAAATTAAAACTTTTACAGGGCGATGCACCGAGCACCGCTATCGACGCTAGCGGCGCTCGGAACATCGCTACTTGGTGAGGATAAGCTAGAAGATAGATTCAAGCTTATTTGTGATAGGGAACAAGGATAAAAGAGGGTACATGCAGAAAGAGGCAAAGAAAGACAGAAGAGGTTTGAAGAAGAAGAGAGATCCAGTGAAGAATAGAGCGGCTTCAGGAGCGCCTTGCTGAGTTGCAATCCACTGAGCTGTACCTCACTTACCAGGCTTCCCTGACAGCCATTGCAGCCAGGGGGGACGACAACTGGCCGTAAGTACTGTAATAATAGCAATACATAATTCCCTCTATGCTGGCAAAAAGTAAATGTGCATGTGGTCTCGCGATTAGACAATAGGGAACCCTGATGTATTTCTTAGAAAACCTGATTATTTGTATTGATGTGGCTTCAGGGACATAATGCTTGCGAGTAGAGATGTTCAAAACCTGAAATTGGATCTATGGATTTTTGGGATTTTTAAACTAATTTTAAAATCTAAAATCCGAAAACGGACCCAAAGATGTCAATCGGAGTTAAAAAAAAGAGGTATAAATAGCAACAGTAAGTTAGTGTAATGTGTCAAGTGTCAAGGGTTACATTTAGAATTGAGAGTTCATATATTTGATGTTTCTCTAGTTTTTATGAATTTCGATTTCAAAAATCGTTATATTGAACATCCATAAAAAGATATCGCAAACCAAAAATCCAAGAGTTCTGTTGGACCTTTGGAACTATCGGTCACAACCAGGGTCGACAATTGAGTCACAACCGGGGTCGACTCGGAACTGGACTTATCCCTTCTAGTAAGCATTGGGGTTTCTGTTGGTGAAGAAAATGAGACTTAATTTGGGAGACACATTCCCTTTAAATAAGTTCATTTGTTACCTCTTTTTTCAGTAAATATATAGGTAAAAGTAGATATTTACCAATACTGAAATCATAATTAACATTAAAGGATAACTATCATGTGTAAGTTTTTTTAAAATACAGAAATGAAAAGTACTTGGGACAGGGATAGGACTGGCAATTCCAACCTCCCAATATTGTTTCTGTGAGGAGCACCAGCCCAAAGAAAACTGATTTTGCCAGTCTTCCTCCTGGCTTCAGCACTATCTTTAATACAGGACTAGTACAGGACTAACTTGGCAAATTAAAACTTTTACAGGGCGATGCACCGAGCACCGCTATCGACGCTAGCGGCGCTCGGAACATCGCTACTTGGTGATGTTTTATTCCGGCACTTTCAACGCCAGCTATTAGCTGGATTTAAAAGTGCCGCAATAAAATGCCGATTTTGGCATATAACATCACTTGCGCTGTTAACATTCGCGTTAGCCACGCAGCCGCCGCAAGGAAGGAGTTAAAGTCACGCTAACCGATGTTATATCAACTCCAAATCAGGAGCGATGCGCCCGTTGGTGCATCGCCCTGTTAGTGCTGTAGCTCTTCAACGAAATGATATTGTGAGGAGAGATGTCCGAACTTTGCAAAATTGGGTCCGCTCGCGGATCCTCGAATTTAAAAAAAAAAAAAACGAAAATTCGAAAATCCGCAGGGGGACCCATTAAAACCTATTAAAATGAAAGTTCGGCAAAATCCGTTCTTCGAAAATACGAGTATTTTTCGAAAATACAAGGGTTCTTCGAAAATACGGACCGGAAAATGTGGCTTGCTCCGTCCAAAATAGTGAAAAATCCGCGAAATTTTTAAATTACAAAGTCTCTTATCTTTCCCGTATTTTCGAAAATCCGAGAAATCCTCTATTTAGATATTTTCGAAAAACGCGGTTCGGAAAAGTGCGAGGCGGAAAACAGAAAATCGCCGTTCGGAACTAGTGTAAATCCAGGTTCGGATCCGCGCGGATTTACCTCGTTTGCGAACAGCGGTACGCGGATTTCTGGTTTTCCGCTTCCGAACTTTTCCGACACGCGTGTTTCGAAATATTGGGCCATCACTAATTGCCCTGAGCGGTAGGAATAATCAATCCAACCTACCTGCCCCAGGCACTTTCCATTTTTAAATAGTTACATTTAAGAGTATTGTTATCCTTTAATGTAATGTATTATTTTTTAGGTCTTGGCCTCTGTTGTTTTCATGCTGTGTAGATTTTAAATCCCTGGCTCTTAAGATACAAAATATTTAACTAAGATTGTAAATATTTATAAAGAATAATAATGCTGACCAACCATAATCAGTGAAATCACACACACGTAATGTGAAAATTGTCTATTAATCTGCAACATTTGTGTTTTAAAATATTTATCTTCACTGGAAAATTTCTTGCATTTCAGGATTAAAATGATTTATCTACAGATATGAAGTATTTAGTACAACAAACTATTTTTGTGATGGGTTTGTATAAATGGATCACACCATTTATTGGGTAGTTACTGTATAATGACTGATTATAAATGACATTCAACACAAGGAATATTTTACATTTTCTACAGCAAGAAAAGTATTTAGACATTACAATTTGTGTAAATATACATCTATATCCTTCCTATTATATAAAATAGTAGTTGGAGCATACTATGTGCAGAAATGGGGGCTAGTTTGGTATAATGCAGGTTGTGAGGAGTATGTATTATAAATGTAGGAATAAATATATTAAAGGGACACTAAAGTGAAAAAATTACTTTCCTTTATCCTTTTCTATATTTTTAGTGCTGCCAGGATCTTGATCCCTTTTTGCTCTCAGTGCTTGCACTAGATCTCCTCATGTCCTTTTCAGCTCACTCCTAGTTAGTATGCATGTCTCCTCTCTATGTATCCAGCCCCTCCCAAAACTGAGGCACAGCTAAAGTGTGGAGCATGTGCAGTGGAGATGATATGTGCACCACTACAGCCAATAGCATTCACCCAGTGATTTTGTGTTATAGTGAAAATGAAACTGCTTTGTATTAGGAAGGTAAAATAACTGCTTGAATCAAGGAAGATTTTCTTTTACCTGTAGGAGTTTGAAGGTGTTTGTGTGTGTGTGTGGGGGGGGTGGACTTTGGGGGGTAATTGATTTCTTTAGGTACAGTGCTACATTGGAACTTCAGTAAAAACAGACAGCACAAACCCGGATCCGACATGGAACCCCTCGGTTCCGAAATCTGAAAGATACGTCCGAATCCAGACTGATCCTCCGGATTTCGGGACTTCGGAAGACATTTTCGATAATAACCTTGAACGTCCGAAAATGATCGAAAATACAATCGGAGACCATTTTCGAATTTCTGATCGTATTTTCGAAAATCGAACGTTCAAGGCTATTTTCCATAATTTTCAAAAATAGCCTCGAACATTTGAAAATACAATCAGAAACTCTAAAATGGTCTCAGATCATATTTTTCGTTTTTTAAGTTTCAAAACTTCAAGGCGATTTTCAAAAATTATCGAAAATAGCCCCGTACTATCGAAAATTCGTTCCGGATTTTTGGATCTTCGCAATTTTCCCGAGATCCGGGAATCCGGAAACGGAACAAAACTAATGAGTTTCGGCCATCTCTACTGCTAACTGCAGGATTGGGTTTATCTGCACAAAAGGAGCACAGAGAAACAGATAATGCTTATTCCTTTCCCTGATATTAATGCTGAATCAATTAGCCATACAGTGATAGAGAAATAAGCTTTACTTTTATAGATGGATTGTTTCTACATGTAGTGTGCCAGGGGGAGGGGCTGGGTGATTGACAGTTCTTTACTGACTATCTGTTCCTTGCCCTCTTTAAAAAGTAAAACTCCCAGAGCTAAAAAACAACTGATAGGAAGGTCAGAGAAGGGGGAAAAAAGCAGATTTAAGATTGGTGGTAATTAATCCTCATTACTGTGTTATTAGTTTGTAAATAATTTGGCACAGTTTACATGTCCTTTAAGTTCCCAGTGTGTCTTACCCATTAGAAACACTGTAAACTGAACAGGCAAATGGGTATTGTTAGAATTAAGAATGGACACATGCTTTCTACCAACAAATCATAAAAGGTTAGGTTCAGTAGGAGCTGCTATACATATGAATGCCTCCTTTCAACATAATCAATAACTTACAGCATACAACTAAATCACCTAAGATCTTTAACAAAGAGGGGTCAATGTTCCAGAATGGCCCAACCCCAGCCAAGACCTAATTGTCCAAAGTAATCAATGTTCTAGAATGCGCCAACCAGAGCCCAGACCAAATAGTCCTTTATTTTTTTTGAATTCCATGTTTTATTGAGTTTTTCAAAACATTACATCTACAAAACAAAATAAAGACATGATTGAATAATAGTAAGTACCCACATTTATATTTCGGTTGTTTATGTGAATGAATGGGGGAAAGGAGAAGGAGGGTGTTTAAAAGGGAGGGATGCCCAAGTCTTGCTTATTATTAGGATAACAACATATTTTTATAGTTATCAGTTTCCATAAACTCTATCCAGTTAAACCATTGTTTAAAGAGGAACTGTGGTCCAAAAATGGCTTGAGTTAAATTGATAGGAATTGCTCTCCTGAGAGTTTTTGCAATTTATTTCCATTGTTTATTTTTTTTAGTTTTGAAGATATTTACATTTTTGTGTGTGATATGGCAGCAGCATTACCAGGTCCCCTGCACTTCCTGCTTCCTGCTCTGAAACCATGTCAGTCAATCTGCCCTGTGTCTCCTTCCCCTTCCTTCCAGTTGCAGGCCCCCTTGGCCCATTCCCTTACAGCCCCATGTGGCCCGCACTCGCGGGTGCCTAAGCCCCGCCCACTCACAGGTGCCTAAGCCCCCCCCCCCCCCGGGGCTGTGGGCCCCTCTGAGCCCCCCCCCCCCCCCCCCCCCTCTCCAGAGGCTGTTTTCACACTGTGAGAGAGAAGGGCTGTAGATTCCCTTACCTTCTCTGCAGCTGCAGGTCCTTCACACAGCAGAGAGGAGGAGGGACTTCCTGTCTCCCTCACACACTGAGGGAGTCTGAGACTGTGCTCGCCAGTGGCACTGTGCAGGAGAAGCCTCAGAAATGTCGCATGTCAGCCTCCCACCCATTAACTTTCTGGTCAGTCATTTCTGTGTATCTTGGGCTGTGGAGCACATAGAGAGGTGGTTGATGGCTCGTTTTAAAGGTAGGAAACTGGCCTTTCATTTAAACTCAACTTGTTTGGAGACCACGGTTCCATTTTAATGAGTTTTGGAGTTTTGTCAGCCATGGAGACCGGGGCTCCTCCATTCTCATTATTTAAGTTCCTTAATCCAGTCTTTAGTTGTGGGGGTTGCTTCCAGTACTGTGGGAGTACTGCTTTACTTGCATTTAAATAAAAGCAGAGAATTCCATTTTTAGAATTTGTCAGAGTTTCAGGGAGTATGTTCAGCAATATTTGGTCTGCAAATAAATTGTTGTATAGATTTATTATATATGACCAGTATCGAAGTATTGGAGGGAATTCGTAACAGATGTGAAGGATGGTTCTGGGTGGTTGTTGACACCTCCAACAGGTGGAAGGACATCTGTGCCATCTGCTAAGCAATTTGCAATTTTTTTCCCTGTGCTTTACAGTCTATTGAGAGTTTATGAGTATATAAGAAGCATGTTTCCCATTGTTCTTTTGTAAATGAGCAGTTAAGATCCTTTTTTCCATTTAGCTGAGAATAATGGAAGCTGATTGGTATCTGAAGATTGTAATATTCAATAGAGGTTAGAGATTAGATGTTGTGGTGTTGTATTTCCTTTGCATAATAGTTCTAATGGAGTAGGAGTTATTTGGAAGATTGTTTTAGCCATTGTTGTTTGTACATAATGTTGAAGTTGTGCATATAGGAAATATGCCATTGGAGGTATTTGATTTTCCATGATAATGTTGAGAGGTACTAAGCAATTGTTTTGTATCATTTGTCCAATTCGAGGTGTTTGTTTTATTTTTCCAGATCAAGAAAGAGTCCGTTTTGTACGCGGGTAGAAAGCTTGGAGAGTGAAGGATGGGAATCATGTATCCAATGGCATTGCATATTTTGTATCTTTTTATTACCTTATCCCAAGTTTGTAAGATATGATGGAGCAGGTATAAGGTGTTGATAGATTGTTTATGATCTTTTGTGGGTAACTATGGAAGAATGGTGAGTGGTTCTGGGCTAGTTGAGTGGCTACCTCAACCCACGATTTATTGTCCAGGTGGTGGAACCAATTGGATATATGTAATAGTAATGTAGCTGTGTGATATTTCCTTTAGGCCGGTAGATTTAGACCTTCATCATCTTTTTTCGTGGTCGTGATGAAAAGTTTGAGTCTTGTTCCCCCCCCCCCCCAGATGAAACATGTCAATTCCAAGGAGATTTGCTGTGGGTTGGTATTGTCAGTGTTAGCTATGTTGGGGAGTGGTCCAATTGGGACAATTGAGCATTTAGGTTTCCAGGATAGGGTTGTGTGATATAAGGAATAAGTCTATTCTGCTGTAGCTGTTATGGGGGGCTGAGTAAATTGTATTGTCCTTTGTTGAGGGGGGAAGGATTCGCCACATATCAATAATTTGTATGTTGTGTAGTTTACATTTAAATTGATTGAGTGTTTTATATGGGATGTGTGTGTGGCCGGATGTGGAGTCTATGGTTGGGTCTAATATAAAATTTAAACCTCCACCTATTATGGTGTGGCCTTCAGCAAAGTTGTTCAGTTATTCTAGATATTGTATGCATGTGGGTATTTGAGAATGGTTTGGTAGGTATGTTTTCTAGGGTTAAATTGTGTTTGTTAAGGGTAATGTTAATCATTAGGTAGCGTCTATTTTTATCTATTAGTGAATTTTTAATCGAGATTGAGAGTCTTTTGTGGATTGCGATAGTGACTCCTTTTGTTTTAGCTTCGGGATTAGCGTTATGAAACCATTGGGTATTATTTTTATCCCATATTAAAGGGATTAAGTTTGTTTTAAAATGTGTCTCTTGTAACAATTTTTTTTCAAATTTTTCCTGTTGCATTTGTGTAAGGATTTGTGAACGTTTCTGTGGAACCTTTAAGCTTCTAGCATTAGGTGTGCAGACCCTTAGTTTCGTCTCCATAGTGTTATGTCTAAGATTATTTTTTTATCTTTTGGTCCTGACCATCCATCTAGGGGGTGGGAAGGAAGGGAGGGGGGGGGGGGGGGAAAGGGGGGAAAGAGAAGAAAAGTAAAAGTACTTGTATTCACAATACTTTGATTTTCCTGTAGATCAGTAGATGTGTACACCTTACAATATTTCAATATGGATGTATAAAAAAAGAAAACAATCATTTATAAGGTACATTTTCAAAAAGAAATAGCATTTAACAAACCAGGTTGTACCCTGGTTAAAAACCTTATTACAATTACCTCTCCACATCCCGGGAGGTAACAATCCCTTGTGGGGTTGGAGGTTGGCCGGGGTCTCATTGGTAGCCACTGTACCCCTATAATTTGTATAGTTTAGTAATGTGTTGGAACACAGACCCATTTGTATTTCAGTATGGGTCCTTCAGCGGAAAGTTATTATTATCATTGTTAATGATTAATTATTAGCAAAAAGAGGAATATTCATCTGTAGTGGCTGGGTTTCACCAAGATGGGGATTACATGGTATTTGTGTGAAATCAATTTTGTAACAGTGATCTTGTGTCAGATGATGGCGTCTTTCTTTAGGGGTTCCTGGGAATTTCCAGGGTTCTTTCTGGCGAATGTAGCTAGTGTGAGTGGGCTGATCCCAATCAGGGAGGTTCATTTTTTGGAGACCCAGTTTCCCTAGGAATGAATACAGGTTTTCAAGGTCCCTCAGGACTGCTGTTAGGCAGTCTTTACGGGCAATTAATGAAAAGGGAAATCCCCATTTGTATTGGATGTGTTGTTCTTGGAGGAGTGTAAGAAACAGTTTTAGTGCTCTCCTCTGTTCTACATGTCCTACAGGATAGGTCAGTGAACAAGGAGAGTTTAGTGTTATCAAGCGTCTGTACAATCTCTAGCTTTTGTCATTATTAATTCTTTTACCAAGTAGCAATGAATGCAACAGATCACATCTCATGGTCTGTTGTCATCTAGATCTTTAGGGCAAAGAGCTCTGTGTGCTCTGTCGATTTCTATTGGGGCATCCTTCCTCTGGGGCAGCCAGTATGGTGTTAAATATTTTTAGATTCCTACAGGTAGTTCAGCTGTATTTATGTTTTCAGGCAGATCCCTTATCCTAATATTATTTCTGCATCCTCGGTTTTCAATGTCGTCTAACTGATTAAGGAACATTCGGGTTAGGGCTTTTTGTCTAGACATATTTATGCATATCTGTTCTATGGCCGTTTCATGTTGTTCAGTTTGGGCCTCTAGTTCCATTACCCTGTTGCCTATCTCCTTGATGTCCATGTGTAAAGATACTATTTCCTCTTTACATGTTTGTTCTACTTTAACTAGTAGGTTTGCAAAGTCACCTTTAGTTGGTAGGGAGTGTAGGACTGAGCGGAGATCATCCATTTTTTCTGATTCCTCCTCTGAACCAGATGAGTCGGTTTAGAGTTATTAAAACATTGACCTGTGTTTGTGGGTCTGCTTTGTGAGGCTGGCGTTTTGACTGACTTAGGCTTTACCATGGTGGCTTTGGTGGGTATTTATGGTCTGTGTGCTTTGCTGAGTAGGGGTTTTGATTGGGAGCACTTACTGCATGCGCCCCTTTAAGCATCTTCTAGGAAGCTGAATATGAACATCTCCTTTCAACATAACAATAACCTACAGCATACATCTAAATCACCAAGGTAGGTAGGAATTATATTTCCTTTTTTTTTTTCACTTAATTGTTTCAAATTTGTTTTTGACCCCTTTGTACAGATGGAAATAAATTAGGGAGAAGATAGGATTTTTCTTTGTTTCTTTTTTAATATTAAACAAAACCCTGCCATTTTGTATAGCGTAAAGACTCATATTTACTGTATCCACACATAGCCAAACATACACACAAATGATTGTTTGGGGGTTTTTTGCTAATATTATCAAGATTACAGATTACATTACATTACAGAAAACTATCCTAATGCAATCATCCAACTGCTGTATGGTCTGATATGGGTGTTTGCTGCTTAGGCCTCTAAGTGGATTAGATGTTTAACCGGCGGCTGAAGTGCACTTTGCTTTTTCTGCTTATATGTTACCTGGAAATGTTAAACGTGACAAAAGTTTTTTTGCCTCAATTTTTTCTGAATAGAGGGGTGCTTGGGTTTTTAGGGTCCTTTGTCTACTCTGACCCCTCCCCAGCCACAAGGCCTTATTACGGAGCTTCCCTTAATTCAGTGTTAGGCTGCGTTGCTGCGACCTGGCAGGGAATATTAAAGCAGACCCACTAGGATTTCATAAATCAGGGACCACTTGAAAGTTAAATCCTTCTACATTGCTCACTCTTTCATCTATCGTATTTCTCCCAACTCCTTTTATCAATAGACATTTAGTAATGTCCTCCTGCTGTAAATCCAAATGATATCTTGCTTTTATGGGTAAATGATTCTTTATCAGCAGTTTAATGCTGTTTAATACATCATAGCGTAATCCTGGGACACACTGACTAGAATATGGCAGAATTGGTCTAAACACTCATACTAGATTTTAAAAATCCATTTATTATTCCCTCACTTGGTAACCGCATTTTTGTTGCGAAGTAGACAGTGGTTTAGTCAATTATACAGTTATTTATTAGGTCACAATGTGAACTGCAAAGAACCCGGTGAAACTGAGCCTGTCAAGTAGCCCCAAGGGACAAAATGTCATGGAGGGGCACATGACCATAAGGCTGGAGAGTGGATGGGTAGGTTAGGTGGGTGGGTTAGGTAGGTTGGCAACATAGATTTATGATCTGCTGGGCTGGCAACATTGATTTTTGATTTGCAGGACTGACAAACATTGATTTTTGATCTGCTGGACTGATAACATTGATTTTTGATTTGCAGGGCTGACAACATTGTTTTTTGATCCCAGTAGTGGCTGCTTTGTCTTGAAAGCTACCTCAATGTAAATCACATTGTACAACACTTTGTGGGACTTGGAACTTAGAATGGGGAACCAATCTCTGTCTCTCTCCACAGCACTGAACACAGCTCCACCCCCCACCCACCCCAAACAGCCGGAAACAAGCAAGGGACAGGAAATGGGTGCGGGGGGGGGGGGGGAGATAGAGCTGTGTTCTCAAAAGTATTGCCATTCAGAAGGGAGGGGGAGTAGTCATTGGGGATGGACTAGAACTCAAACTCGAACCCAAGCCGAACTTTATGATTTCGGACGAACTCAAACTATTCAAACTAGTTCAGGTTCGAACTAGTTCGATTTTCTGGACTCGCAGGACTATTTTCGAAAATCCTCGACCATTCGAGAATTCTTGAATGTACAAGGATTTCCAAACGTTCAGTAGGCCTCAAACGGCCGCTTCTGAAAACCCCCGAACGGCCGGAGATTCCTGAAAATCCGCTCACGGATTGTCAAAGGCCGACAATACCGCGGCAGGATGTTCGGGGGTCCCAGCACAAAAAACGGACGTAGCGCACACGCACTCTACTTCCAGTTTTTGCGTGTGTGTGCTTTCCGTAATCCTTGAATGTTCGATCAAACATTCGAGGATTACCGAAAATGGACCCATGGGTCCGTTTTTTTGACTTTCAAACTTTTTTAGAAGTCAGGGTCACAAGGGCACTTCTAAGTGCCACAAGGACCCCCCTTCCCGGCCCTATCAGGGTACTTGCGGCACTTAGAATTGCCCTTGTGGCCCTGAATTCTAAAATAGTTTGAAAGTCCAAAAAATGGACCCATGTGCGCTAAGTCCAGTTTTTATGCTGTTCCCCACGCACGGAAGTGTTTCCCAGATCATCTTCCAGGTCCCAGAGGCCTGTAAGGTAAGTTTACCCTGCTATATTTTGTAAAGTTCATTCGAACATTCTGAACTATTTACCCCCATTGACTTCAGTGGGTCCGTTTTCGGACTCTCTAACTTTTTTAGAAGTTGGAAAGTTCGAAAACGGACCGAACTTTCGAAAGTTCGGCCATCTCTAGTAGTTATAGCTGCATTCTGTTTGTGCAATGTAAGGCATGGTTTCCCACAATATATAGAAAACTGGGCTGTTGTACATCCATATTAAAGTGCAACTAGAGACCAAAAATATAATACATACAAAAAATAGAATTCTAGTGCACAAACAATTCTAATTGCATATTGGCTACCTCCATCAGGTTACTGCTACAAGCAGTCTGCTAAACCCTGGATAAATAAAAGCAATTAGTTCAATAAGTTGGCCAAATTATTTTAAGCCCAGTCACCACGTCAAGGTTGCTTTCTTTAACTGGGTCCTAACCTACTGGTACTTGCCTTTTTGGCTACATGAGCTGACAGTTTCTCCTGTGTGGCCTGGATGCTTGAAGCTGACTCTCTAGTTTAAAGTACTTTGCTCAAACGAGCACATGACCTAACTCTGGGTGGAGTACAATTTAGCAGAAGGCTTGGTTAAACCTTCAATGTAACACACAATATATAGAAAATTGGGCTGTTGTACATCCCTATTAAAGTGCAACTAGAGACCAAAAATATAATACATACAAAAAACAGAATTCTAGTGCACAAACAATTCTAATTGCATATTGGCTCCTACATAAGGTTGCTGCTACAAACAGCCTGCTAAACCCTGGATAAATAAAAGCAATTAGTTCAATAAGTTGGCCAAATTATTTTAAGCCCAGTCACCACGTCAAGGTTGGTTTCTTTAACTGGGTCCTAACCTACTGGTACTTGCCTTTTTCCCAGAAGGCTTGGTCAAACCTTCAATGTAACACACAATATATAGAAAATGGGGCTGTTGTATATCCATATTAAAGTGCAACTAGAGACCAAAAATATAATACATACAACAAATAGAATTCTAGTGCACAAACAATTCTAATTGCATATTGGCTACCTCCATAAGGTTGCTACAAACAGCCTGCTAAACCCTGGATAAATAAAAGCAATTGGCATGGTTTTCCCTGCTATTTAGTGACAGTACCATGTGTGGTTTGTACTAATGGCATTTTGGGCATTTTTCTGGCATCAAAACAGCTGCCTCCCTTTACCCTGCCTCATTAGGGAAGTAGCGCTTCCCTGGGAAATAGCTTTGAATGTTTGATAATCTTTGAAAATACAATCAGAAACTATTTTCGCGTTTCTGATTGTATTTTCGAGTATTTCGAAAATAGCTTGAATGTTCGTTAAAAATCAAAAAACCCGTTCTGATGTCCCGAAATCTGAATAATCCGTCCATTTAGAATTTGGAACTGAGGGGTTCCATGCCGGATCCAGGTCTCCCTCTCTAAGGGCAAAGGGTTCCTGGGAAGTGGTTGTTTTTAATACCCCTACAGACCTCGCCGAGCTGCATCCTTGGTCAGCAGGTGACTGTGTTTTTCTTAGGTGAAAACAATGAATGGTCAAGCCGAATGCCATTGCCAGAGGATATATTTTGTTTACAATGTTATTCACATTGAATTGAGTATTCTGGCATGTGCATTATTAATAGAGATGGCCGAACTTCATATAGTTCTTCAGTAGAACTTCAGTAACAGTTAGAAAGTTTGAATTCGGACCCATTAAGGTCAATGAGGGAGTGATAGTTCGAAAAGTCCAGGTGATTTACAGCTAAACTAACAATGTAACTTACTGTAAATGGCTGTGGCACATGGGAAATGGTCAGCGTTAATAGCAATATTAATGGGGAAGTGCTGGCACTAAAAGTATTAATAGTAAAGTCTGTTGGCACTGAAGGGTTAATGGTAAAACTCTGCTGGAACTGAAAGTGTTAATGGAAATACTCTGGGGAAGTCTGCTGGCACTGAACGGTTAATGGCAATACTTTGGGAAAGTGCAGGCACTAAAAGTGTTAATGGCAATACTCTTGGATTAGAGGGCTAGGCCACACTACTGCACTTTTAATCACAATGGGATTGCGATCATTTTGTGGTCGCAAAAAAGAACAAGCCAGATGGTTAATCCAGAATCGAATTGAATATCACAGGAATATGGGAAGGTGAGTCCTAATGTACAGGCACCATGAGATTTGCTTGTGTATATCTGCTATTGTGTGCATTTTCTATTCTCTACGTTCTTGACGAATAAACAAATGCTTTAACTTTCTGTTTGTTGCGACTTTCTGTCTTTCATACCTGATTTTATCAATAGGTCTGACTGCAACTAATGGCTTTGCTAATGTGAACTATTTACCCTCCAGCCGAGGAGCTACTAACCTGTCGCTGCCTGACCCCAACAGAAATGATGAGAGTTTGTTAAAGTGAATGGAAAATCATTCCTTAAGGGCATGAAACATGTTAATCTTAGTTTTGTCACAATAAGATAATTGTCAAATGACCAGATTCCTGACAATGTTTATTTGAAGTGGCTACACCTGGATGGACATCTGTTTTTTTACAAGACTTCCTGTGACAGACTATGTTAGGCTTCTACTATAGCACATTATGGCTGTGCACACAAGATACAATATTTTGGACCGATTGACTGGAATTTTGTTGAAATGTGCCTAATTTAGTTCAAATCACAGGCGGCCAGCAATATTCTGTCCCAACCGGTCAAAAACAGTCAACAGTCCGTCAGGTTAAAATATCATCATGTGTTTCCACCCAGCTTAAAGGGACAGTTCAGTGGAAATTATCAATATGTGTTAAATTGTTAGTTTGTGTAATGCCTTCTTAGTTATTCTACATATTCTCTCCCATTTTGAAAAATCAGTTGATTTCATACCCTTTGCTGTTCCCTGCTGTTGATGTTAGTGAGCTGACATTTCAGGTTCTAACGGTCCTTCTTCTTCCCAGGATGCACCACGTCCTTCGAATATTACTAACAGTAATTTCTACTGATTGGCTGTTGGATGGGTCAAACATGCTCAGATCTCTACTGAGCAGCTGAATCAACCCAGGCGCTGGGTCAAGGGCAAGACCATAACTGTCTCTACTAGGGGTCCTGCAAACAGGAAGTCAGTATTTCGGTTGCATTTATTTATACACAGACAAAATGCTGACTGGGCAGATTAAGGTCATTGGGATGAAAAAATACTGCTCTTTTTTCTGAAAAGCATATGTATTTGCACTGAACTTCCCCTTTAAGGAAACTGGGATAGGATCCATACTAATGAAGTCTACCCTGTGCTTGCGTGGGTTTCCTCTGGGCACTCCGGTTTCCCCCACAATCATAAAGACATAGTGATAGGTTGTATGTGTACATAAGGTGATTAGATTGTAAGCTCTTCGGGACAGGGCCTGATGTGAATTGAGTAAATAATTGTAAAGCACTGCAGAATATGTAGCGCTGTATAAGAAATAAAATACATACATACATACATACAGGTCTATCCCTCTATATGGATTCTCTATACGTTATATTTTACCTCTGTCTCTGTACTATGGAAGGGTTAGTTTCTCTTTGCTTTCCTTTCTGGTGGAATGTTAGGTCAAAGTGAGTCTATTAGCTAGGGAATAACTCTATTATCCAAATAGGAATTCACATACTGTATATCCATGTTACATGCCATACATGACTCAATATGTTTAATTGATTTGTATTTCAGTTGACTTGTTCAATCAAACTATCGACTGTAGTTAGAAAAATCAAAGAACTTTAAACGATGGTTGGATATTTGCAGGTGCAAACAGATCGAAAAGGCTCAAAAATCTGTCAAATAACTTACATGATTGGCAGTAATTTTCCGTCCTGACCAATCAAGGTTCAATCAATTCTACCGTCTATATTGATTATTTTTGGTCAGTGGATTATAAAAAAGTCATTTATTTTGAACCCATTTATTTGAATGAACAAACTCATTGAAAAAATACAAATATTAACCTGTGAAGGATACTGGGGATACTGGTTGGAAATGGTTCTTTAAACAGGGCTTGCATCATTATTTAGTATGAATTATAGTGAATTTATCAAAACCCACATATAGTGCAGCTGAATGTCTGAGTTCTCTTGAGTTTTCTCCAAACAAAGTCATAAACCACAATTACATTGGTTGGGATCTTAACGGAACCCATGACTATACTTAAGTTTACACACAAGGTTTCTGTGGCCATGTTCACATAACAACTGTGGCTGGCACAATAACTGTACTCGCCACTTCCCTAGCCACACCCTGTGAACACATTCTTTCCTTTTACATTGCTGCCAGGTGCTTCTGGGAAATCTGTATTCAGTACAGCAGACAACCATAATACACTTCTGTATGTTGTAGAAAGGAAAATGTAACCAACGTTATAAGGGTTTTTATATAAATAAAACAAAATATTTGACTACGCTGAGCAATCTCTCTGAACATCGTATTCACACATTTCCGGAGGACTAATATGTAAGGGGAAATTAAAAAATAAATAAATGCAGTAACTTTAATACCTTGTTCCTTTTCAATGCTTTATAGTGGGTATAAAATATCCATGTGGTACCTGTGACTGTTGCTATATGGCAGGTCCTGATGACTTGTTTAACCCTACGTAATGTATTCAGTGATACATAAAATTATTTTCTTTATCATCAGATTTTCATTGAATATTCTCACATAAATTGCACATTGCTGCTATTCGAGTGTTAAACATTTTAACACTAGAATTTACCAATGTGGCTCTGCATAAATTGCCCTTACCCCTTATCACATGACACCCCTGTCATCAGGTTTAATTTCCAACCCTCAGCAGTGCTATTTGTCACACAGACTTTCCCCACTGGCACCAATGCAGTAAATGGCTGCACTGGTGCATACAAGCAACCTCTAATATAACCTGAAGTCAGGCATCCCACCTCTCATGTTTTGTGAGTCGCCTAGAGTCAGGAAGGGTCTAACAGACACCCAAGTCCGCCATGGGGGCCCCATCTTCTTACTTTCTCTATGACAGATATAGCCTCCTCCCAGGAAACCACTGTAGATATAGCTGGAAATCTTTTGCTGGGGGGTCCCAGTGACTTCTAGTTATGCCACTGGTAGGATGTCACTAATTGTAGTAGGAGATAGATATCAATCTGCATTAAGAATACACTGTGTATTATAGACCCTAGTTAGACATTAAAAAAGACCACCCTAGTTGAATGTGTGTAAATGGAGCCAGCTAGTACAAACATCTCTACGTATACAAAACATTTCTAGAAACATATGGTCTGCAAATATGTTGCATTTTACTGACAAAGCTGTGTTTCTAACTGAAAATGTCCCCATTAACTTCACATTGTTCTGTGTGCAGAGACAGTATATTGCAACACAGAGACGGTATAGTGCAACACAGAGACAGTATAGTACAACACACAAAGACAGTATAGTGTAACACAGAGACAGTATAGTACAACACACAGAGACAGTATAGTGCAACACAGAGACAGTATAGTACAATACACAGATACAGTATAGTGCAACACAGAGACAGTATAGTACAACACACAGAGACAGTATAGTACAACAAACAGAGACAGCATAGTGCAACACACAGAGACAGTATAGTACAACAGAGACAGTATAGTGCAACACACAGAGACAGTATAGTGCAACACAGAGACAGTATAGTACAATACACAGATACAGTATAGTGCAACACAGAAACAGTATAGTACAACACACAGAGACAGTATAGTGCAACACGAGGACAGTATAGTACAACACCACAGAGACAGTATAGTGCAACACAGAGACGGTATATTGAAACACAGAGACAGTATAGTACAACACACAGAGACAGTATAGTGAACAACAGAACAGCATAGTGCAAACAGAGACAGTATAGTACAATACACAGATACCGTATAGTGCAACACAGAGACAGTATACTACAACAACACAGAGGACAGTATAGTGCAAACACAGGACAGTTAGTACAACACGCAGAGACAGTATAGTACAACAAACAGAGACAGTATAGTGCAACACAGAGACAGTATAGTACAACACACAGAGACAGTATAGTGCAACACAGACAGTATAGTACAATACACAGATACAGTATAGTGCAACACAGAGACAGTATAGTACAACACACAGAGACATATAGTGACAACCAACAGAGACAGTATAGTACAACACACAGAGACAGTATAGTACAAACACGAAGATACAGTATAGTACAACACACAGAGACATTATAGTACAACACACAGAGACATTATAGTACAACACAAAGAGACCAGTATAGTACAACACGCAGAGACAGTATAGTTCAACACAGAGACAGTATAGTACAACACACAGAGACAGTATAGTGCAACACGCAGAGATAGTATAGTACAACACACAGAGACATTATAGTACAACACGCAGAGACAGTATAGTACAACACACAGAGACAGTATAGTGCAACACAGAGACAATATAGTATTACACACAGAGACAGTATAGTACAACACACAGAGACAGTGTAGTGGAACACGCAGAGACAGTTTAGTACAACACACAGAGACAGTATAGTACAACACGCAGAGACAGTATAGTGCAACACACAGAGACAGTATAGTTTAACACAGAGACAGTATAGTGCAACAGGAAGAGACAGTAAAGTGCAACACACAGAGACAGTATAGTACAACATGCAGAGACAGTATAGTGCAACCCAGAGCAATAATAGTATTACACACAGAGACAGTATAGTAACAACACACAGAGACAGTGTAGTGGAACACGCAGAGACAGTTTAGTACAACACACACGAGACAGTATAGTACAACACGCAGAGACAGTATAGTGCAACACACAGAGACAGTATAGTTTAACACAGAGACAGTATAGTGCAACAGGAAGAGACAGTAAAGTGCAACACACAGAGACAGTATAGTACAACATGCAGAGACAGTATAGTACAGCACAGAGAGACAGTATAGTACAACACACAAGGACAGTATAGTACAACACGCAGAGACTATAGATCATCATGCAGAGACAGTATAGTGCAACACGCAGAGACAGTATAGTACAACACGTAGAGATAGTATACTACAACACACAGAGACAGTATAGTACAACACACAAGGACAGTATATTACAACACAAAGAGACAGTATAGTACAGCACAGAGAGACAGTATAGTACAACACGCAGAGACAGTATAGATCAACATGCAGAGAAAGTATAGTGGAACACGCAGAGACAGTATAGTACAACACGCAGAGACAGTATAGTGCAACACACAGAGACAGTATAGTTTAACACAGAGACAGTATTGTGCAACAGGCAGAGACAGTAAAATGCAACACACAGAGACAGTATAGTACAACATGCAGACACAGTATAGTACAGCACAGAGAGACAGTATAGTACAACACACAAGGACAGTATAGTACAACACTCAGAGACAGTATAGTACAGCACAGAGAGACAGTATAGTACAACACGCAGAGACAGTATAGTACAACACACAGGCAGTATAGTGCAACACAGAGACAGTATAGTACAACACACAGAGACAGCATAGTGCAACACACAGAGACAGTATAGTGCAACACACAGGGACATTATAGTACAACACACAGAGACATTATAGTACAACACACAGAGACAGTATAGTGCAACACAGAGACAGTATAGTGCAACACAGAGACAGTATAGTACAACACACTGAGATAGTATAGTACAACACGCAGAGACAGTATAGTGCAACACGCAGAGACAGTTTAGTACAACACGCAGAGACCGTATAGTACAACACGCAGAGACAGTATAGTGCAACACAGAGACAGTATAGTACAACACACAGAGACAGATTAATGCAACATGCAGAGACAGTATAGTACAACACACAGAAACATTATAGTACAACACGCAGAGACAGTATAGCGCAACACAGAGACAGTATAGTACAACACACAGAGACATTGTAGTGCAACACAGAGACAATATAGTATTACACACAGAGACAGTATAGTACAACACGCAGAGACAGTATAGTGGAACACGCAGAGACAGTTTAGTACAACACACAGAGACAGTATAGTTTAACACAGAGACAGTATAGTACAACACGCAGAGACAGTATAGATCAACATGCAGAGACAGTATAGTGCAACACGCAGAGACAGTATAGTACAACACGCAGAGATAGTATAGTACAGCACAGAGAGACAGTATAGTACAACACACAGAGACAGTATAGTACAACACGTAGAGACAGTATACTACAACACACAGAGACAGTATAGTACAACACCCAGAGACAGTATAGTACAACACAAAGAGACAGTATAGTACAACACGCAGATACAGTATAGTACAACACAGAGACTTTTAGTTTTACTTTTCACACAAATTTAAATTGGAAAAATTTAAATCCAGAAAAAATCAAATACATTCCTTATACAACTTCCTATTAAGTTTAACTGGATGGTCCTCCTGGTGGGACACAAGGGTGCTCTTTATTAGGCTTAAAAACACTATCAGGCCTATGTAATAAAACTTGTCGTAAAAATGGGGCTAATTTTTCCCCAACCAATCAGACATTATTTATCATTTGAAAGCTAACATCTGATTGGTTGGGGCAAAATTAGCACAGTTTTTAGCAAAGAGAACTTTAATGACATAGGCCTGTGTATGTTTTGGACTCATGGTCCGTTATCAAGTGGCACTGCAAGATGGACTTTGAGGACATTGCTGATCCAAAGTGCCATAAATTTATAAGACTTCCTGCAACAAACATACAGGGTTATTTAATAAAAGTTCTTAGCGTTTAAAATGGTGCTAATTTTGCTCCAACCAATCGGATGTTAGTCTTCAAATGTTAAATAATATCTGATTGGTTGGGGCAAAATTAGCACCATTTTAAATGATAAGAACTTTTATTAAATCTCCTTGAAAATGTTGGTCAAGTAAGAACGTCAGGTAAGACACCTGACCTGAAATTACTATCGATTCATCAGGGATTTAAAAAAATTACAGAGAGTATGGGGCATATTTCTAAAGATGCAGTATCTATCAGTAAATACAGTGGCTAGTAAATACTGAGGTTGGTATTTACCTTGGGAACCACCGACTGCTATGTGGTAGGATTTGTAGAATAACGCACATGTGTATGGCTGCAAGCCAGAAGTTCACCAGCTGACAGCTCTCCAGCAGGTCCCCACTCTTCCCCCTTCCATACCCACCTATGGTGGTATTGGGAGAGACTGTTATAAGCAATGTTGGAATGAAGATCTGTCATGGAAAAGGACTTGGAAGAGTCCAAAACATGTTGTGTGGTAATTACTAATAAATCTGTTTACAATACCTTTTGAGTCGTCAGGTACCTTTTTACTATATTTGGAACTCCTTTAAATGCTTGTCTTTGACAGCGCTGGAGTGGGTGTGTCATATGAAATTACATTTCTTTTATTCATTTTATGTGAAAAATTATGTTCACACACCAGCCAATATTTCCGGCCGACCAACAGATTCACGCCACTTTCGGTCGAAAATATCGGCTGGTGTGGGGCAGGCGGCTGCGACCGACATTGATCGTTCTTCGTCCAGATCATGTTGGAAAATTCTGATCGATCATGCGGTTCCCTATGGGAAAGCAAGATTGATCATTCCCAAATTCATTTGTCCCGGCCGAGCGCTCGTTCGTAGAGATGTCCGAACTTCGCAAAATCCGGTCCCCTCAAGGAAAATTCTAAAATCCGCGAGCGGACCCATTAAAATGAAAAATATCCTCGAAAATACGAGAAATCATCGTAATTTCGAAAATTTTCGAAAATACGTATTTTCGGAAATTTTCGAAAATCCAGAAAAATCCGCCATTTGCGAACGGGATAAATCTGCGGTGGATCCGGGTTCGGATCCGCAAACCGGCCATCCCTACTCATTCGTAGTAGGCGCTCGGTTGGGACACTTTGTGGAGTGACACTGATTTAAATGACTGATTTAATGAATTTAGTGTTGGTTTAATCATTGTAGGATATCTCTCACAGCCATCATTATACCACTATATGCTGTGCCTTGTTGGGTCTACATTTAGGTCTGGTTGAATCTGGGCCTGTTTTTTGATCGACCATCTAAAATTTGCCATTACCTTGACCAGGGTTGTATGATAGCTCTCACAGCCCACTTTATAGCACAAGATACTGTGTCTTGTTGGGTCTACATATACTTTCGGATTTTGTGAGTTTGTGGGAACTCTTTTTTTTAACTGTCCGAAGTACGAACTTTTGGACGTTTCAAACTCATTGACTTATTTTCAATAATTATCGAAAATTCAAAGATTATCGGATTTTTGAATCAATACCCCTCGACTTAAGTGCTCCTTAGAACCTAGAATGCGGTGTTCGGTAACCCGCAAATTCAGCGATAACCCTCAAATTTAACGTTCGCTAACCCTCGATTTTGGCCATAACCCTCAAATCCGGCTTTTAGTAAGCCTCGAATACGGTGATAACCCTAGAATGTAGCATTCATAAAAGCTCGAATTCGGCCATAACCCTCGAATGTGGCATTAGGTATCCCTTGAATATGGAGATAACCTTTGAATGTAACATTCGCTAACCCTCAAATTCGTCCATAATCCTTGAATGTGCCCTTAAATTCAGCGATAATTCTCGAATGTAGCGTTCGATTTCGATAGCCCTCAAAAATTCAATGCACAAGCTTGAAAACAACCCAATCGTGAAGAAAGTATTGCTTATATGTACATGTTCCCCAGACCAGGTCCCAGAGCCATTTACAGTAAGTTTCCATTGCTAATTTAACTGTATTTTATCATAACTTTTTGTCAACATTGACTTTAATGGGGCCGTTTTCTAACTATCAACCTATTGAGCTTTTCCTGAAGTTTTAAAATGAACCGAACCCAACTCCACAAGCCATGCCCGACTCCACAAGCCACACCCACTCTCGCCAGCAGTGAGCGATTTACACTTACACATAAGAAGGTGGCTTTCAAAAGTTTGGCCCAGGTGGCAAAAGTTTTAGAAGCACCCCTGCAATGCTCCTTAACCATCCAGCTGTTTAACTACAACAGGATACTGTAATGCTCCTATCCAAAGAGATTAATTGTTTACAATGTATGAAAACCTCGTCCACCATGCTGGTTGGTGGGAAATGTTTGGTCAGATTTGTAGTGGTTGGTAACTTCTAAGGCTTGTAACTGACACAAGCCTCGACATTTGTGACTGGTCAGCCAGGATGGAGGTCCATAGAGGACCTCACAATCGACCATATTTTTTACTGACCAGTCTGATTGCCCATTCGTCTGATTCGGAAGAACAATTGGTTGGACGTCAGTCGCTTCTGGACCAGGAAACCATCCAATATTTCGGCGTGATCAAACGATAGACTGAAATGTCGGTCAAGCCAAAATATTGCATGGTATGTACCCAGCTTAAGGCTGTGGTCCGATATGGCAGCCAACTCGACCATTGGCGATTGAAGTTTGGAAAATCCAATATGAACCCCATTGAATCGGAAGTTTTCGAATTTTTTTGGGATTTTTTATCACAAATTTCGAGTAGCATTTTCAGGATGTTCAATATGAATTTTCAAATTTTCATTTTTGTAATGAAAATTTAGGAGTTTCGAAACTTTGAAAAACCTGTTGTATGTTTTTGAATTAAAACCTCAATTCATCACGACCCATTGCATCTAGCTTGGCAGATGTATCAGATGTATCCGTCAAATCTATGGGAGAACTATATTGAAAGGGTAAGAATAATGCTTTGGTTTAGCTGCTTCATCCCTTGTAAAATACCTTGGATTGCTCAGGCCACTTGTTTGGCTGCAGGGTTTTTATTCTGTTCCCCGTGTCCCCATACAGAGAAAGATAAAGGGAATAGCTTTGGGCAATGAAATGTCTGGGTAAGATCTAATCACACAGATAAACACACAGGAAATGATTAAATTACACAGATAAAAGAAGCAAGAATTTGAAACTTGTCTGTTGACCATCCATTGTAAAGAATGGAGGGAGGGGCACAGCTTGGCACTAATGCTTTTCTCTTCTTTGTTTACATTGCCCTTTTTCATAACCATAACCTGCATGTTAAAACAGCTTTAATAATATGTATAAACCTCCAAAACATCTGCTTGAATGTTCATTGATCGCTATGTGGATTCCAATAAGGAATTTATCCCACTCTCCTCTAGTCACAGATGGAATGTTAAATCATAACTGTCAGGAAAGCTGCTCCAAATGTTTTGCTTTACACCAGCCTTTAACCCACTGCAGTGCAAACATGACATTCCCTGCTAGTAGTTTATTGATTAGCACTTCCTATTAACATAGGTTAAAGGGACACTATGGGCAAGACTGCGGCCACACTGTACCAGATGTAGCATGCATGAAAAGCATGCGTACAATGCACTGCACTTCTGATAATAGTCAGTAATTGGCACACATGCAATTCGCAATAAAATTGTGATTGTATGCATTCTGAAAACGGATCCCAGCACAGGACAACATTGTCATGCCCTGATATACTTTTCTTACACACTAACACAAAACATGATCATAAGCACGTGAGAAACACACTAGTGCATCCTAGCCATTCTGCTATCTCTAACAAAGGAGGTCTCATCTTTTCAGACAACATGCAGACAACCCCTAGTGGATGTTACTACTACTGCAGTGTGCTGGATGCAATTTATGGTTTACAACAACTTAAGCTAAGTACAGATGTGAAATTTTGCACGCAACCAAGAGCTCAGACAAACGTCCGTACCACTCAATGATCGCATGTTCATGGCCGTTCGGTTGGGCATCTGTCATACAAAGTTGTCCCATTGTTTGTCTTTGGTTGTGTGTAAAATTGTAAATTTGTACCACCCTTAAGGCCCCCGTGTAAGATATTTTCTGCTATTGGTAAAATGTAGTTATATTGTTATCTTTAAGGACAGGACTAGGGTCATTTCTTCAATGTTGTAGCAGAAACAACGTCTTTGCCCTTCCTACCCTTCCTGGCCTCTTTGCATTAGGGCAGTTGTAACTGGACAGGAAAGGAACTTTTTTAGGTTATGAGATAATACAGAAAAGTCTGTAGAGCACTGGGTAGGCTGAGGCCATTAAATTATCCTTTGAAGGCCCCCAAGGCAACCAGCTGCACAGACTTGAGAAAGGCAGATCCATTTTCACAAAGATCCAGATTTTAGAATCAAATTCCTCTTCTGCCTCCTCTTGAAGTTTGTTTATGAATATGAACCCCCCTGTTACATGTTTCTTTTTCAGTCCCAGCAGTTACAATGAACACCCCCTCTATAAACCCCCCTTTCCCAAAACCCCTTCTCCTACATTTTGTGCTCTCACACTCTTCTAGAAATCTGGATTGGGGCCCAGATGTAAGATCTATAAACTCTACTGGTGAGTCATTCTTTATACTGTAAGACACGACAGCTGGATCCTGTTACATTTACAAGATGTGGCTCTGAACCTTATAGCTTAAAAGGCTTCCAACTTAGATATTGTTTGGGCTGAACTGATGCAGCCTCCTCCTCTTCCTAAACTACATTTAACCCCCTTCCATTCTAGGTGCAATGTCTGTGTAGGAAGTTTTGCTATTTCTTATTGGCTTATTGAGTCAATGCAGATGTAGCATTTTTTACTTCTCTTATCTTTAGACAGCATTCCTTTGAGGTCATTGTCCAGAAACTGGAAGCGTAAAATGAAACATCCAAGGATTCCAGCTAAAATGTCCTTAGTACCTTTCTCCGAGTCCTCATTAAATGATTTGATGTATGCAGTGGGGAGCTATAACTGTTGCGTTTAGGTATAAAAAAAACTCTCTAGGACTCTATACACCTACCCTCTAACCAGTACTCAGTGCCCTACTTTTACCTACCCCCTAACCAGTACTCGGTGCTCTACTCTAACCTACCCTCTATAACCAGTACTCGGTGCCCTACTCTTACCTGCCCCCTAACCAGTACTCAGTGCTCTACTCTTACCTATCCCCTAACCAGTACTTGGTGCTCTACTCTTACCTATCCCCTAACCAGTACTTGGTGCTCTACTCTTACCTACCCCCTAACCAGTACTCGGTGCCCTACTCTTACCTACCCCCTAACCAGTACTCAGTGCCCTACTCTTACCTATCCCTTAATCAGTATTTGGTGCCCTTCTCCTACCTACCCCCTAACCAGTACTCGGTGCCCTACTCTTACCTGTCCCCTAACCAGTACTCGGTGCCATACTCTTACCTACCCCCAACCAGTACTCGTGCCCTACTCTTACCTACCCCTAACCAGTACTCTGTGCCCTACTCTTACCTACCTCCTTACCAATACTCTGTGCCCTACTCTTAGTCTGTTACAACATGGGGGCTTACACATTTTGGGATGCTCTTCAGATTGAAGCCCAGTTTACTAGATGGCATTGCAACATCTCAGGCAGGAGCACTGACTGCATTCTTTTGGTTGTTAATATTAAATAAACAAAAGAAAAGTGGTTAATACATGTTAATAGGACCCACACATTTCACGATTAACCCTATTCTTGTTAAACTATTTGTACCTTTATCTCTGTGGGGTTGTAACGGGAAAGGAGTAGGTTTTAACGAACCACGTGAAGAGGCTCAAGATTTTAGGTTCTAGTACAGGGGTGGGCAATTAAAGGGCATGTCCACCCTAAAATAAACTTTCCCCAATAATGTTTAATGTCCCCCCAAACCTCGGTGGGAAGTGGAAGCTTGAATCAGGAACAGGGTGTGGAGCCCAGGTGGCGAGGGCCCCGTTCAGGAAGTGCCTACAGGGGGATCTTTGAAACTTAAGATTATTGCGAAACCTAGGTTTGGGTTTTTTTTAAACATTTTAAAGTAAACTTTTTTTTAGGGTAGACATTCAACAAAAAAAGTTTTCAGCAAGAGGTGTGGGAAATAACTGGAAAATGGATAACGTTCAGCAGGGTTTTAGTTGCGGGTTTAGAAACTTGGGTCATTGGTAATTGGTTTGGGGTGTGGTTCTGGTGTGCGCCTGAAAATGTGGTCCCCTCGCAGGTCTCTGGTGTGCAAGACGGACAGAGTTTAGAGTTTTCTTAGCTGATAGGACATTCTATAAAAAAAGACAGAAGAATCTCCTAGTCAACTTTGTGCAATTAAATTCCGTTTATGGGACTTGTGGAAAAAGAAGCAAAAATTTACAGAGAAGAAACAGATGTACTAAGATTTTATTTAAATGGTGTATTTATCCCTTTCCTGTCAAAGAATGGCTTATTTTATTACTCAAACAGTCAGCTGTGACACCATTCACATGTTCATGTTTATATAACAAGGTTGGATATATTTACCATAATTTAGTCTGTAGTTAAAGCTTTATGGGGCAATAGTTGGTATTTGTGGACTATAGACTTCTTCATTTATTACTAAATTTATGTTTTGTGACATTGAACAAGTTTCACTGGCTTAGTGGAGGAAATTAAATTAAAAAGTAGGACACTCTTATGGGCCATAATGTTGGATGAAATTTTCTCTTGCCAGTCAGAATCAATTGTCACAGATCTCTTTAAAAAATACAGTTTGCCTTTAGTTAACCGGGCAACTGCCAGATACCTCCCAGGTGGTGCGTACAGTTCCAAAAAGCTACCTCCCAGCTGCAGGTATTTAAACATATATCATTGTAAAGTAGGATGCGCTAATCACGTGGATGACGTAAAATCAGTTAGTTTATTTAGTTTACATTTAAAACAAGATCGATACACTTCACAGATAGAAGTCTCATCGTGAGATCACCCGCTTGACGCGTTTCATGGTCATGCCCACTTCCCCAGAGGCTGGGTGGGACCTATCAACATAGGTATTTATGGATAAAAGACTTAAATCGTAAAGGTGAGTATTAAAGGTAAGTAAGAAAACCAAAAGCAAAAAAACGTGTAAAAGTACACATATACAGCGTGAAACCCAAAATACAAAGAAAACAAGCCTTCTAGACAGCCTTGGGTGCATGAGCACCTTCTGTCCACACCTCTTGACCTTGGTCCTGTGTCTTGCGAAAACTTCTAGTTGTCAGTGACCAGCTGTAACAATAGTGGTGGTAGTCTAGGACTTGGCATGTATGATACACACAAATATTACTGGGAGCGTCTGAAACTGGAATGTTGGGAAATAAGGCACATGACTTATTAATAAGGTACATTTTTCAACAGCTACAGAAAAATGAGAGGTAAGATGCAGATGAACGTTTTTAGGTCTAAGGTGAGGGAAGGCGATATTTTGTAGCTGCAATACTTACCTTGCCGAGACCCAGTGGTGTACGCTGATCAAAGCTCAAATATTTTTTGACTTTTTTGACATGGTGGCCCCGCTAAGTTGGTGTAAAATTCCCGTTAGCCTGATATTACATTGTGTAGCATGGGTTTTACACTGGCTTACATTGATATTAGATCTTATCTTTTCATTCAATGTTGTTTGGAGACTTAAGTTGCCCTTTAACATAGAAATGATATACGTACAAAATGTTGAACAGAAAACTATTAATATATTTTTTTGAACGCTCTATTTGCAGGTGGTGATGACTCAAAGCTTAACAAACGCAGTCATTTTATGTATACAAGACATGTAAGTATGCGAATGGGACAGAATTGTTAAATGTCTTTGTAAATATCCTAGGAAATCAGAGAAATGTGCATGAGAAACAGGGATTAGTAGGGATTTTGCTTGACACAATGAGCGTCAGTAGCTCCAGTCTCTGCAACTCTATGTGGCCACATGATATGTGCAAAACATTTGGGGAGATTTACCCAGAGCTACAGCCGCTGTATGATGAAATAAGTATGTCATGGGAACAGCATTACCAACCATTTCCATGTACTTAACCCAATGGGAGGCACATTAACTACAGGGGTAGTTTTCATTGTAAGTCAAGCAACACTTTCTGTTCTCTTTCAATCATAACATTTTCCATAGGACCTGACAGTCACCTTATTTACTTTTTTCCTAGACTAGCTCTCTGGCTGGGTAAATTCAAATATGAGAGTCCGACCTGAATATATCAGCTAAGGATACACTTGGGATAAAGATGATATGTCATGAGTCAGGATCAGTGAAGGACCATTGGGACACACAAAGGTTAAAGTTCTGTGGTGCACAGACATGGAAATAGACTGTGGGTTAATTATTAGGAATTTTCCTAATCAGAGACACTTTATGTCCCAATGAATACTATGGTTTGTTTCTATATTTTGCTGATAATTCAGTGCAAATCAGTTGCCCCTAATGCAAGTAACAAATCGGTAACCTCCCCTTTGATACACCAGTATAAATATTAAGAGCATCTCTTGCATTGGTAAAGAGTCAGGAAGGGATATTTTATCTATATCTTAGGACTTAAATTTTCAATGACAGACAAGACTATTAAAATTAAAGGACAACTATAGCCACAGAATAACATTGACTAAGAAGGCGGAGCACCTTGACATGTGTCTCCCCTCTCATTTTGATGTGGTGCTGGGAAATGTGACCATTTGTAACATGGGGTCTATCCTTCATTTAGAGAAAATAAAGGTAAATCTCACTCTTATCGCTATTTGTGCAAATGTATCTGCAGTGCAGGTCCCAGACGCCCGTCTGCGTCCCACAACATACAATGCAACAGACAAGCCGGGCAGCACCATTCCAATTATTGGATTTAAGGGTACTTAACCCATTTATTTAGCCAAATATCCTGACAAAGGGTACATATACCTGACAGATGTACCCTATACCTAAACGTTGTGTTGCTGTGAGATTTGGCTAAATGAATGGGTTAAGAACCCTTACACGTTAGGAGTGGTGTATGTGCTGACCTGCATGTTTATTATATGGCGTGTTTATCCTTTCCCAGCATTCCAGTGTCACACCATTTAGTCACTGGTTATTTTTATGTTAAAGAGATAAAGTATAACAATGTGAGTTTAGTCAGAGTTTGAGGCTCATCTTATCTACAGTAATAATAAAATTAGAATTATGCTGTATAGGAAAGGAGATTAGGGACAACCTCGTACTAATGTCGGGCTGGAATAACGCATGCTCTATAATAAGCTTAACCAATTCCACTCACTCTGGTTTCCACATGTCAAACACACATATTTTCAAGGGGAAGACCAACCCAGTCTTGGAGGATGGAGGGGGATAAAGACAAGGAAATTGCTAGTAGACACAAACACTAAATGCCTTATCCTTTTCACACAAGCAAAAACTAATTCTCCTTTCTATGTTCTGGATTCTTCCATTTTCTACAAGCCTGTAGCCATATCACAAAATCAATATCTTACTTAAAAGATAATCAGGGAGATGTAATAAAAGTTCTTATTGTTAAAAATAGTGATAGGTTTGCCCCAGCCAATCAGATGTCAGGTTTCAAATGCTAAATAACATCTGATTGGTGGGGGCTAAATTAGCACCATTTTTTATTACATCTCCCTGATGGACTGGAATAACCCCCTAAATACACTTTTCAATTTACCAAAACAAAATCTGAGCTCACTATCATAAACACAACACCACATTAGCATTCAAACCACTAATCAAAAAATAGACCAATGGAAATAGACATACCCCAAGTTTAAGAGGAAATCTTCCTAGAAATAATCAATCTACACACAAAACATCTCCCTGCAAGCTCATATCACAAAATGACACTGAGGGCTAGGCCACACTAGCGAGATTTTGATGCGTTTGCGCATGCGATTTTTTTTCCACACATTGCATGCACCCAAATTTTCCCTATCTCTTGAAAAATCTCATGCGATTGCGTGTGTGTTGCAGTGTGGCTGTGCCCTTAAAGTCCTCCACAAAGGATACATTCCTCCATATAGTCATAGACGTATCTGAGGATTAAAGGGCAGGTCCACCCCCCAAAACTATAATCCCCCCCACTACTGGCCCCATTGTGTAGTGTAGTTTAAAGGAGAACTAAACCCAATTTTTTATACTCCAGAATCTGAAAGCAACCCCCCTAAAAACACCAATAAACTATAACATGCCACTTTAGTAAACTGTTAAAGTAAATCAAACCTGTTAAGAACTGGATGAAGTATCTGTGTGTATGTGCAGTGTCAGACCACACCTCCTGACCTCAGTCAGATGCTTCCTTGCTTTATCTGTCCTGTAAAAGGATTGGCTAGATATTATTAATGGGTGTGACCAACTGCAACAAATTTCTGCCATAGCTAAGGACTGAGCATGTGCAGAACATAATGGTCGTTGACCAAACTGTCTGATACTAGAATGCTGAGAAGTAAAGCACAAACCATATGTTATTTCGGTAAATTTCCCAGTGCCTGTATCAAAATGAGAGGTAAGACACAGATTACTGGTTTTATATCAAGGTGTTCTGCCTTCTGGGTCAGTGTTGTTATGTGGCTTTAGTTGCCCTTTAATCCTTACCTTACATCCCAGTTCCATCTGGTTCTTCTGCAAACCCCCCCTAAAGTCCAAAAAAACGCCCACCAGGAGTACTGCAGAGTCCGTACAGGACTCTGCCTCCTGTCTCCCCTCCTGGACAAGTTTAGCATGCGCACTGCAGCCCTTCTCTCCCTCCCTTCCCTTCTCTCTCCCTCCCGATTTAGATTCCCTCCCCCTAGCGTAAAAACCTTTATATATAATATTCTCCCTGTCCCCCCATCCCCAACCGCTATAGTTTTAAGTTAAGAAAGTTCAGAAAGTGCCCCAAATATTATTTCCCTCTTTCCTCCGCCGCACTGAACTCCTGGCAGCCGCGTCCGTGATTGGCTGCCGCTCAGCCAATCACAGACACAACTGCCGGTCCCGTCCCTCTGCTCTATATCTAGAGAGGGTAGTGCTTAAGCATTACATAGTGGCATATCACGTACGGTAAGTATATGCATCCGAGTAAGCTATGTATAACATAAGTGCTATACATAGCTTACTCGGATGCATATACTTACGTGATATGCCACTATGTAATGCTTAAGCACTACCCTCTCTAGATATACCGGTATATCATATACTTAGGCCACTACACTGTCACCTCGAATTACAACAGGAGCAAAAAAGTTTTTACATAATATCTCAGCAGCAGCAAAGAAAACAATCCTACAAAACTGGACATTTCCCACACCACTATCACTATCACAGCCATTTAAAGTCAAGTTGGTGTACCTGTTCCAAATGGATTGGGTAGAAGCAACTTTGGATGAAGAAAGTAAGGTCAAACAATTCTTTCTATTATGGGAGAGTTTTATCAATATTCTCCCATCACACATTAAACAATGCATTCATAGCTGCTACCAATTAACAGTTTGGTACACGGAAAACAATCTGTGCCATAACCCCCTATCTCACTCCATATCCCCCTATCTCAAATCAATAATTCTGTATGCATGTCCACCTGTGCGCTCCCCCCCCCCCCACTCAGGTGTTACACACAACTATTTGCTAATCCTTTCCTATGGCTAATCTTCCTATGTTTGATACTTACAGCCTAACCCCTGGAAACAATCAATTCATTGATAATTAATACTCAAAGCAACGCCACAAGTTACGTTAAAATTAGATTAGTTAAAATAAAGAAAGAAATCTTGAAATTATTATTGACAGATATTATACAATATATAATAGATATTATATAAACCTGATAGGATAATAGAGTATTACAAATTGTACTACTTTAATGTCTAACTTCCATGTTATTGTTGGCAAGATAATGTCACATCTACAATTTATATGCTTAGTTATCTTTATGCCTAAATTTCAAAGTCAAGGATATAAATAAACAATGTTCGGGATATAATAAAACATTAAAAAAAAGAATTGTGCTGTATAGCCTACTGGCTTTCACTGGCTCAAGATACAATTTTTAGACAGTCCGTTGATTTTAAAGGTTTGCACTTGAATTATCATTTTTGGCATTTTTAATTTCCCTAGAACAAGTTATCCACAAAAAACACATTTTATTCACATGCAAAAATCTGTTGTCTACGCCAATAAGACCTTCACATAGCCAGGAACTGAAATATCACATCATGAGCTTTCCGGCAATACAAATGTTTAGGGACCAGGACTAACTTATTACAATTCTTTTATTCAAACTAATTGACAAGGCCATTGATATCCAGATGTTGGTGACCCCCCTGAGGAGTACATATTTGGTCTAATTTGGTCTAAATTATTGAATCTGTTCAAATGAGCTTCTTTCTTTGTATCGTCATTTCTAAAATGTCAAAAGCCTTTTCCAAGAAAAGGTACCACCCCTGCGCCCAAGAGTATTTCCATAAACCCCACAAATATGGGTAATGATATAGAATAAGTCTATAACTAGGGTTACCATGTGTTTTGCTGATTGGACGACACCAGCAGCTTTGCAAGTGGCCCAAGGTCAATCGTCTCCAGTGCCACTTCCATGGGTGTGCCTAAAGATATACATTGAGGAAGAGATCAAGATTTTCAACTTGCCTTATAGTAGCAGTGCCCCTGGAGGCCACATTCAATAAATGTAATGTACAGAGCTGCTCTTATTGTAAACTTAAGCCCCTATTTAAAAATCTGTGGGTCATTGGTAATGTACAGCTGCGATTGTAATTGTATGATGGTGATCATTAATTTATGAACACGACCATACATTTATGCTTGTGGTAACAATTGATAAAGGCTCAGTTTTGCAAAATGCCTTTATACACATATATAAGGCCATATTTATGAACATCACTGTACTGTAGCAGTATCGGACATTACCGAAAACAATCCTTTATAAATATGGCCCATACTGCATTTTAACTGCATTAATTCTTAGGCTGGCCATACACATGGTGATAATAGGCAAATCAGATCTGACAGTGTGTGTACAAATCCCACAACAAACAAACTATTGTCATCACAGTGGGATTGGTAATTTTAAGTGGAAAATTACTGTCTCTCAATATTAATAAGATTTAGGGAAGGTCAGTCAACTCAACTCACCTTTATTTGCCTTAAAGGGCAATTATACTGCTTTACGTTACATTTTACAAAACCAATGAAAGAATCCAGGGTAAGGATCTAAAACAATAGGTGATGGCCTAGCACTTGAATTCCTCACCCAGGGTACTTTTATTGGGTTTATTGGTAAGTGGTGGGAGAAACAGTATAATTGCCCTTTAAGCATTGATTGTTCTGATTCAATGACAAGACTGTGAATTGCTATTTTGCACAGGAGCGCAATGCAGCCAGTGGGGCCAGCTGCATTGCACAGGCCTGACCCTGTTTAGACCCTGACCCTGGTTTAGACCCTGACCCTGGTTTATACCTTGACCCTGGTTCTTAAAAACAGAAGGGTGAGTGTGGGGCTTTATTGCCTCTTTAAAGAAAGTTAAGTGTCATTTTAACCATAAATAAAGGGGCCAATTTATAAAGCTGCAGATCAGTAAATATGGACAACATGGCTTCTTACTAACCTAGTCAGTATTTTATAATCATAAAGTAATGATACAGAATTATAATGCTTCATAATAATAACCTAAACCACTATATTTTTATCTCTCATCATTTTAAGTTATAATTAAAAAAATGATTCTAATGATTGATGATGTCTAAATGCTGGCCATACACAAACAAGACATTAAATAGATCTAAATCATAGTGCCTTTATCCTTTCCACATTGCCGCAAAGTTTCACCTGGCCCGTTGGTTTTGTCATTGCACTTATGATGTTGTGCAAACTTACTTTCATGGGAACTAGGTGGGTTCATAGTACATGGGCACCTTTAGAGTAGCATTCACAATAACAAGAATTATTATATTTATTAGTTCTACTTACAGATATGAAATGTATTATTAGACTTTAGTTCTCCTTTAAATATGAAAATGTAAATAAGGACTTTTTGCAAAATGTTAAATAAATGGGATGGGAATTTCCTATGAATTTCTTAAGAAGAATTTCCTTTAAATTCTAAAATTCAATTTAATCTCCTTGCCAAGGTGAATGATGGTTTTAAGGATCTGATGGGCCATTCGCTAAAACCCTTTCCATGTTTGACACCTTTGAAACCGTTCCACAGATACAGAAATGATGATGCCCTTGTTTTTGTATTTCTAAGAAATGCAGGACAATGTGTTCTTAACGTGTGTCTAGTAGGAATTCGGCTTCCATCTGCATTTTATTAGAAAAATGTTCGTAAATATATCAACATTTTTATCCTGACATTGTGTATTGTTACAGCTGCAATAAAAAAAAATTATTCCATCAGTTATTGTGAAAATCTAAATCCCTTACTGGCTCAGAGGCGATTTGAAAATAGTGGTTTAAATGTTGGAGGGTTGGAACTGGTGTCCCCACACAAGTCAGGGTAAGTAAAAAGCAGCTGTCTTACCTTTAAACAAGCCCTGGATTCCAGCTCTAAGTGCATCCTGTGAAGAGCTTTGAGGCTGAAAATGTTAATATTGACTGCTTTCGTATTTTTATCATCTGTGTTGAGGCTGTTTGTTGAGCGTATTCTGAGCTTTATCTGAACCCTGCAGAAGATCTGCGCTTGAAATAAAGATACGTGCGATCAGCTGTTTAAAAGACCGGAAACCGAACAAGACCTCAGTAAAAATAGTACAGTGATTGTTGTGAAGAATTATAGTTTCCAGTAATGAGCAGTTTAAAAAACACATTTTCAATTATAGATACCCTTTAATACACAGTATAACTTAGCAGTGGAGTTTAAATAAAGATATCCATGCATCCATCTAGTTTAACCCCTTTCTCTATGATGGCTAATTAACAGGTAATCCAGCTGAAAGCGAAAGCCCAGTCTAGGTGATCCTAGACTGGCTCACAATGGCAATCCTTTATGAATTTATTCCTGTGACATCCAGTCATCTATAAAAAGGCAAATATATCCTACCGCAATTGACTTTTCAAACAAAAACAGGTGGGGGACTTTAACCTTGGAGGTAGACATTACCTTTTATCTACAACTAATCCTATCAAAGCGAAGAGAAAACATTTTGTGCTGAACCCAGCCAGAAAAATGGAAATTTTGCCATAAAATTTCCTGACAAAACTGAGATTTTGAGGTGAATTTTCTGGTTTTGAGGGAATGACAATGAAGAGCCACATTTAAAATTTACTGTCATTTAGGGAACCTGAACCCAGGGTATTTATAAAGGAGCAAAATCCTTAAAGTTTTATATTTCTACTTTATAACCTACCCCTGTAGTGGATTTCTATGGGAGGAACTGTAAGATTATAGCCTTATAATCTTACAGTTCCAGGAAGAGAAGGAAACCAGAAGCCACAAAGAGGTAGGTTATAATAAATAATGCACCCCGAACTGTAAATTACAGGGATATTAGAAGTCACCTTGGAGTTCCGTGCCCTGTATAAAAGGTACTCGGCCTGCAGCCTTGTACTTTTATATGGTCACAGAACTCCTCTGTGACTTCTAATATCCTTATAATTTACAGTTGGGGGTGCATTATCTACTATATTATGGTCATAAATTATCAATTGTTAAACTACAGAAATATTTGTGACATATAATTGACAGCAGAAGCTTGCAAACTTTTATCTCCTACATAAGGGCCACACTGCAATGTTTTATCACGTGATATGATCGCCCATTAAAAAGCCCACACTAGTGGGAGCCAATTGATCTGGCCACACTATGGGTGCTTCTCTGCATTTTTCTGTGAGCTGCAATTTTTTGCCCAATCCCATGCTCTCTGATCACGCAACACTGCACAATTGAATCACATGGCAATGCGCACTTGCGTGTGCTTGCCAACACACTACTACATTCTGTAGTGTGGCCTTAGCCCTAAAGAGTTTATTTTTCTTGTTTTCATAAGGGCTGGTCTCAGGTGATATTGCAAAAGTCAAAAGGAAATCAACCAATCCAACATAGTTCCTTTCGTGTTAGTCAATGAGACAAACTGAGCTGTTTTTAGAAAAAGTTGAAAAGTTTAACAGCTGCTCTGTGTATTTAGTATTAGTGTTAGAAAATCCAGCCCTGGGGCGTTGGGTCTATTTATTAAATCAATTGGTTCAGTTAACCTGATCCACCACTTTCTGCACTTTGGCATGTTCTTCAGATGGTGATTTGCCTTCTACATAAACCTCCAAAACATTTCATTTTCAGCAATAATCTGTAGCATCTATAATGACTAGTTGGATGAAAGTGCTTAATGTGAGGCTATTTGCCAGATACACCTACAAAGCTATTAAGGTCACCAAATAAGAAATCTATTGCATTTTCTTGAAAATTCACAGACAAGTTTCCACGCGTATCAGTGGCTAAATGCTGAAAGACACGGGTCAACATTGCACTTCTCCTTAATCACCAAGGCAGAACTAAACACTGTGAGTTCATCATTAGAGCCTGAGGAAACAGAGAATGGAAGCAAGCATTCCAAATATGAGATCAAATATTTACTGAATACAAACAAGTACAAACGTACTGTAGATGGAGGCCAAAGACAATAAGATTTTTCCATCTTTCCAGACAACCCTCCTCCAGGGAAAGCTACCAAATAATAGCAATAATAACTCAGGGTGCAAAGGAAGGAAGGCATCCATGTATTAAGCAGAATTTAGATTTATGTGCCATACAGAAAAAAAGTATAATGCATAGTGGACAATATTTCCAAAATGTTTTTTGACCAGGCTTCATTTTAAAGGCTATTACCAACTTTCACGCTTTTATCTTGTAGATATCTTGTTGCCTTTACACCGCAGATGCATTACATTATTATCTTTGTGACATCACAATGTCATGATTGGCTGCCACTCTGCTTGACTTGGTATTCTTCTGTCCTTGTTAGGACGTTTGTAAATGTATCACTGCGACCATAGATTTACGTCATTTGCCATACTTTTATGATAATCCTGTTGGCAATTAAAGGAATATTGACTAGTAATTGATTTCATTAATAGTTTAATTGAATTGTATTCAACTGGTTTCTGTGTGGTAACATTAATATAACCAGAGCTGCAATGGACTAAAAATAGTCAATCAATATGTTTATTGATAGCAGCTCTCAGTACATTGCCCTGACAGAATACTGATCTGCAGTACCATCCTTACAGGGTAACTGATCTACAAGCAGCTTAGAGCTATCTGATGCACTATGCCAGTGATGGCGACTGAGTGCCCAAATTGCAGCCCAAAACCCACTTATATATTGCATAGTGCCAACAGGATTCTTTAACATGAATACTGAGGTTTTACTTCAGAGAAAACAACTCAAAACAGACACAGACAGATACAGTGGATAGAATTGATTATAGATTAGCTTTTAATGTTGTTTGCACAATACATTTTGATACACTGATGTAGTGTGCTCCTCTTACTTTTGAGGTTGGATTAACCCCAGGGTAGGGGGTGTTTGGAGGATTGCACCTACTGATTATTGGCTATTGCCAGCCTTGATGTGCTAGAGTAAATCTTTACTTGTTTTCTACTTGTTACCAGAAAGGCCATGTCTCTTCCTTTCTGGTTACAAACTCTGGTGAATTCTGCTGTGCATGAGTGTCCACAAAAAAGGGCTCAGAGAGCCACCTCTGCACTATCCAGTCAAAGGGCTAAACGTTACATCCCCCATTTATAAAGTACACAGAAAAACTACTTCTAACACTGCAGAATAAAACATTTACTGGACAAGAGGGCGCATGCACAAATTGTATTACTCAATAAATAAAGCAATTAGAAACTAAAGTTTCATTATTCTCAGTGGGAAAATTACTGCTCCTAATGGTCTAGTGGAAACTTTGTTAGGAAATCTATTGCTAGTAATGGCCATAGACAGAAGTTGACGTGTTTTCATATGATTTTGAAATAGACCAAAAATAAAAACTGCAGGAATGATTGGAAGTGTATTTTCACAGCTGGTTCTACACCGAGGCACAGATTGGATCCCTTATCTGGAAGTGATTGAACGACAAATTCATTTTAATTTCAATAATTCTTTAGAAATGAAATAAATATGCAGGACTTCTAGACAGAATGTGTCAGTCTCTTATTTGTTAACTTCATGGCACATGGTTTTACAGAAAAGATAAATGAATCATGTTGTTGTGATGGATTTTGTAGAAACATAAAACCTGGAGGTCGTACACAAAACGAATACAAATGCTTTCTGTTTAGGATTAAGTTGAACTTCCTATTTATATATTTCTAAGGATCAGTTAATCTGCAGTAGAGACAGGAGGTGTGTAATTAATACATTTGGAGGCATGTTATAACACGAATATACCTAGAAGACATTTACAAGGATATGACTATGCTATTCTGGAAAGATTTCCAACATTACATCTTAGGAATGAAATGGCAATATATTGAAATATACTCCCCCAAATACTCTTCCTCCCCTTAAAATTAACTGGAGTGAGGACATAAAGCCACAAGGTCTGCACCCCTGGGTTTGGCCTAGATGCCCTGTACTACTGTGCAGAAGTTGTACTCGTGATCCTGGTTTGGCCCTACCCCTTCCAAATACCCCGACTATTCCAGTACTAGCCTGGTACACGTCTTACCTAGGACAATGAGTGGGATTTAGACAAAACCCAAGGATGAGCCACAGCAGTTCTTTTATTGGAATAGACAGCACAGGATACCATTCACTCATCAAACAGTCATCACAGCCCATTTCCCTGTTTTTGGGTGACAGGTTTCCCTTCCTTGGACCCCTTTTGGTAGGTCCAGACCACTGCAAACCAGGAACATTCCACATGAATGCAGACTCAGTCATTCGATCACAGTCATCACAGTTTTTCCCTGTTAAAGTCACACAAATCTTTACGTTTTTGCATCTAACTCATCAACTTCAAAGACAAAATATTTTTTTGCTGCCTACTAGGTCCCTTTGGAACGAGATTATTGTTATTCTCTTGTCAGTGATCATAATGTTATTGCCCATTTGTGTATATTGTCACTGCATATGGTTCATCAGGCAGTACACTGCATTTCTTTGGTGGTGTCCATCATCCTCCCCTATTAATGTCATGTACAGTTATAGTACAGTCAGAGATTTTTATTTCCTTGAGGGTTTCAGGCTTAAACTGAACAGATTTGGATTGTTAAAGTCCGCTAGGTTCACCGTTAAAAAGAATTTAACGAAAGGGGAATTAAAAAAAATAACAATCAGTTCCACAGGTGCAGCCCAGTACGTGTAGCTTACCAGCTAAAATGATTTGATGTAAACTCGCTCCACTAATAGTTACCATGTTCTGGAAAGAAAACAGGATGTTACTATATGATCATCTTAATGATCCTTACAGGGGAATGTTTCCCCTGTAAGTTACTACTCCTCATAATTTTTAATGGTTTTAAAAATTATGAGGAGTAGTAACTGGCTTGAAGAAAAGAACAAGCTCCACACTCAACATAAGGTCACCGGATGAAAGAAACCACGCTGCAATATTACATCAGGATAATAAGTTTATTGATCCACGCCTGACGCGTTTCGAACCTGATCGTCCTTAATCACAGGCACGAATACATTATTAACACACCCCTTTTTATACTCCAATCCCTAACCGCCAACACACCCATGTGATCACATTTAAAAATCTGGAAACAGATCATTACTCATACAAAGCGCGCTCAGCGCCTCCGTCCTCCCGCTACTAAGTCCGATCTGGGAATTACCCCTTACAGAACCAGCCAAGCCATGGCTGTCACACAGGGATCAAATGAAAGCAGTGGGAGTGCAGAAGGAATGGAAATGGAAACAGGATAGACACAAAAGTATCATATGCTAATAAAGGAAAGATCAGGGCCGGATTTCCCACTAGCCACCTAGGGCGGCACAGCCACTAGGGGCGGCAAAAAAAAAAAAAAGAAAGAAAGAAAGAAAAGGGTAAAGCAGCATTGCACCCCCATTTTAAATTTACACAATGCACGTTAGTTGGCACACAGCAGAGCTTTCTTAAATCAGAAATGGGCAGCGATTGCCAATTTGCTAGGGGACCAGGTCCCTCCCCCACTTACAAAGCTCTGCTTCAGCTAATAAATGACTGCGTACAGGGGTACAGGCAGTACAAGTTAGCTGGCCTAGGGGAGAAAAAAGTATAAATCCGGCCCTGGGAAAGATACAAGTATCCAAGTGGCTCCGATCTCAGTGCAGTCTCTTAAATAAATTGATACATATATACACAGTGTAACACATACTATGCACAAAGGGAAAACAGATTACAAAGATTCTAGTGGCAATAAATTCTGTGATAGGGCTAGTACATACTAATAAATCACTAAAACAACTCATAATTGTATGTGTAGAAGAATTTACAATTCATTCTCTCAATGAAGGAAGATATTATAACATCTAATAGACACTTGATATTCTTAATATACATTTGATAAGAATAATAAATAAATGATATCTCACCCAGTGAAACAGTTTACATCAAAAACTGAGTTCATGCCAATGGGAAATGGGAAATACCGGATTCCAAGAGGTATATAACGTACGTAGTGGTACAATTAATGTACTCACGAATTAGAAATTCTTTTCCCGTAAGGGAGCTAGTAAAGTTCCACTGACCTTTACATGTTTACAAGTGATGCACCTAGTGAGTCCTCACTTAAACATTCCCACGGTTCCTAACCAATTACCGGATTTGTTACTAATGGAGACATATTCGCTGGGAGACAGTTGATTACCCAAAGTGGTAGAGCGACGTGGGACAAAACGGTACTGTTCCAAAGTAGTAATATCCAATCTCTTATCAGCTTTCAATATGGGTAAGTGTTTCTTAATGATATTAACTATAGCATTGAATTGAGAGCTATATCTGGAAACAAAGGTGACAGGTTGTTGCTTTGCTGTAGACGTATCAGCTATAATAGATCTGCTATTAAATGACTTATTTTTAGAGTTACTCTTATACAGAAGATGCTTCCTAACCATGTGAAATCCTTTTAGAAACTCTCTTTTCAAATCATGGTACCCACATCCTCTCTCCATAAATCGCGAAGGATGCATGCTTGCTTAACAAACTCATCAATATCAGAACAATTCCTACATAATCTAATGAATTGACTGAGGGGGATACCCCTAATACAATGTTTGGGATGATTAGATTCAGCATGCAACAGCGTATTTTTGGAGTTTTCTTTTCTGAAAACTGTAGTGATAATCTCACAGTCCTTGACCTGAATGGATAGGTCAAGGTAGTGTGTTTCTGCTCCTCCATAAGTCCAGGTAAATTTCAAGTTCAACTTGTTATCTTTAATCTTATCCATAAGTTTGCTCACAGTACCCTCCCATACCCACAATAAATCATCTATTTAGCATTTGTAATATTTAATTTTATTAAGATATGGATACCCAGAAGTAACTGTATATATGAGCATCTCCTCCCACCAGCCAAGGTATATTAGTTGGTGTATGTGGGGGCAAATTTTGCCCCCATCGTCGTCCCTTGGGTCTGGAGGTAATACCTATGAACAAAGGAGAAGTAGTTGTGAGTTAAAAGGTACTGGACTGCTTCAATAATGAAAATCTTCCATTCTAAACTATAGCTGCTATACTGTATGTGTCCAAATGGACAGCTTCTACTCCTAAAGAGTGGGGAATGCAGGAATATAATGATGACACATCTATTGTAATGAACTCATAATACGGTAACCACTCCAACGATTCCAAGCTTTGTAAAACATGAGTGGCTTCTCTGACATATGACTTAAGTCGCAACACTAGAGGTTGGAGCAATGTGTCTATGAGCTCTGACAGTCCCTCATTCAGGGAGCTGATCCTGGCAACTATTGGTCTCCCTTTAGGGGGTATATCCCCCTTTGGGAGATGGTGGAATATATGGGTAATACAGATAAATTAGGTACAAGTTTTCCCATCATACTCATACTCATCTATAAAACCTACAGATAGACCCTCTTCCAAAAGTCTCATAAATTCCCCTCGATAACCTTCAGTGGGATCTCTATTCAAGGATTTGTAGGTGTTCATATCTGTGAGCTGTCTGATAGCCTCATTATAATAAATATCTCTATCCAAAATGACGATAGAGACTCCTTTGTCTGCAGCCCTTATGATTATATTATTGTCCTCTTTTAGAGATTTCAATGCTGCACGATCTCTGTGGGAGAAATTTTTACCTTTATTAAATTTGTTATTTTTATTGTGACTATTATGGTTACTTCAAATACGTTGATCTAGTGCTCGCAAATCTCTCTCAACACTATCTTGAAACATATCAATAGCATCCGAGCACGAGTAGATCGGATAAAAGGAAGATGCTGTCTTCATCTTATCCTTATAGTCACTCAGACCCATATTTATCCATTCATGTTCGTGCTCTGATTGACAAGTACCTGACATTAGAGTTTCTAAATCCTGCAGAACATGTGTATCCAACTTATCCTCTGTTACATCAGTATCAGTATCTCTACTGTTGAAAAAGTATTTTAAAAACTAACTTTCTTACAAATTTGTTTACATCTATAACCGTTTCAAATAAATCGAAATTTCCCGTAGGTGAGAAAGAGAGTCCCTTATTTAAGAGTCTTAGGGCCCTATTTATAAAAGATCGGTATCGTTATCGTAAAATACCGAGCGTTATCGTAAAATAACGACCGGGTTTTTACCGATAACGACCGTTATTTACCGATAACGACCATTAAATCCTAATTAAAGAGCAACTTAGTTGAGTACTACACTGAAAAATAACTATCCCCATGCATTTTGAATATAGTACGAGCTGCTCTCTTTCCCTTCTGTTCTTTTTGCATTTAGAAGAAATGTGATTTAAACTTTCATCCTATCATAATGTTGCCAGGGTTTGACTTCCTGACTTGTCCTCCTTGTGCACATGGGCACAAATCCAGGATGCTCTCAGGAGAGAAGATTTTTATGCAATGCTCATGCATGTGAGAGAGAAGCAGCTTTGCAAAGTTTCAAAGGAAAGTTTTCTAAGAGCACGTCTACACTGTGCCACAAACGCAATCGCACAGGGAATCGCATGCGAAAACGCACATTTTTGGTGCCTTTCTGCGTTTCCAATGATCTGAAAAAACGCAAGCGCAAATGCACGGGATTTACTGAATTACAGCAAAGTGGATGGGCATTGGGCACCTTTAATTAATTAATAATGTACTAATGTTATTTTAAATTGGTTTCTTTTAGAATAGGAAGAAGAGGGGGAAAGGGTACCACAGAGAACAGAAGGTCCTAGGAAAAAGAGATTCTGCCAATAGAGATAGGGGAAAGCTTTATAGACATATACACATGGCTCTTTATATGTAAGAGAAACTCCCTACTGAAGAACTATTTTAACATTCTTTATTCTTTCAAATCCTTCCCTTACATGTTTCCAATTTCCTTTATACTTTACATATGGATAGTGGTTTTAATAACCCTTGGTATTCTGGACAGCCTTTGAGCACTAGTAATACAAAAAATCCCCCCCCCCCCCCCCACACACACACACAAAGTATATGTTGGGTTGTTTTAATCCATTAATCCAGTAAATTGTATCCAATTTATGGTTATTATGGCATCTGTTGCAGGGATGGTTCTTTTTCCTTCTTTTCCTGGATACACAGTTTGCTGTAAATTTACTAGTGAACTGCCCTTGATTGCCCAACTATTTGAAAGACGTTGCATCTTTTTCATACTGTGCTTTGCTGTTCTAGTAAACTATAGTACGAATAGTGTAATGTTTATCCCAATCAGAAAATGAATTTAGACTTAACCCCCAGTTGTATTTGAATGAGCAGATTGTAAAAGCAATAACATTTAATGGGCAACTGTAAAATGCAATATAGATAAATCACCACCCTCCCCACCCCCGAACCCCAATAGTTAGAAAGCTGACAGATGTAGGACTCTGTTAGCGAAATGTTCTTCTCCCCCTTCCCACTGCCTCTTAAAAGGGTTTTGCCTCCTCTCCCAGCTTTTTTACAATCTTGCACATGCTCAGAGTTGGCAGCTAGGGGAATAGCATTTAGTCATTGTCTGTAGTAATCATCTGTCCCATCCATGACAGATAGAGATGTCCGAACTTCGCAAAATCCGGTCCACTCGAGGATCCGCGAATTCTCAAAAAAATTCGAAAATTCGAAAATTCGAAAATCCGCGAGCGGACCCATTAAAATGAAAAATACCCTCGAAATTACGAGATTTTTGAAAATATGTATTTCCGAAAATACGAGTAATCCTCGCAATTTTTAAAAATTTCGAAAATACGTATTTATGGAAATAAGAGAAATCCTTGTATTTTCGAAAATTTTCTAAATTACGAGGATTACTCGTATTTTAAAAAATTCCCGAAAATACGTGAATACTCGTAATTTTGAAAATTTTTGAAAATACTAAAAATCCTCGAATCGGAAGTTCGGAAGGCGGAAAATCCGGAAAAATCCGCCGTTCGGAGAAATCCGCGGCGGATCCGGGTTCGGATCCGCGAACCGGCCATCCCTAATGACAGACAGCTGCTAAAGAGAAGAAGCAGAAAACAGAAAGAGGGGTAATGGAATGCAGGGCAGTGTTTCAGGTTAGTCTCACACCTCTCAGATTTCTTACTATTGCAGGTTTGGGGGTGAATTGCCTATATACAATTTTTCATTTTATGTAGAACTAATCTTGAAGCTATTATGATGCCAAGAGGAAATCAGGGAGAATCACCAATATAAAGCAATTTGAAACCAGATTTAAGTATTAAGAGTGCATCTGACTCATAATATAAGGAATATAATGCATATGTAATGTTTTATTCTGTAGAGTGGAATAAAATTGCTGTTCAAATATATCAAGAAAGATGTTATAGCCAAAAAGGACATAAATCCTTCAAGGAGTAGCCTTACAAGAGCTTTCGTATTATATGTCCCAAATAGATTTTAGCTCATTTCTCAATATCAATGGCCTCAGTAAAATATAAAATGTGTATAATATACTCGTATGTGTGTCCAATATTACCCAAATCCTGCAACTTCCTGCATTTTAAAATCAAAAACTCAAACTCACTTGTGGGGAAACCCTTTATTTAGAGACCAAAGTAACTACAGGTTGAATGAAAAGGAGGATCTACAAGCCTCCAAACACACATTGTTGAATCTCCCTCCCAAACCCATGTGGCTTTCCAAAGCATTTTGTTTTAATAGGAGTAAAAGGACAATGTTCACATGATTATCATAGCACCAATAAAACCAGAGAAACACTGCTTTGCCCTAACAAAGTGATTGCATTTCATTTAATATAAGAACAATATGTGAATAGTTAATGGCCTCAGTGCATCGTATACATTTGTAGACTCTTTGGTAAAACATTGCATCATGAGAAATCTATAAAAAGGCAACAAGGTGTTTTGTAATAAGTTTTTTTTTTTGTCACTATAGCTCTTCAAGTCTTTTATTGCCAAGTATGAGTAATACTTATTATTATAAAACTTCAACTCTTAAGGTTATCCTCTCTCCCCAATATTAAGCCACCTATTAGAATGCTGAGATCTGATAGAAACCTTCTCTTGCATCAACGCGAGGTAAGTGAGATCAATACACACCTAACCTTTATGTTACAATTAGAGATGTTCGAAACTGTTGAGTTTCATTCCATTTTAGAATTTTTGAAATTTTCGGAAAGTTTGTCTACTTTTGATTTTCGAAAATCGTCTACTTTAGATCTTTGAAAATCGGCTACTTTAGATTTTCATTGTCTACTTTTGATTTTCGATAATCGTCTACTTTCGATTTTCGAAAATCATCTACTTTCGATTTTTGATAATTGCCCACTTTTGATTTTCGATGATTCTATACTTTCGATTTTCGTCAAAAATCTAAAATTCTAAAAATCCGGGTTCCGTGAAATTCGGGAGTTCAGAAAGTTTCGTTGGGACTTTGAAACTCTCAGATTCGATTCGAAACTGTGTTCTATTCGAACCCACATTACATCTCTAGTTACAATGGGCCATATTCATAAAGGCACGGTACTGCTTTTTAGCGATACCGTGCCTTTAACAACTGTTAATTTACAATAACGTAAATTACCAATACCGATCGTAAACCTACAATAACGCAATCGTAGATTTACAATCCCCATAGAATACCATTGCGGCAGTTTACATTTATGGCTGCGGGCGTACATTATCGATAATGCGCGGTATTGGTAAATTGCGATACTGCGCGTTTTTAAATAGGGCCCTTTATTACTGGTATTACGGATGAGCCATGCGTTTATCATTTGATGTGGCTATGTGTATCCTATGATAAGGGTGGCAGTAAATAAAAGTAAGTAAAGAATGTATGAAATTATCTATATAGTAACAGATTTCTGAATGTGGCATTGCACGGGGATTAGCAATGGGGATCTTGTTTCCTATAAGGGATGTTATTTTTTGTTGAGACTGTCTAAGCCATCATATTACACATTTTACTCCCAGAGAGCCTTTAGCAGATTCAGATCTACCATATAGCTAAATTGACAAGCTACAGACAGTTTCAGAACCCAATTTGTGCAGGTATAAGAATAAGGCGTTGAATGGAGACGCTACTTTTTCTACTTAAACAAGATTTCCACACTGTATTTACCTATCTTCTATAGAACGTTAAAGATGAAAACAATGAATGTAAATATCAATGTCACATTAACATTCTATTACATGTTCTGGCTCTAGGATCTGAGCTAAATAGTCATGGGTTTAATCAATGAATTACAGCTTTATTTCACAAAATTCCATTTTGGTCCAGTAAAAGGTATAAGAGGGCTTAAGAGTTGGGTTGCATTCAGTGTAGTGAAGTCAGCTTCCCCTAACAACTTCCTCATCGCAGTTGATATGACTGATGTATTCTGGAAGGTTTTTTTTTCCCTCAGGCTCAGCGAGTGATCATAAGAGGCTGAGTAAATTTGCATTGATTTTATTAGGATTATTTCATGGCTATTCGACGGCTGATGGACTGATAACGGACACCTTGAAGCAGAGAAGGATAATCAGGAACATGGAAAAGTTTTGCGTCTGGAAATGGAACACCAGCTGCAGCAGGAGAACCTGTTAGCAAAATTTGAAGGTTTGGATAATTAAGGCGGCTTCCAATAGCCAACACATAGATTTCAATGCCAGCAGCTTGGGCATCCCTTACAGCTTTTTGCAAGTCTCTCTCAAGACCCTGTGTATTACCATCTGAGAAAACCAACAGCTTCTTGCTTATCTGTGGCAAGCTTACTTCACGGAACAACTCTGTGACAGCCCGCAGGGCAGATATCACATTGGTAGCACCATTAATGAACTCCATATTTTCCACCGCACCCTCGAACTCTGTGTAATTGGACACAAACTGTGCTTCCACACTCTGCTGATTGGCCCCACTGTACTGCACCAGAGATACACGTACAGAGTCAAAATCGGGGGATTTGGCTGTTAGAAAACGTTGTGCTAAGAGCTTCACAAAGGCTTTGCTGGTCTGGAAGTGCTGGTTGCCCACTCTAGTAGAACTATCCACAAGAAGTGTGATGTCTGCAGGAGCTTCAAATGTGACTACAGGAAGAAAGAAACAGAAAATTCCACATGTTTATTATCATTGCATCCAACATTGCATTACCCTTCTTCACAAAACTTTAACATGTCTTAGCAATAAGACAAATGATGAAAATGTTAAAATGAGTTATATGCCTTTAGTATTTCAAATGTAAATACCAACCACAAATGTACAAATTGTTTATTGATAAATTGTTAAGATAACAAAATAAAAATGTCGAGATTAATATTGATATTAATAATTAAGAATACTGTGATACTTTTTCTAAGGAGTAACAGTTTATTTAGTTGACAAACTTTTGAGGGCTGATTCTTTAGATCTGAGCAGACCACCTGATGAAGAGGGTATAGCCTTCGAAAGCTTGTCAACGGTTTTAATATCTATATATTGGACTAATCTGGCACTACAATCATTTTCTGTAGGATTAATATACTTACTGGGGCAGGTATAATCTGGGCACTTCCTATCTGTAAAGCAAAAATGGAACAATTAGAATGGTGCAAATTCCATCAGGCACTTCATTATAATTCTGTATGGCCTTAAAATACTCTTATGACCACCATCCCTCCTTCTTGTAGCCACTATAGTGACTCTCAGTAGGTTCCTCTTTTCTCTTAAGGGTTAAATGACTAGAGAAGCTATTTGTCCGGCATTAAAATTCTCATGCAAAACTGTTCCCGTCCTTAAGATACCCGAAGGGGGAGATGCAATATATTTCGCTATCGCAACCTACGTGCACTTGTTTCCGCAATGTATTAATCACTTTGCGACCATTAATACATTGAGAAAATGCTAGCGGTAAGTTGCAACCTTTTGTGCGTATTTTAAAGACACTATTGAAGAGGCGTTAATTGCCGCACAAAAAACTAGCACAAAAACTGTCGCAAAATTTATTGCGACATGGTGCAGGCAGTGCAAAACCTTCGGTAACACGTTAGTACATGGGTTAGCGTGATGTTATCATTTATTTTCTCGTTAGCACGGGATATTGCATCTCCCTGGGAATGTTTTTAAATTGCAACAATAGCCATGCCTGTTTTACATGTAGCACTTAATTTTAGTCAAATCACTGAACCTTATTTATCCATTCCAACCCAAACAGGTATCCCATCTACCAGGATCCCTGGATAACACATTGCTTCACCAGTGCATTTTTTACTGGTTTAAAATGTAAAGTAGTTTGGGGTCTGCCATTGTTGTCCTATGGATTAATAACCTGCTCATTCATTGGTGTAGCACAAGCAAATAAGGGTTGATGGAAGCGCATTGCATAACACAAACACACAACGTTTCGGTGACATAGCGTTCTCCGAAACGTTGTGTGTTTGTGTTATGCAATGAAACAGAATTTTTCTGACAAACAGTGTGCGCTTCCATCAACCCTTATTTGCTTGTGCTATAGTGTGGAGTTCTTGAGGTAGAGGACAGAGGGAAGCAGCACCTGAAATACACTGGCACATTGCCTGAAGGAGTGCCTAGGCCCACATCTAAACTATACGGACTCATTCATTGGTGTCCCTGGATCTGTATTCCCATTCGTTCATTTCTGTACCTAACGATTTTTTTGTCTGCTCTAATATTTACCACTGCAGATGTGAGAAGTCAAGTTGTGTAGAAAGCCATCCTCCAAAAGCTCTGCAAAGCTATTCCTCTGCAGGGACAGTCCCTTTGAATATGGCCTTCCACCACATGATATTTGTACCAGTTGATCTGAGTTGGGAGCATTTTGGAAAATGTCCCCTACACCGACAGAGACAACCTGTATAGAAGGCAGAGAGATAATGAGAAGATCATATTATTAACTCAGGGTAAAAGAACTATTGATTTGTTTTCACTTCTCACCGGGGTTACTTCACACAATGTATTTAGTGGAGTTGTGTCCCTCAAGATATCAGAATGTCCATCTGTGAGCACCAAGGCAACTTTCTTTTCTAATGTAAATCGACTCAACAGATTATCCTTAGTGAAGGCAAGAGCCTCCCCAGTCCATGTTCCACCTGCAATCCACTTTAAGTTTTTCACTGCCCTGTGAACAGAATTATATACTCAGGAAAATTTAGCAGATAGTTATCAATGTTCATATTTCATCTGGCTACCAAAGCCTTTACAGGGCTCAGAGTGACATGTAAAAGCCCCTAGTTGGTCCACTTGCTGCAGAGCACACAAAAGATATATCTACAGTATCCTAAGTATTTACACTTAACAGCATGAATTCTGTTAAATATTTAGGGGGATATTTACCCAGAGGCGCTATCGTTTCGGGAGAAAATCTCCCTTCCGTAATTCAATATTGCGTTAGCGCACGTGGGTAAATCCCAAATAGGATTTACACGCAGAGTGATTTTAAGGGCGGCTATCAGCTGGCTTTAACATCATGCACTGTAAGGAGTGCAAATGCGAGCACCGGATGCGCGGGTGTCTTGCGTAACCGCAAACCAGTTAGCGCGACATTAACTCCATATTATAGGTTAGAGCGATATTAACTCTGGGTGAATGAGCCACTTAGTGTTTTGTTTATTTTAGAGGTGTCAGTAACACATAGTGAAAGACTACATAAAAGTACTCACTCCTTAAGCTGCCCAATAGATTGAATGTTAGAATCTCCCATGGCTACAACCTCTTGTGTCTTTCCATGGCTGTACTGCACCACTCCAACACGGGAATTTCCAGTATCAAACTATAAAAGACCAATACAATATTGTATAAAGAGTTTAATTCAGTTGCACTAGGTTTTTCAACATGCTGGGAATGAAGAAGGAAGGTAAGAACACAGTAGCAGTTAAGAGTGTTTATTATTAACCTAGTATTTAGAGAGGTCTTATTTGGTGCAGTCTCATAACCATGCATATGTGTACTTCCTACTGGTTTTATATTGACAGACAAAGAAGCGCAAAGGAAAATACTTTATTCTTACAAGATGAAAATAAATATTCTACAGAATTATTAAGTCTTGGGTTCTGTCTTTCTTGAGCTCTTCTTACCTTGACATGTTCATCTTTGCTGAGCCGATCAATGACCTTGACTATAAAATCTTTGGAGATCTGGAAGTTCGAGAGGCCAATACTTTCTGAACTGTCAACCACAAACAACAGATCGACGGGCCCACATGTGCACTCTGGGAGATGTTCAAAGACATGTTATCAGCTTGACACTAATATAGGACCATGTAAAGGGTTCCTACAGAGCATGGATTCTGCTGACAGATTGATTTTCAATAAGTCATGCAGGAAAGGCCAAGTAGCAGAGTAAAAGTTTAATAGAAGTGAGACTTCGTGTGTAACAAACAAACACTAATAAAAGGGGAGAAAGAAACACTGGTCATGTGTAAGATTCCTACATTTGTTCATTTAAGAGGAATTGGTATGAAAAAGCTCTTCAGAGCAGGGACATTATTCCTCCTATTATAAAGACACATCAATGTTACCGAGTCAAGCTGTATGTTAGTAAATACAAGACCGAAAAAGTACATTCCATTAAGATGTACGCCTGACACACAAGCAATCTGCAACAAGTCTTTATTAAGTTGATTGTTAGGTATTACCAAACACTACAGAAGGTGTATGAGACAAAAACATTTGTGTTAAACAAAGGAAAATAAAAATACAAATGAGAACAAAATACAAACAAAAAAAGCATCATGGCAGCAACCCAACCACATACTTACCACAGCACGCTGAAAAGAAATGAACAGGGCAGTTAGCACAAAGCATGTTAGATACCTGGCAGATAGACCAACACTAGAAAGACAACAGAGAGAGTGCACAATAGTACTGACCACGGCACTGACCACGGGATTGACCACAGTTAATAGGATAAAAATATCTTATCAGGAAAACATGCAAAGACAACACAATCAGCAATGACAGAATGTGACCTATAATGCTTTCTGTCATTGCAGAAAATCTAATAATGTTTAATGATGGCGCTCATTTAACTAAAGAAGAGTAAAAAAAAGAAAAAGATCCCTATTAACTCCACTTATTCTATAATATCTTCCAGTGTAAATTTTTTGAAGAAACAAATGGTCCCCACGGCGAGTCTGCCTGCACTGGGTCTCACCAGCGTTGCTGAGCTCCTAGCCCACGGCAATATTACCCAATTATGTGCCGTGGCACACTCACGCTTGGTCTAGAAAAAGAGGCGGGCATAACAACCCACACACCCCTTCTTCTCTCATGCTGGCCGACTTGCAGCGACAGATGTTTTCTTTTAAACTACAAAAGACAGCTAACATTAACTGCTTTAGGTCTGGGAGAAATTATAAGATTAGTGGAGAGAGGAAAGATTTTAAGTATTCTTTTCCTTGGTTCGATTTGATCTAAACTGTAAATCTAGGCCAAGTCATTTTAGTTATATATGGTTCTAAGGAAAATGCATCCTTCCTATATTAACATTAATATTTTACACCTGCCGTTGTTCATTATATTGGCATGGTTACTCCAGGGATTTCAGGTCCTCTCTCTATCTAAAAACATCATTTCAAAATTCCCCACACACTGATAACTGCAGTAAAAGGAGAACTAAACCTAAAATGTATACCCAACCCCCAACACACCCACGCCCCACCCTTGCCTGCGACCCACAGGTTGCACTCAGGTCACACCAACTGACTTCAGTCCCATGCTCCCCTGCCTAATATGGACTGTGAAAGGATTGGTTAGAGATAACTATTAGGTGTGACCTGCTGTAACAAGCTCCTGCAGTAGTTAATGTTTGGGCATGTGCAACGAACACAGCGGTCAGTGACCACACTGTGTGATCCTGGAATACTGGAAAATAAAATACCATCCCTATGTTAAAAAGGTTAATTTCCCTAATTACCCTTTAGTTGCTTAATTATGACTATATACCTCCGTCTTTATCCAGTTGTGTACATTATTGAATAATAAACATGTATTTATTACATTGTATCGTCCCACATAGATCCGTTTTTTATCAAGTATAATGTGCTTCCTTCTCTTCATGAAGCCCACAGTATTCTAAGGTTTGTTAATTAGATGCCATTTAGTCTGACTAAGTAAAATCTTCACTTATACAGTTATGACTCATTGTCCACTTCCTTTCTGGCACCCAACAGACTTAATTAGATTTGCAGCTTTCCAAGTCTCCCAAGGAAAATTCTATTCACTGGTAACTATTTCTATTTTACAAGATGCCACTACGTTCCCAAATGAACAGCAAGTAGTACTCACAGCACATCCGCTTAATGATGTCCAGGATCTCACACTCCTGGAAAAGAGAGGGAATGAGTTTTATTTAATGGCATTGGCTGTAGTTTCAATTCAGTTTTAATGAACACAGATGTAGACTGAACAACGTTTAGAAATATCCAAGCGTATAGGTTCAAAGAAACAATAAATAACTTCAAAGGAAGAGGCTATGATAAGACATCAAATGCTTGTGGATTTGTCATGCACCTGGATACAATACAATATGATTGGTTGTGTTCTAATCCCACAGGATGGTAAGTCCCAGAATATTAACTTTTATCAGAGAGCGTCAGGGCGACTTACATCAGGTCCTGGAGGGCCTGCTGGTCCTGGTGGTCCCTGTTAGAGGAATAAAATGAGATGTAAAAAGACGAGTAGAACTTCTATAGTAGAAATATAGGGAAATCTGCTATCTAATCTATTATTTTTATTTGGTTTTCCTTTAACAGGCAGAACAAAGGTGTACATACACATGGGATTTCCATTGCATTGTGCCAACAGATCACATTGGTATCTGTCGGCACAATGTGATGATACCCGCACTTATGGACCTGACCGATTGACCATACGAGGTATGGGGATTGGTCCGTCATGCCATACACGGGCCATTAAAGTAAAGGGAGCCGATACCAACAGATGGAAATTTCCCGTCTTTTCCTAACCACCTTTATGCCAACTACATCCAATACACACTGCCTGTCGGACCACGATGGGATTTACCTAATATCACTAATGTGTATGGCCACTTAATAGGGCATAGTATACACATTGTGACATTTTCTCGACATCTTTGCAAAATGCCTTGTTGTGGCAAAAAATATGCATGTCTGCTTTACTATGTGGCACTAAGCAGGGGATCACCCACTTCCTTTATGGGGGGCAGTGGACTAGAACCCTCTACTTATTTGTTTTTCCTTTTCCCAAGTATACCATATGGCAGCTCATGCATTATCACACTAAATTTGTGTTACAATGGTTTGTTATATTTAACTCACCGGAGGTCCTTCGTCTCCTCTATAACCCTTTGCACCCTTAGGACCTGAAGGTCCTGGATTTGGATTCTTAAAACAAGAGAAAATACAATTTTATCTTTAATGGCTGAACACAAATACTGTAAGATATATGAACACTTCACCATCAGATACTCATATGTTCTATTATTGTAGAGAGAAGTGTTTTGGAATAGAGTGGGTAATGTGATGGATGTGTAATGTAAATATTTAATGGAAAAGAGGTTTAGGCTTTATGATAAATACCAGATACACATGGATTGGCCAAGAGTAAACACACAGGATGGAAGGAGCAGAACTCATTTATTATAAGATTTTATACCCACCATTACAACTAAGAGTTAAAATCTTACCACTGATATTATTTGTATTTCTAGCAATTGAAAAGCAAAACAGGAAAACAGCAGGAGTAACACACACAATTTAAAATGGAAACTAATCTAAACTGTTCTATAGACTGACATCATGCAGTCTATGGAGCAGAAGGGAATTGGACTGGATGGAACATTTTAAGACAATTCCATTTTCTTGGGCAGATTTCAAGCTGAAACTAGTTTAAGATCAAGTTTTGATTGGGAAGTAGCGATCAGCTGAACCATCTTGCAGCCACTGAGCGTGTATGACTGGCTTTGGAGTCACTTACCCATCTGACACGTCCCTCTCCCCCTTCTGATGCTTCCTCTGCCCCCTCCTTGGTAATACTGTAACCTTATTAAAGGGTATGTACACTGTAAAAATAACTGTAGCTTACTGACTAACTGTGGCTTTAAATTGAAAGGTTTTTTCCTTTTTTTTTTAGCCTACCATACCCTACGTTTACTGCATAATACTTGCTGGCTTCCTGTTCCGTTTTAATCAAGTTTTTGGGACTGCCCCCAAATGTACACCATTTCCTTTGCTAGGTAACACACAGCCGTTTTGCTTGCACACCCCAGCTATAAGAAAGACAAATCTCACACCTTCCTCTTGCATTTTTTGGAGAAAGGCGAGAGATTTGTCTTTCTTATAGCCAGCGCGCATGGTGACGTCATCGGCTTGCGTACATTTACTTCCTCAGATAATTAAACTGAACAACTACCATTCATTATTGGTTTACTCACATATGTCTATGCAATGCAAATTCATTTTAATATATGTTTTGGTTTTACCACATTAATGTGTTAAATTAAGGTTATAGCACATAGTTAAGTTAGGGGTACACCACATTGTTTTGTTAGGGTTATACCACATGGTATTGTTAGGGTTATACCACATGGTATTGTTAAGGTTATACCACATGGTTTTGCTATGTTTATCCCACATTATTATGTGCTGTAACTTTCTATTACCAGCTTACATTCTTTGAAATATTGACAATGATCTCTACAGGAAACTGGCTTATACAAAGCTAAGGGAAAATAGGTTGAAAACCAGGAACGTAAAAATTGTGCAACTATAATATGGCTTTGCTACCACTTGCACCACACTCACATCTTCCCCAGGTTCCCCTTGTTCTCCATCGTCTCCTTTCAGTCCAGGATAACCTTTCTCTCCCTATAATAAAATAAAGAGCAGTATTTATTTTCCAGTTTTCTAGACTGGCCCTTTGCCATCTTAAGTAACAAAAATAATAGCGCAGTAGGTGAGTGACACTTACAGGAGTTCCAGGGTCTCCGCGAGTTCCCGGATAGCCCTAGGAAAGACAGAGATTAGAGTAAAGTTAGACTTCACGGGACGCCATTTTGGTGCCAAGTGTACACAGTCTAGACCACTTTTCATATTTAAGGATTTCGATATTGTGAGAAACAAGATGTTTTACTGGGCTAACCAGTCCAATGTTTTAATGCAGGGTTTGTAATTAAATGCATATTGCAGACTGGAAAAAGGAGTAAGTAACATTTACATAGAAACCCTTTAATAATGGAACAATCGGGTAAGATTAATTATAAAGTGTTATGACAAATGCTTTATGGTCTGTAGGAAATTCATTTCTTAACCTTAATGGTTTAAGATCTGGTGAACTAGGAATCGCTGCTCCCCCCTCAGCAAAAATATGATGGCTTCATCTACTGTGTTTTTTTTGGGGGTTGCTGTATCTGTCATAGGGAAAGTAAGAATATTCCCCCCCCCTGCAGTCACAGTGCAGTGACAGTTACACACCTGGCTTGGAGGCTCTATATTTTAATTAGATTTGTGAAGCTGTGTGATTCCCATTAACAATAATTACCAGTAACTTAACCAGAAGGCCTAATGAAACTGTGCTAATGGCCAAGGAATTCTGGGAAAAACTGCCTTAAAAAATGTTGCTTTAAAAAAGAAACTGGAATACCTGGAATCCTGGAAAGCCATCTGTACCATTTCCTTGACGTCCATCCTCTCCCTAAAAGAGTAAAATCCAATGAACATCTTTATATGGATATATAGTACATTCTATCACCCTTCAAACACAATTTTATAGCACCGTTAAAAGATAATGCATCTCAGCACACAATGATCTCAAAGGAGGAAAATGTAGGAAAGAAAAACTCATAAAAAAATCCAAGCATTACTTCTCACAAAGCCTAATGCAGTAGAGAACATCAACACAATATTCTGCATGTATTCCTGGTTATCTATTGCTAGACATGAACAAAATTGGCGATTATCTTTCCAACAGAGGCTCCATGGAATTTAATGAATTTCCCAAATTCGGAATCTAGCCCAATTGCGAGTATTCAATAGCATTTTTCTAATTTTCTACAGGAATTTTTTAGATTTTCAAATGGAATTTTAAATATTTCAAAAAATTTTTGATTTTTCAATGAAACTTTTTAAAATTTAAGTTTAAAAATATGTCAGTTTCGAATCGAAACCTGGATTAATAGTAATCCATTACTACTCACAAACAATATTTATCCTTTATTTAATGCTGTTATTAAAGCCACTGTTCGGAGCAAAGAGACCAAAAATAACATTAAATTAAAGTAAAGCATCCATCTAAAGTATGTACCGGTAACCCATAATTAATATGAAGGGATAATAATGTTTCAGCCCATTGGCTACCAGTCTCCAGCCCAGCTCTAGTTAATTATCACAAGACATCTAACGAGCCAAAGACCCCAACAAACATGAAAGGATCCCAACATATAACCACACTCAATATAAAAGGCCAATGCAGAGGGATTCCTGTGGATCAGGGAGAACTGTGTAAGAATACAGAAACTTTTCTCATGTCTCTAACACAAAAAATAAGCATCTATTCATCATCCCCATGGTTACCAGCTTTAATATAGGATACACTGTTTTGTAGTTAGTCATAAACACAATTGGCTCTTAATGATATAAACTGCATCCTAATTTGACCACAGGATTCTGGGCATCATAATCAAGGAAACTCTTGAACACACAGAGCTTCTCGAATGTCTGTGTTTACAACTGTCTCATGAAATCTAACATGTCTTACGTTCATATCCCAACGGTCTTGTTTTTAGACAGAAAGCACTTACCCTGTCTCCCACCAAGCCTTGTTCACCGGGTAAACCTTTAGGTCCTCTTGGCCCTTTAGATCCCTAAGAAATAAAATATTAAAACAACAGAAAGGGGGAAAATGAAAGATTTACAAATAATAAGAAACAGAAGACACAGGAAACAGCTGCAGATGATCCCACAGTTTAATAGACATGCAGGAGAGTCTAGCGAGATTCTAAAGCAGATCATTAAGGCTCAGCCTGGACATTTGCCCTATGGATTATAGGGCCATACACATCTTGTTACAAGGGCAAGCAGAAAACAAATAGTGGAATTAGACATGGAATAACAATGGAATAAAATCAGATTAATAAACAAGCACAGAACCCAGCATGTAATAGCCACACACAATGTAGAGCACAGCCCAGATGGAAACCTGGAACACAGCATGAGAAGAGAGCTGAACACAACATTATGCACACAATTGGTGCAACACAGGATGGAAAACAACATGCTAAAGAACACACAATGAAAAAGGGATGTTAATTTAATTGAATTGACAAAACCCACATAATAATAATTCTATTTTATTCTGTCTGACAGAACCTTTTTATTAAGGGTACATTTCTTTCGTATTAATGGCCACTGTGAATGCTTTGGTTCTAAAGCTGTCTCTCGACTCTCATTTCGGTATGGTCTTCAGGAAATGTATGTTTTTAACATGTGGTATTGGGTCTTATTTCCCAGTAGTCCAGACTCATAGGCATAAACATTTAGTCATACTGTTAGTTCTCTTGCACATGCCCAGTCCAGAGTTACTCTGTTATCTTGTTACAGCAGGTTACCACCCACTAGAATCCTCTAGCCAATCCTGTTAGCTACAGGCAAGAAATAACTCTTCACAAGGTTACTAGGTTTAAAGGCGTAGCCATGCGTACAAGGCTGTTCAATGGGCTCAACGTTTACTGGAAAGCAAGCAATATGATGGCACTGGCAGTTACTGAATCCAAGTAAACCTATATATAAATGCTAACTGCTCTTTGGGTTGATGCTTTTTATTTAGGTTATAAAACATTTACCAATTATGACCAAAACAGACATGTGGAAAATAGGGTGCCATGTTAAATGAAATTCTCAGCCTCTTCTTTAAAGGAAAAACATTGTAGGCATAAAACCAAACTGGCTACATAGTGACATTTCAGCAGCGACCTGTGATACTAACCTCTGGCCCTCTTGGACCTTCATCCCCTCGGTATCCTTTGGGTCCCTGTGGCCCAGGTTCTCCCTGAAATATAGTGAAAAATTAAAGCTGAGACAACCAATCATGACAATAGATAAGATAAGCAAGGGCAAAATGACTGGGAGAAAACAAGAAACCAAACAGTATTCTGGTATATTCGAAAAGGGACCTTCAGCTAATCCCCACAGTTTATCTATAATATGACTGGATGCAGCATCCAAGAGCTGCTGAGATCAGACAGAGAAGACAGAAATAAGTGAAACACAGTGAAGTGTAGAATGGGCCTATAGGGAATGAGATAAGACCTAAAAACAAAACAGAGGAGAGGGAACGGAAATATTTGAGAGATAAGGAGAGAAATATTGGAGGTGGAAAATAGATGGAAAAACTGACCATACAGGAAAACATGGTAGAAGGACAGAGTTAACAGAAACTTGCAGTTCTGGGAGAAATCTGGGAAGTATTTTGAAGGGGCCATTAGGGTACTTATCCTGTAACTGTGTGTAACATGGATTAAGATAAGAGTTGCAAACATGTTGGCAAGAAGATAATACTACAGAAGAACTGATTGAAAATATCCCTCCCAGGAACATTGGGAAACCCTTAAATGTTACACCCCTATAAATCATAAAGAATAGCCAGGAAGGTAAAATCGGCATATTAGAACTTTAGATCATATGGAAGGTTTGACTTATTACCGATGGAGAAGAAACTGCTCTGTCTAGACTGACAGAACTAAATGACTGGAAGATAATTATAACTGATTTAAATGCATTTTCCTAGCAGTGTAATGACACTGCTTCATGGGAAATAAACCAGATGCCCTGTCTGCATAGGAGGAGACAAAGTCATTCATTTCCCTAATATCTGCATATTTAATATCAAAGGAGGTGAAAACCAAAAGGCATTTTGAGCAAAATGATATTGAATGACGCTACCACTACGTGGTACATTCCCTTCCATTTCCAGAGTTGGGAAGTGTGTATTGACCTAGATAGAGTGTGTACAGTAACTATTAATTAGAAGATATAAGGAATCTGAATATGCAGAAGTGAAATAAACTGGAAATGTAAATAGAAAATGAATCATTATATAAAAGACGTTGTATTTCTATGCACATGGAACTGGACTTGAATTTTAGTTCTTGAAGACGTTTCCCTAGTCATGAGATTGGCTTTCTCAATTCAGTATGACTTGTATGACTTGAATAAATTACTTGAATGAATGAATGACTTAAATGAAAAATGGTTACCTGGTTACCCTGACAATGAAGATGCACAGTGAAAATCTCTATAAAACCAGGTTTCTAGAAAATTCTTTGATCAACATTTAATCCCAATATTTTATGTTACGTCTAAAGGAAAATGATCCTAACTGGATACACACAACCTCTTTTAAATAAACCTAGTCAAAGGGGATTCAAACAAGGTCATGTTAATCATTTAACTGCTTTACTGATATCTGAGATATCACATAATAACCAGGAACGCTGGCATCTACCGTAACTGTATTGCTAAGCAATCAGAAATGGTTGTTTATGATCTATTACCGTAAACCAAGGTAAATCAATATCATAGTTAACCACTTTGAATCGTTCTTACTGGATCGCCAGAGGCACCAGCTGGTCCATCTCGTCCTTGATCTCCAGCAGGACCAGGATCACCCTAATCAAATGAGATAGACAAAACTGTATCAACTGTTCAAGCAAAGACAATGAAATTATGCAAACTGCAAAATGCAAGAGTAGTAAAGAGTAGTAGGTCTGGTTGTTGCATATAATAAAATTGAAAAGAAAAACATAAATAAAAGCCCCTAACACTTTCCTGCATCAGTTCAGCCCACTGGTTGTCACTGATAAAATGTTCTTCAACAGGGTTGGCCCTTTATGGGACCCTGAATAATGGATTGTGTGTACACAACCTTAGTGGCACTTGGCTGAAGAATGAAATTTGCTCTGTTTTGACATAACAACTGTAAAGCTAAACAATGCTGAGATATACATGTCTGACTAAACCATGGAGTTGCCTTGTACACATGTTAGATGAACACTCCAAATGGGATTCATCTTATGATGCCAATATCTACTAATATAGGAAGGGGTGGGGTGAGAGATCAGGAGTAGAGATGGTCGAAACTGATGAGTTTCGTCCCGTTTTCGAATTTACAGTTAAATTCGAAAATTCGAAAACGGACCCATAGAAGTCTATGGGAGAAAAAAATTTGAAAGTTTCTAGCAATTTAAAGGGTGAAATAGTAATAGTAGGTTACTGTAAATAACACAGGGACCTGGGGAATGGTCTGGGGAACCCGTAAATATAAGTAAAATTCATTTGAAATCTATCTTTCCTCACAATCGGGCTGTTTTTGAGCTTTTGTGGGCTATTTTCGAGGGTTACCGAAATCGAACAATACTTTCGAGGGTTACCGATATCACAAATACGAGGGTTACCGAAATCAGCTTGTACATTCGAGGGTTGGCGAAATCGGCACATACATTCGAGGGTTACCGAAATCATCTACTTTCGATTTCGATAATCATCTACTTTCGATTTCGATAATCATCTACTTTCGATTTCGATAATTATCGAATTTTCTATAAAAATCGAAAACTTGGAAAATTCAAGTTTCGAAAAATCCGGGAGTTAAGAAAGTTTCGTCGGACTTCGAAACCGCCGGATTCGATTCGAAACTGGGTTCTATTAGAACCCAAAGTACATCCCTAATCAGGAGACCTCCTGCTCATTGCTCCCTGATATGGTTAGCGATTTGCAGGATGGATTTCTATTAGATTTTCCTTTCCCACAAGTTACATTATTGGCCTAAACAGTCATTGTCACCTGTTTTGTATGATAAATATCTAACGAGTGTCCAGGGCTTAAGGGTGTATGGTCTGCTATAGTCTATTAAGTTGTCTCCCAGAAAGCATCACTTACTAGCAGCTCTGCTTGCTAAAAATCTGTTTACAGATAATAGATTCATATAAAAGATATATATATATATATATATATATATATATATTTATCAAATACCCCTGTTTTTTACCTTTTCTCCCCTGGCTCCCCTTGATCCAGATGACCCAGGAGGTCCTTGTTCTCCGTTCTCACCCTGTAATTCAACGGAAATCACCATCATTAATCTGTAGTTAGGTTCGCCATTAGCGTATTGAATTAAATGTGTAAACCTCTAAAATCAAGGCTGGAAAAATCCCAAGAGACAGACAGCCAATGCACCTAGAAATGTACATGCACTGCCTATGGGGATATTTTTGGGTGAGGTTAAAGTTTTGGAGCTATTTTTGCAAACCCCTTTGTTTATAATGTATGTATGTTTGCAGATAATATGATATTGTATGGGGCCTAGGATTGTGCATTGATTATCTTTATTATGTTTGTATAATGATTGACCAGATCAGTAGCACTTCTGCTAAACTGAATTTTAATTTAGCCTAAAGGCTCATATACACGTGCGATTGCGGGTGGCCGACCCGTGATGCATAATGTGTAGGCACGTCCATTTTGTCTACTGTCATTTCCTGGGTGCATGGTTGGCTGAAAAGGATCCGTTTTGTCCAACAAAGCAAACGTACACGGTAAGATCAGCGACGAAACAGACGTTTATACATATTGTGCTATGCACGTGTGTAGTTCTACTATTGTATCTCAATCTACTATTGAATCACAATTTATAGAACAAATATTTCAACACTTTTTCTGACAGCCAATGAAATATTTGCCACATATTACAAATACACTGTACAGTTTTATCAGTGTATAGTGTTATACGTTTTTTAATTTAAAATTAAATTGTTGGAACATTTGTCCAGAAAATCTGGCCAAGTGGTGATAATGCATTTTTTGGCTGAAAATATTGAAGTTCTCCATGGTGTGTTTCCATATTAGCACAATTTTTTTAATAAATTCTTAAACAGGGTTTTTAAAAAATTCATTTTATATTTTTAGTGAAAAAAGGTGTTAGACTATTTTCACAAGATTTTTCAACTTAATGTTAGATATTTGGCAATATTAACACTAAATCGCACTGCAAAATACAACAGACAATTAAAAATTCTAAACCTCACTTTATTATACCATACTTCTGTACTTAATTGAACCATTAATGTTACCATCTAGCTTACAGCCATGAAGCGCATCTTCTTAAAATATAAATAAAGCAGACAATGGGGGAGATTTCAAGTTAAGTAGTAGGGAGATGCACACACATATGTTTAAGTGCTTTTATTGTCACATTCAGTGAGCACAACGTTTCGGGGTAACCCCCTTCCTCAGGTTCAGGGAGATATACCCAGATGGGTGGACTTTCCCCTTAAACTCACTGAAATTCTCCATTACATGGAATGGGTCTTTTACTTTGTTTAGGGGAACATTTTCCATGGTTTACCTGGTCCATCTGAACCAATACCTGGAATAAAAATTACTGCCCTCCAGCAGAAAATTGATGTCCACCCCAAATCCACCCCCTATTTATGCTACTGGCAGCAAACCATAGGGCACAGAGAACTGGCATTAACTACACGGAAATCACCATATGTCATTGTGCAAAATTCCCTAAATAGGTGTAAAATCATCACGCCCCAGACTGACTCTAAAAAGCTGCGCCCCTTGGCACATTTAATGTCCAAGACTCACTTGACTAATAATAGCCTTAACTTTATGTTTGCATAAAGAAACAGTTATTGTACTGGTCTGAAAAATGTCCAATCTTGGCTTGTTTGGAGGAAAACGTTCAATTTTTCCATAAATAAGCATTGCAGTATGAGCTCAGCGGGGACTCCAGAACCCCCTACAAAGCCGGGCTGTACATTGAAATAAATCCATATCTTGAATTTAAAAAAAAAAAACGTGATCAACAGTTACCACAATGTTTGCAGCACACAGATTGTCCAAACACATACCGCACATGATTTTCTGAAACTCTGCCCACACACACGCAACTGATCTCAACAAAAACAGAATTTTTTTTCTTTTTTTTACAAATGGGGATTTGATTCCATCTCAAATGCACAAAGGATTTTGACAGGTAGTAAATATAGCTTAAATGAATTCCATCCTCATCTTTAAAGAGAACTCTAACCGCACCTTCGCTTTAAGGCCACTTGTCATCAAGAATGAGAAAATCACCCCCCAGGGAAGATTTGTGCTTCATTCTTTTTCGTTTTGTTTTCATTTTAGCCATCAAGTCTTGACCTGCAATTACTTAGGAATGGAGCAGTTTGGGTGGGAAAGAATTGCTATGCTAATGTACTGTGTGGTCATCTAAGGAAAATTAAAAAAGGTTTTAAAAATGCAGTAGGTGTTTATATAAGTTTGGCAGTTACAGTTGCCAAGACACCAATGTGTCACCAATCTGATGACCCCCTGTCCAAGCAATGCAAACATCACTGTGTTATATGCAATTGTGGATGTTATTTGAGAAGATGTATGTTGACTTTTCCTGTCCTTTGTATTGAGAAGTAAAAATTGTATATTGAGTTTCCATAAAAACCTTATATAATAAAAGTTCTGTGTTCAAACATCTATAATAGTGCTAATTTTACAAGTAATCATACAAACAGTATGACACGTCGCCGAACCACAGGTCAGCCATTGGCCAGGGTCCCTAGGGCAATAAGCTCTGCCTTTAATTTGATCGATTTGATCCGCTTTAATGCTTTTTTATGATACATGGTAAGGAATTGTAATTGTAAATTTCTAATCAACACTATAGTGAGTTATTGTTTTCGGTTTCACATAAAGCTGTGTTATTATGTTGTTCTGTCCCCATTTAATGTCAGGTGGCATGAGAGGCAATTCAGGGGACACCCTAGGGATGGAAGGGGCGCTAGTTCATTTCAGTGCACAATTACTGTTCAATAGATGTCCTGAGGCAACTTTGCTTAACCAGAGTGTGTAAGAGAACTATACAATATAACTGGTTCCATCTAAAGTTCTCTATTTGATTATAATAACAGAAATCTGTAAATTCACCTACTTTATAGAGATTTTCCCACAGGCTGAATACTTTTTTCAGGTAAAAAATCAGTCTGAGCAGAATTTGCTAGACATCTAATTCCTGCATCTAGTTCTTCACTTAAATTATATGGGAGAGGAAAATTGTTTGCCCCATAAGTATCTTTTTTTTCCAATGGAACAACTTTGCTAATAAATTAAATGTAGCCAGTCCTTACAGTATATTAAGTCTAAAACCTAGAGTTAGTTTTAACAGAAAATAAATAAGAAAACTATAAAAAAAGACACCCGGGGGCATATTCTGTAACCCGCAGTATTGGAAACCTCAGATACCGTGGGCTATCGTTAATGTACGCCCGCTGACGTATATTTGCAACCACTTGGCCATACAATATAATGCAGTAGTTAACTACCACAATGGATTTGTATAGGCCAGTGTACAATTATGATCAGAACTGTCCAATTGCGATCATAATTGTATGACCACGTTTGTAAAATGTCCTAATTGGAATTTCATGATCGTGACTACAATTGTTAAAGGTCGCGATATGGCAAAATATCGATACCACGCCTTTATTAATATGGCCCCTGAAGATAAACACTGCTTTAATTTATATAATGTAAGTTCAGGAAGATTAATTAAAACTGTTTTTTTTTACTCTTAGGCTTCTTTCACATGGACGGCAGTTCTGTCAGCTTTTTCTCAACGTTCATCCAGCAGCCATTGCTAATAAAAGGCTACATTGAATCTGAATGATGTTCTGGATTTGATATGTGGCTCTAAATAAAGAGGATTTTCCTTTTTGGGTTTGAAATGCACCAAGCACCTTTCATACTGTCCTCGGAGCTCAGTCATAGGTAGTTTGGCAAATAAGCAGCAAATCACCCCTCAAATGGAAAACTGTATATAGGTAAATCACGCACAAAACCCCAACAATGCAATAGTTAGAAATCTTAAAGATGTAAGACTAACCTGAAATGCTGCACAATGTCCTGTTATCCCTCTTTATTTTTCGGGTTCCAGTTAGCAACTGGCAGTCTTGGATATGAAAGTCACAGCCAATGAATATATGCTATTGCCTAGGTGCCTCATCTGAGCATGTGCAAGCTCATAACAAGCTTAGGAAGCTAGCAGACTAACAGGGAGATTCAATAAAAGTTCTTATCGTTTAAAATGGTGCTACTTTTGCCCCAACCAATCAGATCTTATTTAACATTTGAAAGCTAACATCTGATTGGTTGGGGGAAAATTAGCACCATTTTAAACGATAAGAACTTTTATTGAATAACCCTGTATGAGAGAAGAAAAATTCACTGCAAAACAGGTTAGTTCTACATCTGCCAGGTTTCTAACTATTGCAGTTTTGGGGTTAGGGGGTGATCTACCTACTGTATATACAATTTTTGCCCTTCAAATCCCACAACTGGGACTACCGCGCCTGAATTCATTGAATGTGGGTCAATTTGGACCAATCATTACCACAGGCAAGTGATGTGGGCCCCAACTGTTCAGTACAAGTTGTGAACACATTTTATATTGGTATGAAGACTTATTGTGCTATAGGCAGCGAGCACACACTGGAAGTAAAGTTTTTATGTTACTGTGTCTTGAGAAAATCCCTCCCCAGATTGAATGAATCTGAGCCACTTTCTCATATTACTGCAGTGATTCACTATATTATTACATAGAATTGTTCCCTTACATTTATAAAGACACTTTCTGCCTATGATAGAATCAGCCTTCTAAACTCCCTATAATGCTCTAGTCATAAGGATTCAAGAGGATCCTTTTGGGTTTTGGGTTTTCCTAGAATACATGGATAAGGGAGAATCTGTCATTGCATCAAAAGTTATTTAAGAAAGCTTCAGGCAAAAGTCACATTCTGGTTCCTAGTAGCCCACAGTAAGACAGAAGGAATTTTTTAGCCATTCCTTTTGGGCAAGCTGTATTGTTCCCTGTCCACACTAGGGATGTTTAAAGTGGGTGCATTAGTTCTATACAGAAGTTCAACACTTTCCTATTAGTGAAACCCCAACACTTTCCCTATCAGTGGGTTGGCTAACTTGGCTTTCATTAACACATACAGTAACCTGTCTAAGGTTGAAGAAGATTTAGTACAGTGCAGTGAGGCAGGAAGTGATCTTCTAAACTCATCCATTCTTTTGTATTTTGGATGGGAATCATATGGGGTCCCATCTGTTTGCTAATATATCTTGTTAAGCAGTAAAGTAGTTTATGTTATCCCATATGATAAATGCCCAGATGTCTAGAATCCCCCCTGGGCTCATTTGCTGATAACATCCAGCTGGTTGAAATTACTAGTGTGGGAGTAAAAAGGAAAATATATTTTGCTGCAAGGCAAAGGTTTTACTGCAATTTCCAACTGGGTTAGGATTGTCACTTTTCACCAGCGCTATCCTGAAATGTTACCAAACTCTTCTTCCCTCTGTCCCTTTACTGAACAGATTTTAGGCTGGCTACGTTATACACAAGCACTCAAATTGAATGAACGCATTCCACTGCACTGATCATTTGGGCTGGATTATCTCCATAACTGTCACACACTAATAGATATAGCTGCCAGGGACGATCATTTGGCAATCAAAATTTAATCACAAAATGAATAGTCCACATATGTATTTGCCAGGTGGTGCTAATCCACCATGGCTAGTGGTGTATCATGTACAAAATAAATATAGATCAGCGCACATCAGTATTAAAGCAAGTGTTTATATTAGCACATAAATGTGTTAACACGTGCTATTTCGGAGCAATATGGCACTTTCATCAAGCTGATAAAGGTGCCATAATAGCACCAAAACATCATGTGTGAGCATGTAGAGGTGCAAATAAAAACACTTGCTACAAGACTGGTGTGCACTGATCTATATTTATTTTCTACATGAGATATACGAGCTACACCACTAGCCATGGTGGATCAGCGCCAGCAGGTAAATAAATATATGGACATTGGATAAAGATCAGTGTGCAAGGTACCTGTTGCTTAAATTATATAGTCCAGTGTGGGAGTGGTTAGTCCACTGGACTGCCTATTTTTTATGTTCCCTCAATGCTTTGTGCTTGTACACGGGAACACAATGTTCCCATACCAGAGAGAAAACCATTGCGACCAATGTTACAGTCATACCATTAATTGCAAACCAGGAAATGTTGCAGAAACGTCAGAACTTCTGCTGCACTGATTCCAGGTTCAATCAGTGAGTCAGTATTGTTAGTGAATCGTCTGTAAACTTGGTTCAGTGTATGGCAAACATTAGCCAGACCAGTATAAAAGTCTTTAATAAAGTAAAAGGGTAGAAATGACTCCCTTTTACAATAGATTGCTAATACTTGTTTTACCTAATCACAGAATTTATTTTATTAAAACACAAGTTTCAAGTTTTAGTCAGTTAAAATTTGAAACGCAAAAAATGATTTCTGGCGGGAAATGCTTTTCATCATGAGTTCTTCTTTGGATTAGACTATAAGCAAAACAATGTCTCCTTGACAAATTGGATTTCTGATTTGGTCGCCAAGTAAATTAACATGCATTCCAATGAAAGCACAGATCAATCTCAACTATCTACTGATCCAAAATGGGACCTGGCTGCAGGCTAAAGAAAACAAACTTCCTCACAAAATACCTCTAATTAAAAGCTGAAGAATAGTTAGAAAAGGAGTGGCCACGTAATTAAACAGATATTACCCTTCTGGGAAAAAGACACGTCCCCTCTCCCTAACAATAACCTGGCAGTGTGACAACCCCAGCATTGCAGGCTCTACAGGATAGGGGAACAGCTAATGTGCTCCCAATAAGTTATTTTTCCAAATGTCAAGACTGCTGATCCCATGGTCTCTCATGATCCCATGGCTTTATTTCCCACCCCATTCCAAAATCAAGATTTAATGTTGAATACTGGTCAACCACAGCCCATATGTATGTGTTGCCTATTGGTATCAGAGGCATTGTAGACCACCTATAATTTATATGGAAGCAAGGGTGGGCTTCTATTGAATGATGCTAAGACTTGGCAAGTACATAGATGCATCTCTAAAGCCAAACTATTATTAAGAGGATTGGGGATTACTCTCTGTGTTAAGGTTAGGACAGTGAATGTAACGTTTAACAATGAATATCGCCAGAATCAAAGGTAATTTGCCAGAATGCAAGGTAATTTGCATTAAATTGACCCGTTACAATGTGTTTAGACTGCGATATTCCGTTATCAGCATTGCCATTTAATCCTTTCTCACCTCATAAGGTTTGTACACATGACCGATGTGTGCAGCGTGCAATGACCCCCGACGCCGATGTGTATTCGTTCAGTCGGGGGTTGTTCGGCGATCCGCCAAGCAGATTGTCGAATGACCCCAGCAAAGCGAATACACACGAGCGTTTCTCGGTCAAAACGGCCGTTCGGCGCGCAAATGTAACAGGGTCAGGGGTCATGGCTCGGTGCCAAATTGGATGTGTGTACGAACTTTTAGACCCCTCAAGCCATGATTTTCGTTACCCTGTGTTTACAAACATTAGCAGTGCCTAACACATTTTCTTATCCAGAAACGTTCACGAAATTCAAAAAATCTAGTTAGATCCAATGGGATTTGCTGAATGCACGTCATTGGTATTGCTAGCTTTACAGGCCATGGGTATTGCTAGCTTTAGTAATGACATGATTCTTTTTCTTTTACTGTTTTTTTTCCCTTTTGATTTACTATATTGGCCACAAAATCTGCCATACAGGCATTAACATTATTTACATCTTATTTTGTTTTTTCTTTCTATTTTTGTTCCATCCCACCTATGTTTTCCAAGTACCATTTTATCAAATGCATGGGGTATTGTTACACTGGAATCTATGCAGCCTGTATCATGCTAATATAAATACAGACCAGCCTTTTAGCATGCTGGTTGTATATATATTTGGATTTTGAAGGGTAGGTTGGCAACCCTACCCCTACCAACTAAATATACACATTATTTCTTACCCGTTTCCCAGTAGTTCCATCAGGACCAGCATCACCCTGTAAAAATCAAACATAAACATAAAAATGTCAGATCTGTCTATAACTATCAATATGATATATTTAGGTAAAGACAAAAGGAATCACGTACCTCATCCCCAGATTCTCCTTTCTCTCCTGGTAAACCATTAGAACCTGGGTCTCCCTAAAACAATGAAATACGAATGGTCACATATTGTACAACATTGGACAACAATGGATAGTCTACAGTAGAGATCTTGGACAACATAGGCTACTCTAAAATAGAGACCTTGGACAATAATAGTTTACTCTAGTGTAAACATCTTGGCTTCTCTAGAGTAGAGATCCTTAGCAACAATGACTCTTGAGATCTTGGGTAACAATGATTACTCTAGAGCTGAGATCTTGGACAGAAATGGCTACTCTAGAGTGGAGATTTTGGACAGTGGCTACTATAGAGTAGAGATCTTGGACAACAATGGCTTCTCTAGGGTAGAGAGCTTGAACAACAATAGCTACTCTAGGGTAGAGATCTTGGACAACATGGCTAGAATACAGTACAATACTCTCTAGAGTAGAGCTTTTGGAAAACAATGGATAGTCTACAGTTGAGATAGTGGTCAACAATGGCTAGTCTAAAGCTGAGATCTTGGACAACAATGGCTACTCTATTGTGGAGATATTGGACAATGGCTACTCTAGAGTAGAGATCTTGGACAACAATTGCTACACTAGAGTAAAGATCTTGGATAGAGATAGCCGAAACTGCCAGGTTTCGTTCCATTTTCGGGTTTTCGGAAATTGTGAAAATCCCGAAGATCTGGAAATCCAAAAACAGAACTTAAATTCGGGACATTGGATCGCGTTTTCGATTTTTATCGAAAATAGCCTTAAATGGTCGATAATCCTCGAAAATACGATTGGAAACAATTTTCGAGTTTTCAACTGTATTTTCGAGTATTATCGAACGTATGAAGCTGTTTTTGCGAATTTTCAAAAATAGCTTGAACGTTCGATAAAAATGGAAAACGTGCTCCGGAAATCCGAACAATCCGTCCAAGTTTGGACAGAACATTTGGATTTCAGAACCGAGGGGTTCCATGTCGGACCTGGGTCTCTAATCTTGGACAGCAATGGACACCCTAGTGATCTTGGACAACAATGGCTTCTCTAGAGTAGAGATCATGGACAACATTGGCTTCTCTAGAGTAGATATCTTGGACAACAATGGCTGGACTAAAGTAGAGATCTTGGATAACAATGGCTTCTCTAGAGTAGAGATCTTGGACAGCTATGATTTCTCTAGAGTAGATATCTAGGAAAACAATGGCTAGACTACAGTAGAGATCTTGGACAACAATAGCTACTCTAGAGTAAATATATCAGACAACAGTGGCATTTCTAGAGCTGAGATCTTTGACAATGAGATCTTGAGATATAGAGTAAATATATTGGACAAAAATTGATTCTCCTTGAACAACAATGGCTACTATTCTTGAGCTAAGATTCTGGACAACAATGCTACTTTAGGAGACATATATTGGACAATTATGGCTACTTTAGAATAAAGACCTTAGATAATGGATATTCTAGATTAAAAATCTAGGACAACATAGCTACTCTAGAGATAAGATCTAGAATCTAGAATAATGACTACTCTAATGCTGAGATATTAGACAACATGGGCTACTTTAGAGTAGAGATCTTGGACAACAATGGCTACTCTAGAGTAAATATATTGGACAACAATGGCTTCTCTAGGGTAGTGATCTTGTACAACAATGGCTACTCTGGAGTAGAGATCTTGTTCAACAAGGGCTACTCTAGAGCTGAGATCTTGGAAAGCAATGACTACTCTAGAGTTGAAATCTTGGGCAACAATAACTACTCTAGAGTAGAGATCTTGGACAACAATGGCTACTCTAGAACCAAGATCTTGGACAACAGTGGCTATGCTGAAGTAGAGATCTTGGACAACAATGGTTACTCTGAGTAGAGGTCTTGTTCAACAAGGGCTACTCTAGAGCTGAGCTCTTGGAAAGCAATGACTACTCTAGAGTTGAAATCTTGGACAACAATGGCTACGCTAGAACCAAGATCTTGGACAACAGTGGCTATGCTAAAGTAGAGATCTTGGACAACAATGGTTACTCTAGAGTAGAGATCTTGGAAAACAATGGCTACTCTAGAACCAAGATCTTGGACAACAGTAGCTATTCTAAAGTAGAGATATTGGACAACAATTGCTTCTCTAGTAGAGATCTTGGGCTACAATGGCTACTCTAGAGTAGAGATCTTGGAAACCAATGGCTACTCTACAGCCAAATCTTGGAAAACAATAGCTACTCTAGAGTAGAGATCTTGGACAAAATAGTTACTCTTGGACAACAATTGCTACTCTAGAGTAAGTATTGGACACCATGTGGCTACTCTGAGTAGTAGAATCTTGGAAGACAATGGCTACTCTAGAGCTAAGATCTTGGACAACAATGCTACTTTAAAGTAGAATCTTGGACAACAATGGCTTCCCTAGAATAGAGATCTTGGACAACAATGGCTACTCTAGAGTAAATATATTGGACAACAATGGCTCTCTCGGGTAGTGATCTTTACAACAATGGCTACTCTGGAGTAGAGATCTTGTTCAACAAGCTACTCTAGAACTGAGATCTTGGAAAGCAATGACTACTCTAGAGTAGAAATGGTGGGCAACAATGACTACTCTAGAGTAGAGTCTTGTACAACAATACTACTCTTGGACAACAATAGCTACTCTAGAGTAGAGATCTTGGACAACAGTGGCTACTCTAGAGTGAGATCTTGGTCAACATGGCTACTCTAGAGCTAGATCTTGGACAACAATGGCTACTTTAAAGTAGAGATCTTGGACAACAATGGCTTCCCTAGAATAGAGATCTTGGCAACAATGGATACTCTAGATAGAGATCTTGGACAACAATAATTACTCTGAAGTAGAGATCTTGTTAAACAATGGCTATTCTGAATCTGAGATGTTGGACTACATTTACTACGCTAAAGGCTACTCTAGAGTAGAAATCTTGGGCAACAATGGCTGCTCTAGGGTAGAAATCTTGGACAACAATGGCTCTCTGAGTATATTGGACAGCAATGGCTTGTCTAGGGATTTGAAAAACACTAACTACTCTAGAGTAGATCTTTGGCAACAATGGCTACTCTAGAGTAGAGATCTTGGACAACAATGGCTACTCTAGATTAGAGATCTTGGACAATGATGGCTACTCTAGAGTAGAGATCTTGAACAACAATAGCTACTCTAGAGATCTTGCACACATGGCTACAATGGATACTCAAGCCAATTGATTGTTTTATCTGCAGTTCTAGGTTAATAAAGATTTCATAAAGTCTTTTTTAGGCCAACATCCTGATCAACAATCATATATATTAGAGATTGTTTCAGACAAAAAAAAGTTAATCAGTCATTTATATGTTGGACTTAATTAGCAAAATCCTTTGTAATAACTTAATGTTAACCATTCGAAATCGAAATCTAGTGTTTATAAATGAAGTTTTTTTGACCACTATGTGTTCTTATCATAAAGTTGTTTTCATTCTCTGTTAATAAAAGCATTATTACAACATCTATTTTACCTTATCTCCTGCATTTCCAGTGTTCCCAGCTCTTCCAGCTGTCCCGGAATTTCCAGAATACCCTGAATGAAAGAGACTTATATTTAGATTTGCCCTTTCATTTAACCCCACTCTTATTCATTCTCACACCAATAACCTCCTTCTCTCCTTTGTATTTAGTTCTGCTTAAGGTATGATTGGCATGAACACCTTATTGCAATTAGATTATGCCACCTGGACTGCCTCTCTCTCTTTTATTTAAATAACAGGCTGTGAAGCCAACATTTTATGTGCCCAATTGTACTGTGAAACTACTAAGGTAAAGCGAATAATGTTATCATTGTAAGACAATCGTTTTACACCTAGATCTTTAGTATGCGTATTACACTGGTACCCTTACTATCCTGTATTTAGTGAGGATCTGTTACTGGTTTGGACCATTGTGTGTGTCTCCTATACTTGGTGGTTGAATGTGATGTAAATTTACAATCCCCACATGTAAAATAATTTATTCACCTTTTCTCTTTCGCCCCCATATTGTCCAGGATCTCCTTTGGGTCCAGGGTTTCCAGAACATCCCTGTTTAATTAGATGGTAAATTAAAAGACACAAAGATTAGAGGCAAAGAAAGTCATGTCAGAATTTCAAATGGATATAACTAAATAATAAACACAAAACAATTCTTAAAATTAGAGATGTGAATGTAGGCCCATGTGCTTTTACCTCTCAAAACACCAGTCACATATTACATTGATTTGATCAGATATATCAGTAGATTCTCTACTCACATCAAACCCAGGTGATCCTTTGCACCCTGGAAGTCCATTGTATCCATCCTCTCCCTGTAAGAAGCAAGATATGCACCATATTCTCAACTGCATTGCATAGGTATATCATTTGTGTTGCGTTATATGTAGTATATTGTAGAAGAATGGGGCGTTGGGTTTCTACACCACCATATATATGTGTATAGCTTTACTGGAAGAGCTTGTTCATACAAACCTTCTGGCCATCAACTCCTCAATTCCTCTCTTGCCTTTTCGCCCTGCAAAAAACACAGAAGACAGTTAGAAGCACAAACAATAAATATTACAGGTAACTGGATCTGTGTTTCCAGATTGTGTGGTATGTAAATATTGTATAGGCTGGATTCATTTCAGGTGCATGGTAAAGGACAGTATGTTAAACATTACTAACTGAGAAAAACATAAAAAAAAGCAATAGAGAGAATGTAACAGAAAAATCTTTGGCTTATCCCACACCTCTGGTATGACTTTAAGGGTTTCCACTTCCCTCTGCCCCGGTCCCGGCAGCATTTTCAGCAAACAGTTAAATATAACAGAAAACACTGGAGACCCAAACGATCTTTGAGATTTATAAAGAATCAGTGGCAATGTTAAGGCAATATTAAAGGTAAGAAGGTGAGAAGCGAGTCCAGTATGAGATGGATTATATTTATACAGAAAATGGGGTCTCAATCAATAAATAAAAACCCTCCTAAAATTTGCAGGGTAATATTACATACTTGGTTTTAGTGTAAATGATGAGGAAAGCAGCAGGTAATGCACGCAATTCCAAGGCAGTGCATTTGCAATAATGTATTTTGAAACCCATGCGATCCACACAAAAAATGTCTCAAATGCAGTTGCCATGAGATTGTTAAACGCTAATGGATGCAGATGCAATCTAATGCGCATGAGAATTGCACCAGTGTGGCCTAGCCAAAATAGTAGATTCTCTGCTGTGCAGAGTGTTCCAATGGAGATATAAACTATTGGATACATATTCACATACATATATTGGTTGATCATAAAGGCAAATTATCAGCCTGCAGATCAATTATATCAATATTATACAAATGATCCTACAAAAGAATGGCCAAATAGCACTGATTCTACCATCTACCTCATATGTTGATTGGTTGGACAAACTGTCAGATGAAGTGAGTGCAGCCCCTTTTTAGTTCCTTCTGACCACATTGTGGTCAATGTTTGTTTGCATTCAAACTACTTTTCATTATGTTGATAATCAACTTGCAACAGATTGATTGGCCTAATTGTTTGGGATACTCATACTATAGTCCTAAATGTCAAATGGAATTTTCTTATTAGCACCAAAACGGTGGGTGGCCATTATAGGAAGTTCAATGAGAGCAATAGGGAATACTTACTTTAGCTCCCTTAGCTCCTCTTCCACCCTGTCAGAGAAAGGAAAACGAGAAGGTGTTCACAAACCCACTTAAATCATTTGCATATCTCCTGTATCTACTAATACTTCTAACAACTAATATACATCAATAGATTGTTTTTAAGCAATGTATTGGCCCTAAACCAAAGCAGCTACTTGTATTGATAATATTACTGTACTAGAGCAGTAAGAGCTGATTCTATTGGATGTATCGCATTACAAATTCTCTAAAGAGGTTTGATCCATCTGACTTCTCGCTGCTTCAATTCAAGTTGTCTGTTCCCACTCCAAAACCATAACAATGACTAACTAACACTAGGTCCCTCATCCAACAAGTGGGGGAAGTGAGTTTGTTTGAGGTAATGGAATACTTGGAAGTACCCAACCTTATGAAATATAGAAAGAGGTCCTGTTCAGGACAGTTTACTAACTTTCAGCACTTTTCTTCTCTCTCAATGCTGTTGCTTGTTAATATGTCATTTATTCGTTCCTCTTTCTCTTTTAAGAAATAGCCTACTGTTACTATAGATGCCAATCTCAGTGGCAATTACAGGTTCATTAGAATATGAACATTGTTGACCTCACCTTCTCTCCTCGGAACACCTTGATCACCCTAGAAAAAAACAGAGAAAGGTTTTTTTCTAGAATTTACTTGCAGGTAACAAAAAAAACCTTAAAATGAGCAAAATGAAGATGCAGTAACACTTACCTTCATCCCTTGGTAACCCACAGGTCCATATCACCTTGTCTGCCTGTAGATACACCAAATGGGAATGTTGCTGTCAGAAATAGACATTCTGAACCTGACACTGGTACAAATATAACCTCTTTACTTACTGACATCCTGATTCTCTACAGTGATAAGGACATAAATGACTGGGCCCTCTAACTACTTGATTCATTTTCACTACTTTTGATCTAAAATGATAATATTTTTATTTGCATTATCTCCATGTGAAGGGTTTAAAGCAGATTTTTTATAAAATGTAGGGGTATTTTTGGCTCAGTTTGCCTAATTCTAATAGTTTTTCCCTTTAAATAAATGACATATTGGGTTCAGTAATATCCATGGGGTGGGAATGTGCAATGTTTTCTCTTCAACTAGATGTGACATCCACCAGATGTAAATATAAAAGAAGTTCCTGTCTACCATTTACTACTGAACTTTAGTAATGACGTAAAATCATGTTTTTGTACTTGACTGATATAGGTTATTTGTTTAATACAATATGTAATACAATAAACAGTGTTATGATAACGATGCCTCAATAAGCACTTATAAAGTGGAACTTTTTATAATGAAAGCTGCAGTAGAATATATCCTTATAATAATCCCTCAGCTATGTAGCTGAGTGATTATTATAAGAAAAGATTCTACTGTGGGTCTAATTACAATAAGACTGTCTGGTACATAAAGCTTTAAGTAAAAACTCTTATCAGAGAATACACACGATAGTTCTTAATAACCATTCAAATATCAGAGACAGTTCATTTTAATCTTCCCGGTACAGAACATGCACAGTCTCTGTACAAATAAATGTAGTGGCTGTTTAGTAGTAAGTTACAGAAGGCAGCATGTACTGGATGGTAAGATTTAAATACCAAACACTTTAAAAGACCATTCAATATATAGAAATGATTTAAACAATACTTCCCTGTACCTTTTTCTCCTCTTGCAGTTCCATGCCCTAATATTGTCATGGATGTCCTCCTTATATTACACTGTAGCGCATTATACCTTACATAATTTCCACAACTATGCCTGCACTGATGGTAGAACACAACCTGTCTGTTATCATTATCCCTAGGAAAGATGAGGTCTTGGAAGATATACAGTAATGTATGAATGGATATACTTTTCCTTGTGTTTTGTATCCTGTGGGGGCAGGTTAGTGGTCACTGGGCAAAGGGGAGATGTTTTTTCAACACTGAGTGTGTAGGCAATTTTGTTTCATGCTTAGGCCAAGCGTAGCTTTGTGAATATATAGTGGGGGACAGGATATATCTGGAGCAGTTTATATACAGTCTTACCCAAGAATGATCCCAATACAGAGGAACTTAATGGGGATATAACTTTTTTTATTTCTCTATGTTGATGCTCTTTGGGACTTATTACTGTCCACCAGGGTACTCTTCTTTAGGAACATTACAATGATAAACAAGCCTGATGGAAACCTATTTATGAATGATATCTGTTGAACTTTGAAATATTTGATAATATACGTAATACTCACAGGGTCACCTGGTAATCCTCGATCTCCTGGAAGCCCTGGCTTTCCAACTTCTCCTGCAAAGACAACCCGAATGTGGTTACTCGTGTGTATACTGAACATTGGCACAAAAATCCCTTTTGGACCACACTCACCTCATATCCAGGGGGTCCCGGTATTCAGGGGGACCACGAGGGGGCTAAAAAACAAGTTACAGTATGTTAGATGGAAGCAACTGGGTATCACAGAACACAGAATCACCTTCTAATTACTTTCCTCTTTTCAACTCTGACTTCACATATCGTATTCTTACTTGCATTCATAGGTACAGCACTACAATATGAGACAAAAGAAATAAACATTAATCACTAAGGAGAAACACTGAAACCCCCGTACAATGCTAATGGAAATACTTACCCCATGCTCAGCATTTTCTTTCTAAAAAGAAACAGAAAATATTGTTTTGTAATAGAGAGTATCAGCAGATATACAAGAATCCCAGTGTATTAGAACATTAATACATCCCATTTAAATCCTATGGGTGACATCACTATTATCGCTACAAAAGAGTGATTAAACTAGGAGAGAGCGAGCATCTGGTAATCTTAGAGTAAAATAGTATCCATCTTGTTCAGCAAGTCATATATTAGGGAGCTGGGAACCCTATGGCTTTCCTGCACATCATTAAGATGAGTATTCCGTTAATATTATGAAATATATCACTGTGTGCCCAATTGTTCTTTGTGTTGCCATGTTGTTTCTAATAGCTTCAACTATAGAAAGGAGACTGTCCATGTTATTAAAAGTTGAGAAATGACAGCTCATTAATAGCTAAAGTCAGGTATCTGCGATCTAGTACAGATATCTCTATAGCATAAGAGAATGAGATCTTCTGGCTACTTACAATCATATCAATAATAGTGTCAATGGATATTCTATTTCTTCATCAGTCAGGCCAACAGCACTGGTAGCGGTGAATTTCCTTCTGTGGCTTGGGTCAGAGGCAATTCCGCTGAGTCTTGGCTCCTTCAACCAGAAAAAGGGAAAAAGTTTCAGTCCAAAGGGTTAAGTTTGAATGTGCCTTCCATATATAGGATTCCCTCATCAGCAATTTAAGACTGATAGTCCCATGTAATCATCATACCAGGTGGTTTGGTGATATAGCAACAGAGAGACTTTGATGCCCAAGTGCTTGGCTTCATTCGCTGCTCCTCCAAACCTCCACATGGTTCCTTGTCCCCTCCAGTGGATGTCCATCTGTCACCACAATCAAGTACTTATTCTCCTTTGGTGTGACCCTCTGAAAAGAAACAGTGTGGACATGAACCTTCCAGTTGTGATTCAGATCATTCTTCCATCCTTATTTACAAAAAGGCAATGAACTTGGTCAAGCATTTAATTATCAAAAATCCTTTCACAGGTCTATAGATTACAACATAAAAGTTACTCTTCTATATACAGAGACAGGAAAGAGCAAACAATGCCTCCACCATAATGAGCTTCAGGATAGAAATACAAATAATAAATCAGGTCTGTCTTAAAGGACAACTGTTGAGTCGTTGCTCTGCCCCCTTTAGGTCCAGGGCCTAACCAATGGAAGACACCACTCTGCAAGAACACATTTTCCATAGGTATATCCCAACTTGGGTAGGCGGAGCATGGACATTGCAGTTGTCCTTTAGGAAGAACACAATCTAAAGTTTACAGTCACACGATTAGTCATACATGCACACACACACAGGCATTTATTAATAAAAAAATAATTAAAAAAACACATGAACTAAAAGATGATTTCTTATTGTTTTAAGTATTGTTATTGTTCTTTAATATGTTCAGAGCAGAGATACGAAACCAATTAAGACCTCCTCTATTCCCCTCTTAATGGCACAGTCGGTTGTAAGTTCCTTTTCCAATGTATTCCACTGTCTCCACACTATCCCTTAAGGCCTTCATATCCCGGGTCAGACTGCTTATTAGGATCACCTCATCACTGTAATGTAGAGCACCTGCATTCCACACCAGGCTACGGTCACAGCGGTAGTACCTGTGGCATGAATATAGTTCGATCACAACAATTAATATCTAAAACTTTGTAAGAAGAAACAGTAAATACCAAACTATATTTTATATTTCAGTAAGTGGGGTTGGAATTTAGTGTGAACAGAGGGGGCACACAAAGGCACGCAAGTGTGTACCCGCACCTGTGCTATGTTACTCACTGTACCCAACATCGGGTTCCAAATGACCAGGGCTGTCCATGGCACTATGTACCCTTAGATTCAACAAGGTCAACCTTTCTTTCCAATTGTAAATAAGTTCATCCTTGTTTCATGTAAAGGTATAGTTGAGTCAGACTATACCCAGAACAGGGTTTCATAAAGGCTGTGCGGGGGGACACTGGTGTGACTTTAAAGAGTCGGATGTGTGCCTCAGAATTTTGGTAGAGGAAATATTTTCACTAGTATAACTTATATTCTTGTATTTTGTACTCTAAAAATATAATTATTATTAAATGACAACACAATTAATGTAGTGTAACTTTATATTACATCGATTTGAATACAATTTACAACCGTAAAGTGCATAAATATGGGTAATTACAACTTCACGTCCAACATTAAAACACAGGTTGGCCTCAAGAAAAATTTAATCTGCCCAGTGCGCCACAGTCTCAAAAATTTGAGAACCACTGACCCAGCACATGGAAACACAAAAATTCTGTACCTGGAAGTTAGTTATCTAGAATCTCTTAGTAAATTCCTTGACTTGGGTGACTAAGGTCTTGAAAGGCTTCACTCTCCAAGCAACACTTTCTGATGTTCCACACAAAGAAGATATCCACAGGCTTCTGCAAACAGAAGAAATGGTCACGAACTGGAAAAGTAATTCAACATTTGTGCCTTTCTTGCACTTATAGAGCTTTGGACTGATTGCTAGAAAGGAGCATGTTTGGGCAGATAGGAGCATGTTTAGGGCAGATAAGAGCATGTTGGGGGCACAGAGGAGCAGGTTTTAGGGCAGATAAGACCATGTTTGGGCAGATAGGAGCATGTTTGAGGCAGAGAGGAGCATGTTTAGGTAGGGCAGATAAGAGCATGTTTGGGGCAGATAGGAGCATGTTTAGGCAGAAGGAGCATGTTTGAGGCAGAATGGAGCATGTTGTGGGGCAGATAGGAGCATGTTTGGGGCAGATAGAGCATGTTGGGGGCAGAGAGGAGCATGTTTAGGGCAGATAAGAGCATGTTTGGCAGATAGGAGCATGTTTGAGGCAGAAAGTAGCATGTTTGGGGCAGATAGGAGCATTTTTAGGCAAAGTAGCATGTTTGGGGCAGTGGAGCATGTTTAGGGCAGAAAGTAGCAGTTTGGGGCAGAATAGGCATGTTAGGGCAGAAATAGCATGTTTGGGGCAGATAGGAGCATGTTTAGGGCAGAAATAGCATGTTTGGGGCAATAGGAGCATGTTTAGGGCAGAAGAGCATGTTTAGGGTAGATTGGAGCATTGTTTGGGGCATATTAAAGAACTTAGTGATGGAATTGCATAGGATGCGTTTGAACAGATTTGTAAGAGGCTATAACCAAGCTTTTTTATTCCATTTCATATCAAACAGTTAATAGCATACATTTTAAGTATTATTAAAGCATATTCCCATATATACTACAAAAGTCCAAGCTACCTTCTAACATAATAATGTGTAGTTTATGGCCATCTTTATACTGATCAGTGTGAAGAATGTAAGGCTGTGTACACACCATGCAATTTTTCAGGGCTGATCGACCAATAGTTCAGGCCGAAAAATGGCATGGATTTTTGGTGGCCTACAACTATGTCCGAATGAGATGATTGGTGATCTGACACATCGGAAATCCACATCCGATCATGTGGTCCTCTGTGGACCACACGCTCGGCCCAGAGAACTGTTGATAGTCCATCATCCTGATCAACCTGTCAGAAGTGCTGAACAGTCAGTGGAAATGAAGGATGCTATGGTGTTTGCGGGGTGGTAACTACGAGGGAAGCAGTCCGTGCAGGGGGGCCCAGGATCCAGGGGCCCCATCTTCTTACTTTCCCTTTGATAGATACAGCTTTCCCCCCAGAACCATAGTAGATATATCCCCACTCATATTTTTGCGGGGGGCACAGTGACTCTCTTTACGCCTGTGGGTGTGTAATACCTAAATCTCTCTAAGATGCAAAATTTTAAACATCTGCCCAGAATTACTAAAAAAAGAATTCACACAAGATCTGTTATGTATTTCATTCAATGCTACAACGATCCTTATCTAATTCCGGAGGCAATGGGCCTGGATTAAATGATGTTTCTATACAACCCTAACTGCCTGTGTTCAACACTTCTCAGGAAAGATCATCACTATTTATATGTCATAGTCATTGTTTGGACATAGGATGCAAAACACACAGGAGAGTGAAAGTAAAGTATAACCCTTCTCTCCTAAGTGTTGCTATTGTTTATATTTCCTAACAGATGACAATGTTACATAGGATGCTCATCAGCAGATTTTTTAGATGGCCACTAGTTGGCAGCTGAATGCATCATTTAACATATACAGACCTAATAAACATTATTGTCCCCACATTCCGAATGATGCCACCACCAGATACAACCACCAGTGAGTATCATGTGACCAATAGGGACATCCTGGGAAATGCCAGATCAATTTCTGAGGAATTACAATGCAGCAACACGGAACTGAGAGGTAGGGCTGCCAGTTAAGGTGCGACGTGACGTTGCACCCAATTGCCTGACATCTTTGACCAGGAGTAGAGCTGCTGCTGGCCCGAGGCTCTCTGCTCCTTTTTTTGCTTAGGTGGCGAGGGACCAAGTCAGGTAGTCCCTTCAGAGGCACATCTGCATGTCTTATAAACGCAAAACTGTTAGTTTGGGGGGTCCTCTGCTTTATACCAAACTTTTTTTTTGTGCTGGACATGCCCTTTAATTACTCTGAGGCCCAATATTAAACAGAAACATCTAGCAAATCAAATATTATTTTTAATATATAACTTTATTCACTGTAAGAGCCACACACACACTTAAATAAACTAAATTACATAATGAGTAATTAATCAGTCACATGTACTCTACATGCATGAATATGACTGCAATAAAATTGTGTCAATTGTGTCATTGTGTCAATGTTTCCTCTCATTTTTAAGTGTCTGTGTGTGCACAGTGTTTATATTCTGCAGCACTTTACCTGGGCGCAGCTTAAGCAGGGTTTCTCAACCAGGGGTCCCTGAGAGGCTGCATGGGGGTCCTCAAGAGATTGACAGAAACTGTATGGATCTTCGTGATGGATACAGATATATTTTCTTTATATTATCAATGTTCTATATTTGTATGAATGATGTGTTTGGTGAATTGATGTTCGGAGAAATAAATAAAATAAGTGATAATGTTTTTATGAAGGGTTCCCTGAGATATTAAATTTTTTTCAAGGGTTTTATAAGGATAAAGGTTGAGAAACACTGGTACAGACCCATCCACTGTGGATGAATTTGAAAGATTTTTAAGATCTTATAATTTATATTTGTGTAAATTATGCATTATGCTGATTTTTGAACAAGATGAAAAAATAATAATATAAATCATTATTTAATGTAGGGGTTCCCCGAGAAAAAAGGTTGAGAAACACTGGCTTAGAGGAAACACTGCTGGTGGTGATATTAAATCTGTTGCGCTATAGTAGAGGTTCCTATAAATCTGAACCGTTTTAGTTGTGTTGCACACAGCAACATTTGCTACCCTACATTATAAGTGTGATGTGTTGGATAATACACTATTAAGGAACACTGTACTCATATTAACCCACTGCTGAACCACAGCCCTCACTTCTGGTTCACAATAGATCAGTGGGATATCCTATATACTAAAAGGCCGCTGTAAATATGCACGGACCTAACCCATCTGTGTGCGTCCGTGATGTCATCTAATCATTGCCCACCAATCGGTCTGGGAGGGTTTGGGGGATGCGTAGGTGGGAAGCATTCGGGCACACAGGGGTGTGCACACCGCAGGGTTTGCTAGTACTAAAGTTTGCACTATAATGTACCCTTAACATGACTTTACTCAAATCACTTTTAAAACCATATTACATAATTGCTGAAAATCAGCCATGATGTTATATCAACAAAACAGAGGTGTTGGAATACTTATTTTACCATATTCCCATATTACTACATAAGGGTGTTTCACACGCTGTGGGCAATCTATGCTAAAGTAGAGATCTTGGACAACAATGGTTACTCTAGAGTAGTCATTGCTTTCCAAGAGCTCAGCTCTAGAGTAGCCCTTGTTGAACAAGACCTCTACTCCAGAGTAACCATTGTTGTCCAAGATCTCTACTTCAGCATAGCCACTGTTGTCCAAGATCTTGGTTCTAGAGTAGCCATTGTTGTCCAAGATCTCTACTCTAGAGTTGAAATCTTGGGCAACAATAACTACTCTAGAGTAGAGATCTTGGACAACAATGGCTACTCTAGAACCAAGATCTTGGACAACAGTGGCTATGCTGAAGTAGAGATCTTGGACAACAATGGTTACTCTGGAGTAGAGGTCTTGTTCAACAAGGGCTACTCTAGAGCTGAGCTCTTGGAAAGCAATGACTACTCTAGAGTTGAAATCTTGGACAACAATGGCTACGCTAGAACCAAGATCTTGGACAACAGTGGCTATGCTAAAGTAGAGATCTTGGACAACAATGGTTACTCTAGAGTAGAGATCTTGGAAAACAATGGCTACTCTAGAACCAAGATCTTGGACAACAGTAGCTATTCTAAAGTAGAGATATTGGACAACAATGGCTTCTCTAGAGTAGAGATCTTGGGCTACAATGGCTACTCTAGAGTAGAGATCTTGGAAACCAATGGCTACTCTACAGCCAAGATCTTGGACAACAATAGCTACTCTAGAGTAGAGATCTTGGACAAAATAGTTACTCTTGGACAACAATAGCTACTCTAGAGTAGAGATATTGGACAACAGTGGCTACTCTAGAGTAGAGATCTTGGAAGACAATGGCTACTCTAGAGCTAAGATCTTGGACAACAATGGCTACTTTAAAGTAGAGATCTTGGACAACAATGGCTTCCCTAGAATAGAGATCTTGGACAACAATGGCTACTCTAGAGTAAATATATTGGACAACAATGGCTTCTCTAGGGTAGTGATCTTGTACAACAATGGCTACTCTGGAGTAGAGATCTTGTTCAACAAGAGCTACTCTAGAACTGAGATCTTGGAAAGCAATGACTACTCTAGAGTAGAAATGGTGGGCAACAATGACTACTCTAGAGTAGAGATCTTGTACAACAATAGCTACTCTTGGACAACAATAGCTACTCTAGAGTAGAGATCTTGGACAACAGTGGCTACTCTAGAGTAGAGATCTTGGTCAACAATGGCTACTCTAGAGCTAAGATCTTGGACAACAATGGCTACTTTAAAGTAGAGATCTTGGACAACAATGGCTTCCCTAGAATAGAGATCTTGGGCAACAATGGATACTCTAGAGTAGAGATCTTGGACAACAATAATTACTCTGAAGTAGAGATCTTGTTAAACAATGGCTATTCTGAATCTGAGATGTTGGACTACATTTACTACGCTAAAGGCTACTCTAGAGTAGAAATCTTGGGCAACAATGGCTGCTCTAGGGTAGAAATCTTGGACAACAATGGCTACTCTAGAGTATATTGGACAGCAATGGCTTGTCTAGGGATTTTGAAAAACACTAACTACTCTAGAGTAGAGATCTTTGGCAACAATGGCTACTCTAGAGTAGAGATCTTGGACAACAATGGCTACTCTAGATTAGAGATCTTGGACAATGATGGCTACTCTAGAGTAGAGATCTTGAACAACAATAGCTACTCTAGAGATCTTGGACAACAATGGCTACAATGGATACTCAAGCCAATTGATTTGTTTTATCTGCAGTTCTAGGTTAATAAAGATTTCATAAAGTCTTTTTTAGGCCAACAATCCTGATCACACATCATATATTATTAGAGATTGTATTCAGACAAAAAAAAGTTTAATCAGTCATTTAATATGTTGGACTTAATTTAGCAAAATCCTTTGTAATAACTTAATGTTAACCATTCGAAATCGAAATCTAGTGTTTATAAATGAAGTTATTTTGACCACTATGTTGTTCTTATCATAAAGTTAGGTTTCATTCTCTGTTAATAAAAGCATTATTACAACATCTATTTTACCTTATCTCCTGCATTTCCAGTGTTCCCAGCTCTTCCAGCTGTCCCGGAAGTTCCAGGAATACCCTGAATGAAAGAGACTTTATATTTAGATTTGCCCATTTCATTGTAACCCCACTCTTATTTTCATTCTCACACCATAACCTCCTTCTCTCCTTTGTATTTAGTTCTGCTTAAGGTATGATTGGCATGAACACCTTATTGCAATTAGATTATGCCACCTGGACTGCTCTCTCTCTTTTATTTAAATAACAGGCTGTGAAGCCAACATTTTATGTGCCCAATTGTACTGTGAAACTACTAAAGGTAAAGCGAATAATGTTATCATTGTAAGACAATCGTTTTACACCTAGATCTTTAGTATGCGTATTTACACTGGTGCCCTTTACTATCCTGTATTTAGTGAGGATCTGTTACTGGTTTGGACCATTGTGTGTGTCTCCTATACTTGGTGGTTGAATGTGATGTAAATTTACAATCCCCACATGTAAAATAATTTATTCACCTTTTCTCCTTTCGCCCCATATTGTCCAGGATCTCCTTTGGGTCCAGGGGTTCCAGACAATCCCTGTATTAATTAGATGGTAAATTAAAAGACACAAAGATTAGAGGCAAAGGAAAGTCAATGTCAGAAATTTCAAATGGATATACACTATAAATAATAAAACACAAAACAATTCTTAAAATTAGAGATGTGAATGTAGGCCCATGTGCTTTTACATCTTCAAAACACCAGTCACATATTACATTGATTTGATCAGATATATCAGTAGATTCTCTACTCACATCAAACCCAGGTGATCCTTTGCACCCTGGAAGTCCATTGTATCCATCCTCTCCCTGTAAGAAGCAAGATATGCACCATATTCTCAACGTGCATTGCATAGGTAATATCATTTGTGTTGCGTTATATGTAGTATATTGTAGAAGAATGGGGCGTTTGGGTTTCTACACCACCATATATATGTGTATAGCTTTACTGGAAGAGCTTGTTCATACAAACCTTCTGGCCATCAACTCCATCAATTCCTCTCTTGCCTTTTTCGCCCTGCAAAAAACACAAGAAGACAGTTAGAAGCACAAACAAATAAATATTAGCAGGTAACTGGATCTGTGTTTCCAGATTGTGTGGTATGTAAATATTGTATAGGCTGGATTCATTTCAGGTGCATGGTAAAGGACAGTATGTTAAACATTACTAACTGAAGAAAACATAAGAAAAAAGCAATAGCAGAAATGTAACAGAAAAATCTTTGGCTTATCCCACACCTCTGGTATGACTTTAAGGGTTTCCACTTCCCTCTGCCCCGGTCCCGGCAGCATTTTCAGCAAACAGTTAAATATAACAGAAAACACTGGAGACCCAAACGATCTTTGAGATTTATAAAGAATCAGTGGCAATGTTAAGGCAATATTAAAGGTAAGAAGGTGAGAAGCGAGTCCAGTATGAAGATGGATTATATATTATATCAGAAAATGGGGTCTCAATCAATAAATAAAAACCCTCCTAAAATTTAGCAGGGTAATATTACATACTTGGTTTTAGTGTAAATGATGAGGAAAGCAGCAGGTAATGCACGCAATTCCAAGGCAGTGCATTTGCCAATAATGTATTTTGGAAACCCATGCGATCCACACAAAAAAATGTCTCAAATGCAGTGCCATGAGATTGTTAAACGCTAATGGATGTCAGAATGCAATCTAATGCGCATGAGAATTGCACCAGTGTGGCCTAGCCAAAAATAGTAGATTCTGCTGCTGTGCAGAGTGTTCCAATGGAGATATAAACTATTAGGATACATATTCACATACATATATTGGTTGATCATAAAGGCAAATTATCAGCCTGCAGATCAATTATATCAATATTATACAAATTGATCCTACAAAAGAATGGCCAAATAGCACTGATTCTACCATCTACCTCATATGTTGATTGGTTGGACAAACTGTCAAGATGAAGTGAGGTGCAGCCCCTTTTTAGTTCCATTCTGACCACATTGTGGTCAATGTTTGGTTTGCATTCAAACTACTTTTCATTATGTGATAATCAACTTGCAACAGAATTTGATTGGCCTAATTGTTTGGGATACTCATACTATTAGTCCTAAATGTCAAATGGAATTTTCTTATTAGCACCAAAACGGTTGGGTGGCCATTATAGGAAGTTCAATGAGAGGCAATAGGGTAATACTTACTTTAGCTCCCTTAGCTCCTCTTCCACCCTGTCAGAGAAAAGGAAAACGAGAAGGTGTTCACAAACCCACTTAAATCATTTGCATATCTCCTGTATCTACTAATACTTCTAACAACTAATATACATCAATAGATTGTTTTTAAGCAATGTATTGGCCCAGTAAACCAAAGCAGCTAACTTGTATTGATAATTATTACTGTACTAGAGCAGTAAGAGCTGATTACTAATTGGATGATACGCATTACAAATCTCTAAAGAGGTTTGATCCATCTGACTTCTCGCTGCTTCAATTCAAGTTGTCTGTTCCCACTCCAAAACCATAACAATGACTAACTAACACTATGTCCCTCATCCAACAAGTGGGGGAAGTGAGTTTGTTTGAGGGTAATGGAATACTTGGAAGTACCCAACCTTATGAAATATAGAAAGAGGTCCTGTTCAGGACAGTTTACTAACTTTCAGCACTTTTCTTCTCTCTCAATGCTGTTGCTGTTAATATGTCATTTATTCGTTCTCTCTTTCTCTTTTAAGAAATAGCCTACTGTTACTATAGATGCCAATCTCAGTGGCAATTACAGGTTCATTAGAATATGAACATGTGTTGACCTCACCTTCTCTCCTCGGACACCTTGATCACCCTAGAAAAAAACAGAGAAAGGTTTTTTTCTAGAATTTACTTGCAGGTAACAAAAAAAACCTTAAAATGAGCAAAATGAAGATGCAGTAACACTTACCTTCATCCCTTGGTAACCCACAGGTCCAATATCACCTTGTCTGCCCTGTAGATACACAAATGGGAATGTTGCTGTCAGAAGATGAACATTCTGAACCTGACACTGGTACAATATTTACCTCTTTACTTACTGTACATCCTGATTCTCTACAGTGATAAGGACATAAATGACTGTGGCCCTCTAACTACTTGATTTCATTTTCACTACTTTTGATCTAAAATGATAATATTTATTTGCATATCTCCATGTGAAGGGTTTTAAAGGCAGATTTTTTTACAAAATGTAGGGGTATTTTTGGCTCAGTTATGCCTAATTCTAATAGTTTTCCCTTTAAATAAATGACATATTGGGTTCAGTAATACCCATGGGGTGGGAATGTGCAAATGGTTTTCTCTTTCAACTAGATGTGACATCCACCAGATGTAAATATAAAGAAAGTTCCTGTCTACCATTTACTACTGAAGCTTTAGTAATGACGTAAAATCATGTTTTGTGTACTTGACTGATATATGGTTATTTGTTTAATACAAATATGTAATACAATAAACAGTGTTATGATAACGATGCCTCAATAAGCACTTATAAAGTGGAACTTTTTATAATGAAAGCTGCAGTAGAATATATCCTTATAATAATCCCTCAGCTATGTAGCTGAGTGATTATTATAAGAAAAGATTCTACTGTGGGTCTAATTACAATAAGACTGTCTGGTACATAAAGCTTTAAGTAAAAACTCTTATCAGAGAATACACACGATAGTTCTTAATAACCATTCAAATATACAGAGACAGTTCATTTTAATCTTCCCGGTACAGAACATGCACAGTCTCTGTACAAATAAATGTAGTGGCTGTTTAGTAGTAAGTTGACAGAAGGCAGCATGTACTGGATGGTAAGATTTAAATACCAAACACTTTAAAAGACCATTCAATATATAGAAATGATTTAAACAATACTTCCCTGTACCTTTTTTCTCCTCTTGCAGTTCCATGCCCTAATATTGTCATGGATGTCCTCCTTATATTACACTGTAGCGCATTATACCTTACATAATTTCCACAACTATGCCTGCACTGATGGTAGAACACAACCTGTCTGTTATCATTATCCCTAGGAAAAGATGAGGTCTTGGAAGATATACAGTAATGTATGAATGGATATACTTTTCCTTGTGTTTTGTATCCTGTGGGGGCAGGTTAGTGGTCACTGGGGCAAAGGGGAGATGTTTTTTCAACACTGAGTGTGTAGGCAATTTTGTTTCATGCTTAGGCCAAGCTGTAGCTTTGTGAATATATAGTGGAGGACAGGATATATCTGGAGCAGTTTAATATACAGTCTTACCCAAGAATGATCCCAATACAGAGGAACTTAATGGGGATATAACTTTTTTTATTTCTCTATGTTGATGCTCTTTGGGACTTATTACTGTCCACCAGGGTACTCTTCTTTAGGAACATTACAATGATAAACAAGCCTGATGGAAACCATATTTATGAATGATATCTGTTGAACTTTGAAATATTTGATAATATACTGTAATACTCACAGGGTCACCTGGTAATCCTCGATCTCCTGGAAGCCCTGGCTTTCCAACTTCTCCCTGCAAAGACACCGAATGTGGTTACTCGTGTGATACTGAACATTGGCACAAAAATCCCTTTTTGGACCACACTCACCTCATATCCAGGGGGTCCCGGTATTCCAGGGGGACCACGAGGGGGCTAAAAAACAGAGTTACAGTATGTTAGATGGAAGCAACTGGGTATCACAGAACACAGAATCACCTTCTAATTACTTTCATCTCTTTCATACTCTGACTTCACATATCGTATTCTTACCTTGCATTCATAGGTACAGCACTACAATATGAGACAAAAGAAATAAACATTAATCACTAAGGAGAAACACTGAAACCCCCAGTACAATGCTAATGGGAGAATACTTACCCCATGCTCAGCATTTTCTTTCTAAAAAGAAACAGAAAATATTGTTTGTTAATAGAGAGTATCAGCAGATATACAAGAATCCCAGTGTATTAGAACATTAATACATCCCATTTAAATCCTATGGGTGACATCACTATTATCGCTACAAAAGAGTGAATTAAACTAGGAGAGAGCGAGCATCTGGTAATCTTAGAGTAAAATAGTATCCATCTTGTTCAGCAAGTCATATATTAGGGAGCTGGGAACCCTATGGCTTTCCTGCACATCATTAAGATGAGTATTCCGTTAATATTATGAAATATATCACTGTGTGCCACATTGTTACTTTGTGTTGCCATGTTGTTTCTAATAGCTGTCAACTATAGAAAGGAGACTGTCCATGTTATTAAAAGTTATAGAAATGACAGCTCATTAATAGCTAATAGTCAGGTATCTGCGATCTAGTACAGATATCTCTATAGCATAAGAGAATGAAGATCTTCTGGCTACTTACAATCATATCAATAATAGTGTCAATGGAGTATTCTATTTCTTCATCAGTCAGGCCAACAGCACTGGTAGCGGTGAAGTTCCTTCTGTGGCTTGGGTCAGAGGCAATTACGCTGAGTCTTGGCTCCTTCAACCAGAAAAAGGGAAAAAGTTTCAGTCCAAAGGGTTAAGTTTGAATGTGCCTTCCATATATAGGATTCACTCATCAGCAATTTAAAGGACTGATAGTCCCATGTAATCATCATACCAGGTGGTTTGGTGATATAGCAACAGAGAAGACTTTGATGCCCAAGTGCTTGGCTTCATTCGCTGCATCCTCCAAACCTCCACATGGTTCCTTGTAACCCTCCAGTGGATGTCCATCTGTCACCACAATCAAGTACTTATTCTCCTTCTGGTGTGACCCTCTGAAAAAAGAAACAGTGATTTGACATGAAACCTTCCAGTTGTGATTCAGATCATTCTTACATCCTTATTTACAAAAAGGCAATGAACTTGGTCAAGCATTTAATTATCAAAATCCTTTCACAGGTCTATAGATTACAACATAAAAGTTACTCTTCTATATACAGAGACAGGAAAGAGCAAACAATGCCTCCACCATAATGAGCTTCAGGATAGAATACAAAATAATAAATCAGGTCTGTCTTAAAGGACAACTGTTGAGTCGTTGCTCTGCCCCCTTTAGGTCCAGGGCCTAACCAATGGAAAGACACACTCTGCAAGAAACACATTTTCCATAGGATAGATCCCAAACTTGGGTAGGCGGAGCATGGACATTGCAGTTGTCCTTTAAAGGAAGAACACAATCTAAAGTTTACAGTCACACGATTAGTCATACATGCACACACACACAGGCATTTATTAATAATGAAAAATAATTAAAAAAACACATGAACTAAAAGATGATTTCTTATTGTTTTAAGTATTGTTATTGTTCTTTAATATGTTCAGAGCAGAGATACGAACCCAATTAAGACCTCCTCTATTCCCCTCTTAATGGCACAGTCGGTGTAAGTTCCTTTTCCAATGTATTCCACTGTCTCCACACTATCCCTTAAGGCCTTCATATCCCGGGTCAGACTGCTTATTAGGATCACCTCATCACTGTAATGTAGAGCACCTGCATTCCACACCAGGCTACGGTCACAGCGGTAGTACCTGTGGCATGAAATATAGTTCGATCACACAATTAAAGTCTATAAACTTTGTAAGAAGAAACAGTAAATACCAAACTATATTTATTATTTCAGTAAGTGGGGTTGGAATTTAGTGTGAACAGAGGGGGCACACAAAGGCACAGCAAGTGTGTACCAGCACCTGTGCTATGTTACTCACTGTACTTCCAACATGCTGGTTCCAAATGACCAGGGCTGTCCATGGCACTATGTACACTTAGAATTCAACAAGGTCAACCTTTCTTTCCAATTGTAAATAAGTTCATCCTTGTTTACATGTAATAAGGTATAGTTGAGTCAGACTATAACCCAGAACAGGGTTTCATAAAGGCTGTGCCGGGGGACACTGGTGTGACTTTAAAGAGTCGGATGTGTGCCTCAGAATTTTGGTAGAGGAAATATTTTCACTAGTATAACTTATATTCTTGTTATTTTGTACTCTAAAAATATATATTATTATTAAATGACAACACAATTAATGTAGTGTAACTTTATATTACATCGATTTGAATACAATTTACACCGTAAAGTGCATAAAATATGGGTAATTACAACTTCACGTCCAACATTAAAAACACAGGTGTGCCTCAAGAAAAATTTAATCTGCCCAGTGCGCCACAGTCTCAAAAAATTTGAGAACCACTGACCCAGCACATGGAAAACAAAAAATTCTGTACCTGGAAGTTAGTTTATCTATGAATCTCTTAGTAAATTCCTTGACTTGGGTGACTAAGGTCTTGAAAGGCTTCACTCTCAAAGCAACACTTTCTGATGTATCCAACACAAAGAAGATATCCACAGGGCAGTCTGCAAACAGAAGAAATGGATCACGAACTGGAAAAGTAATTCAACATTTGTGCCTTTCTTGCACTTATAGAGCTTTGGACTGATTGCTAGAAAGGAGCATGTTTGGGCAGATAGGAGCATGTTTAGGGCAGATAAGAGCATGTTGGGGGCACAGAGGAGCAGGTTTAGGGCAGATAAGACCATGTTTGGGGCAGATAGGAGCATGTTTGAGGCAGAGAGGAGCATGTTTAGGGCAGATAAGAGCATGTTTGGGGCAGATAGGAGCATGTTTAGGGCAGAAAGGAGCATGTTTGAGGCAGATAGGAGCATGTTTGGGGCAGATAGGAGCATGTTTGGGGCAGATAGGAGCATGTTTGGGGGCAGAGAGGAGCATGTTTAGGGCAGATAAGAGCCTGTTTGGGGCAGATAGGAGCATGTTTAGGGCAGAAAGTAGCATGTTTGGGGCAGATAGGAGCATGTTTAGGGCAGAAAGTAGCATGTTTGGGGCAGATAGGAGCATGTTTAGGGCAGAAAGTAGCATGTTTGGGGGGGCAGATAGGAGCATGTTTAGGGCAGAAAGGAGCATGTTTAGGGTAGATGTGAGCATTGTTTGGGGCATATTAAAGAACTTAGTGATGGAATTGCATAGGATGCGTTTGGAACAGATTTGTAAAGAGGCTATAACAAGCTTTTTTATTACATTTCATATCAAACAGTTAATAGCATACATTTTAAGTATTATTAAAGCATATTCCCATATTACTACAAAAGTCCAAGCTACCTTCTAACATAATAATGTGTAGTTTATGGCCATCTTTATACTGATCAGTGTGAAGAATGTAAGGCTGTGTACACACCATGCAATTTTTCAGGGCTGATCGACCAATAGTTCAGGCCGAAAAATTGCATGGATTTTTGGTGGCCTACAACTGAGGTCCGAATGAGATGATTGGGTGATCTGACACATCGGAAATCCACATCCGATCATGTGGTCCTCTGTGGACCACACGCTCGGCCACAGAGAACTGTTGATAGTCCATCATCCTGATCAACCTGTCAGAAGTGCTGAACAGTCAGTGGAAATGAAGGATGCTATGGTGTGTGCAGGGGTGTAACTACGAGGGAAGCAGTCCGTGCAGGGGGGGCCCAGGATCCAAGGGGGCCCCATCTTCTTACTTTCCCTTTGATAGATACAGCTTTCCCCCCAGAAAACCATAGTAGATATATCCCCCAATCATATTTTTGCTGGGGGGCACAGTGACTCCTAGTTACGCCTGTGGGTGTGTAATAGGCCTAAATCTCTCTAAGATGCAAAATTTTAAACATCTGCCCAGAATTACTAAAAAAAAGAATTCACACAAGATCTGTTATGTATTTCATTCAATGCTACAACGATCCTTATCTAATTCCAGGGAGCAATGGGCCTGGATATAAATGATGTTCTATACAACCTCTAACTGCCTGTGTTCAAACACTTCTCAGGAAAGATCATCACTGTTATATGTCATAGTCATTGTTTGGACATAGGATGCAAAACACACAGGAGAGTGAAAGTAAAGTATAACCCTTCTCTCCTAAGTGTTGCTATATTGTTATATTTCCTAACAGATGACAATGTATACATAGGATGCTCATCAGCAGATTCTTTAGATGGCCACTAGTTGGCAGCTGAATGGCATCATTTAACATATACAGACCTAATAAACATTATTGTACCCACATTCCGAATGATGCCACCACCAGATACAACCACCAGTGAGTATCATGTGACCAATAGAGGAGCATCCTGGGAAATGCCAGAATCAATTCTGAGGAATTACAATGCAGCAACACGGAACTGAGAGGTAGGGCTGCCAGTTAAGGTGCGACGTGACGTTGCACCCAATTGCCTGACATCTTTGACCAGGAAGTAGAGCTGCTGCTGGCCCAGAGGCTCTCTGCTCCTGTTTTTGCTTAGGTGGCGAGGGACCAAGTCAGGTAAGTCCCTTCAGAGGCACATCTGGCATGTCTTTATAACGCAAAACTGTTAGTTTGGGGGGTCCTCTGCATTTATATCCAAACTTTTTTTTTGTGACTGGACATGCCCTTTAAATTAGCTCTGAGGCCCAATATTAAACAGAAACATCTAGCAAATCAAATATTATTTTTATATATATAAAACTTTATTCACTGTAAGAGCGCACACACACTTAAATAAACTAAATTACATGAATGAGTAATTAATCAGTCACATGTACTCTACATGCATGAATATGACTGCAATAAAATTGTGTGTCTGTCAATGTTCCCTCTCATTTTTAAGTGTCTGTGTGTGCACAGTGTTTATATTCTGGCAGCACTTTAACCTGGGCGCAGCTTAAAGCAGGGTTTCTCAACCAGGGGTCCCTGAGAGGCTGCATGGGGGTCCTCAAGAGATTGACAGAAACTGTATGGATCTATCGTGATGGATACAGATATATTTTTCTTTATATTTATCAATGTTCTATATTTGTATGAATGATGTGTTTGGTGAATTGATGTCGGAGAGATAAATAAAAATAAGTGATAATGTTTTTATGGAAGGGTTCCCTGAGATATTAAAATTTTTTTCAAGGGTTTTATAAGGATAAAAAGGTTGAGAAACACTGGTACAGACCCATCCACTGTGATGAATTTGAAAGCATTTTTATAGATCTATAATTTATATTTGTGTAAATTATGCATTATGCTGATTTATTGAACAAGAATGAAAAATAATAATATATAATCATTATTTAATGTAGGGGTTCCCCGAGAAAAAAGGTTGAGAAACACTGGCTTAGAGGAAACACTGCTGGTGGTGATATTAAATCTGTTGCGCTATAGTAGAGGTTCCTATAAATCTGAACCGTTGTAGTTGTGTTGGCACACAGCAAACATTTGCTACCCTACATTATAAGTGTGATGTGTTGGATAATACACTATTAAGGAACACTGTACTCATATTAACCCACTGCTGAACCACTAGGCCCTCACTTCTGGGTTCACAATAGATCATGGGATATCCTATATACTAAAAGGCCGCTGTAAATATGCACGGACGCTAAACCCATCTGTGTGCGTCCGTGATGTCATCTAATCATTGCCCACCAATCGGTCTGGGAGGGTTTGGGGGAGTGCGCAGGGGGGAATGCATGCGGGCACACAGGGGTGTGCACACCGCAGGGTTTGCTAGTACTAAAGTTGCACTATAATGTACCCTTAACATGACTATTACTGAAAATCACTTTTAACCAAATATACAGTAATTGCTGAAAATCAGCCATGATGTTATATCAACAAAACAGAGGGTGTGAATACTTATTTTACCATATTCCCATATTACTACATAAGGGGTGTTTCACAGCTGTGCAATGGGCAAAACATGTACGTTTGGATTATTTTTCACTTTATTTGTACTTGAAGGTGCATATTTATAAACCAGTGTTATCTTGCTTTGTTTTTACTGTTAAACAACAGCCCAAAATATCATTAGTGCCACTAAAATGGCTTTGGTGGGGGTTGTTGTCCCTCATGACAGTAGGAAATAGATTATTTTTTATAAATAGCATTTGCAAATAAAATTCAGAAGATAATGCAACAAAGTTTGTGGCCAAGTTACTTTTCCAATGTATATACTGTATTTGTGGGTTCCAGAGAATCATTACAGGTAAGGCTTCTGGCAATGCTTTTCTTGCACAATAATATCTGTTCAAATCCTCACTTGCCTCATTACATAAAACACACAGTAACTTAATTCATCCATACTATGGTTTAATCAATACATTTTAAAAAAGGTGAGTTCACTTTTAGCTCATGTAGAGTTTGCCATCACCAAAAAAAAGGGTTCGGCCACACTAGCGTGTTTTGGATCGTGATTTGCGATTCGGCTGCACTAGTGGGAGTGCAGGCATGTAATAGCCTATTGGAGTGGCCCCACTACATGTTATTGGAGCACATGCAGTCACCATGTTTGGTCCATGTTGCATGTGCTCTGATAGGGTTGAATCGCACAGCACTGGGGCCTAGCCCTTCACCTGCAAATGTTGTTAATTTGTTTCACAACTGTATAAAAAATTGTTGTTAATTTGACCAATACTGTATAAATAAGGGCAAATGTGCTTGAAATCTTTGTCTTGACATGTTAGCAAAGGTAACTTCCAAAGAAACTCATGCAACCATCATCGCTTTTCATCAAAATGGCCTCATATGTTTTTGGACAACAACATTGTGTGACGAAGAACAGCAAAGGAGTCACATTTTTTAGAAGAAAATCTGTAAAGACAGACTAATATTCTGCAGATAGTACAAGCATTGGACAGCAGACCGCTGCAAAGTTATTTTCACTAAAGAATCCTAATTCTGGGACACCTGGAAAATCGAATGTCAAGTGAAGGAAAGCTGAATGTTACCACGAGTCCTGTGTTACACCAACAGTGAAGCATCTTGAGACAATCTATGTGTGGTTGTTTCTCATCATCCAAGAGAGTGGGCTTACTACATATTCTGCCCAAGAAAACTGCCATGAATGAATAATGGAATCAAAATGTTCTCCAAGAGCAACTTCTCCAAACATTCTAGGTACTGATGGACCACCATGTGACAAGGCAAGTGATAATGAAGTCCCCACTAACATTTTGGACCCATGGCCAGGAATCTCTCCAGATCTTAATCCCACTGAGAACCGGAGGTCAATCTTAAAAAAGGGAATGAACAAGCAGAAAAAGGAGTATGTTTCAAGGACTGACATTATAAGTAGTAACCAGCATGGATTTAGGAGGAATATGTAGATCTTGTCAAACTAACTTGCTTGGCTTTTATGAGGAAGGGAGTAGAAATTTAGACTCTGGCATAGCAGTAGATGTAGTTTACTTGGATTTTGCAAAGGCTTTTGATACAGTCCCCCATAGGCGACTAATGTATAAGGTATGTTGGTCTGGGGAGGCACATTTGTACATGGATAGAAAATTGGTTAATGAATAGGATGCAGAGGGTAGTTGTTAATGGGGCTTCATCATTATAGACTAAAGTGCTAAGTGGGGTGCCACAGGGTTCTGTGTTGGGGCCGCTTCTATTTAATCTATTTATTAATGATTTGGAAGTGGGTATTGTCAGCAAGGTTTCTGTGTTTGCTGACGACACAAAACTTTGTCGACCATTAAAAACTTCAGAGGATGTGCAATTGTTGCAGGAGGATCTAGATAGATTGTGACATTGGGCTGCTAAGTGGCAGATGAGATTCAATGTTGACAAATGTAAGGTGATGCATTTTGGACTCAAAATTCCTTGTGCTGCTTATACTATAAATGGCTCTGTGTTAAGCGAATCCCTGTTGGAAAGGGATCTTGGAGTTTTAGTGGATAACAAACTTAAAGGTAGCAAGCAGTGCCAAGCGGCAACAGCCAGAGCCAGCATGGTATTGTTTTGTATAAAGAGAGGTATGGATTTAAGGGAGGAAAATGTTTTTCTCCCTCTTTACAAAGCATTGGTAAGGCCTCATTTGGAATATGCAGTGCAATTTTGAAATCCTGTGTACCAAAATATGAAGAGAGACTGGAAAACTTACAATTATGTACGCTGGAGAAAAGGCGATTGTGTGGGATATGAATACTGCGTATAATTAACGTGCCATACAATTATCTATCTGTGGCATTGTTCACCAATAGAACATGTCAGAGGACACGAGGACATCCCTTAAAGGATAACTATTGTCTCAATGCATTTTTTTAAAAAATTGCTTTATAAAGAGTAAAGGTATGCAGCCCTCCTCATACATTATTTTCCTGATTTCGAGCATCTCTCAGCCTTCAATTAGCCATGCTGTGAAGGGGGCGTAACAATTCTGTCTGCCTCTAACTGTCATTCAAAGCTAGCATGCAAGAAAACACTCCTCCACCCACCCTTTATCAGCTTGAGATTATGTAGGCTATATCCTAGCAACAGGACATTTCAAGTTAGTTTGACTGGCAGAGGAGGAGGAGAGAGGTTGTAACAGACATTCCCAACAGCCAATGACAAGTGTTATGTTAACCATGGCCCTGGGTCGTCTAGGAGGCGGGCTTTTAGCACTCATCTTTGCTGTGTGATATCTAAGGGAGGGCAGCACGGCTATAAATGTGAGTACCGTAAGTGATCATCAGCCATTACATGTGGACATGTAATGGGGATGATGTTTTTTTTTTATATTGTTGTCCTTTAAGACTTGAAGAAGCTGCAAGTTTGGAAAGGGTTTTTCACTGTGAGAACGGTAAAGCTATGGAACTGTCTTCCAGTGGACGTTGTTATGGCAGGTTCATTGGTCAGTTTCAAAAAGAAGCTGGATGAGTTTCTGCAAACAAGGAATGTTGCAAGTTACTGGTATTGATTCATAAAGTAGAGTTGATCCAGGGAATTTTTGATTCCGATTCCGAGTCAGGAAGGAATTTATTTCCCTTCATAAATTTGTTGGGTTTTTTTTGCCTTCCTCTGGATCAACATTTAGGCAGGAAATGAGGATATTGCTAGATGGGTTGGACTGGATGGACGTATGTCTTTATTCAACCTCAAATACTATACTATACTAATACCCCAAATCGTGATCAACAGGGAAAGAATAGATCACCATCTATCAGAATTTGGGTCAGAAGCTGTTATCTAGCACATACAGAGGTTTATGATTGTCTTTCAATAAAAACATGTAACTAAAAAGCGTACTAAAAACAAAACAAAAAACAAACGTTAATGCAGCAAAGTTTGCAAAACTCTGAGCTGACAATTTTTAGTGGGGCATTCTACAGCTAGAATGCACATGCTGTATAAAAAGGAGGTATACACAGTAAAACAACAAAGCTCTGCATCTTTTAAAGAGCAAATCTCAGGTAAGAATTTGAGGTGGGAGGTTTGTCTCTGACGGGTTTTACTTCATTTTTGTATGTGCATTTTAGAAGTTTAACTTTACATCCCTTGTGTGAAAGAATTTAATAACTTTGCTACACACTTCATAAATATACTATTGATAGTGCCACAAACCACAGGTCTGGAACATCCTAATTACACCACACTGGATGGCCTGTGACCACATGTGCAAGCAGTGAGCTGTCAAAATATGTCTTGTGCAGCATCTCACCAATGTTATAGATAGGGAAGACAGTCATCAGGTAGTGCAGTTCAGGTAGTGCAGTGAGGCGAACATTAAGTTGCTCAAGCGGTACTTTGACAGCTCCAATCATACATGCTGCCACCCGGGGAGGTCATTTACCAACTTTCTGTATTAGGCACTATCCATTGCCGAACATTTGAAGGGGGACATAGTTGCCCTTTAAATTCATAACATCCATACTACCCTACTCTCCATTTTAAAAAAATGATCTGGTTCTACTGTCTGTGCATGCCTCATCGCGCGCACTGTCTCGCGAGTGCGTGTTATGCCACGCACAGATAGGAGAATCTGATTTGGACTTAATAAAAGGTGTGCATCGAGAATGAAGAAGCCGGGCTTAAAAGGTGAAAATAGCTGTGCTGTGCCAGACTTCAGCCTCAGGTATGGAAACTTGCTAATACAAGCAGTCACTGTGGTTAAACTTGACACCAGTCACTGTGGGTAAACTTAATACCCATCACTGGGGGCAAACTTGATACCAGTCACTGTGGGCAAACTTGATACCAGTCACTGTGGGCAAACTTAATACCAGTCACTGTGGGCAAACTTGATACCAGTCACTGTGGGCAAACTTGATACCAGTCACTGTGGGCAAACTTAATACCATTCACTGTGGGCAAACTTGATACCAGTCACTGGGGAAACTTAATACCAGTCACTGTGGGCAAACTTGTACCAGTCACTGTGGGCAAACTTGATACCAGTCACTGTGGGCAAACTTAATACCATTCACTGTGGGCAAACTTGATACCAGTCACTGTGGGCAAACTTGATACCAGTCACTGTGGGCAAACTGATAACAGTCACGTGGGCCACACTGATACCAGTCACTGTGGGCAAACTTGATACCAGTCACTGTGGGCAAACTTGATACCAGTCACTGTGGGCAAACTTAATACCAGTCACTGTGGGCAAACTTAATACCATTCACTGTGGGCAAACTTAATACCATTAACTGTGGGCAAACTTGATATCAGTCACTATGAATAAACTTAATACCATCCACTGTGGGTAAAATTCATACCAATCACTGTGGGCAAACATGATATCAGTCACTATAAATAAACTTGATACCAGTCACTCTGGGAAAACTTGATACCATCCACTGTGGGTAAACTTGATACCAGTCATAGTGGGCATAGCAAATTTGATAATACTCACTAAGGGCAAACCTTATACCAGTCACTGTGGGTAAAGCAAACTTGATACCAGTCACTGTGGGCACAGAAAATGTGATATCAGTCACTGTGGGAAAACTTGATACCAGTCACTGTGAGTAAAGCAAATCTGATAACAGTCACTGTGGGTAAACTTGATACAAGTCACTGTAAGCAAACTTGATACCAGTCACTATGGACAAACTTGATACCAGTCACTGTGGACAAACCTGATACCAGTCACTGTGGACAAACCTGATACCAGTCACTGTGGACAAACCTGATACCAGTCACTGTGGGCAAAGCAAATTTGATACCAGTCACTGTGGGCAAACTTCATACCAGTCACTGTGGGCAAACTTCATAGCAGTCACTGTGGGCAAACTTCATACCAATCACTGTGGGCAAACATGATATCAGTCACTATGAATAAACTTGATACCAGTCACTCTGGGAAAACTTGATACCATCCACTGTGGGTAAACTTGATACCAGTCATAGTGGGCATAGCAAATTTGATAATACTCACTAAGGGCAAACCTTATACCAGTCACTGTGGGTAAAGCAAACTTGATACCAGTCACTGTGGGCACAGAAAATGTGATATCAGTCACTGTGGGAAAACTTGATACCAGTCACTGTGAGCAAAGCAAATCTGATAACAGTCACTGTGGGTAAACTTGATACAAGTCACTGTAAGCAAACTTGATACCAGTCACTATGGACAAACTTGATACCAGTCACTGTGGACAAACCTGATACCAGTCACTGTGGACAAACCTGATACCAGTCACTGTGGACAAACCTGATACCAGTCACTGTGGACAAACCTGATACCAGTCACTGTGGGCAAAGCAAATTTGATACCAGTCACTGTGGGTAAACTTCATACCAGTCACTGTGGGCAAAGCAAACTTGATTCCAGTCACTGTGGGCAAACTTGATATCAGTCACTGTGGGCAAAGCAAAATTGATACCAGGCACTGTGGGCAAAGCAAATTTGATACCAGGCACTGTGGGCATACTTGATACCAGTCACTATGGGTAAACTTGATACCAGTCACTGTGGGCAAAGCAAATTTGATACCAGTCACTACCAGTCACTGTGAGCAAACTTGCTACCAGTCACTATGGATAAACTTGATACCAGTCACTGTGGGAAAGCAAATTTGATACCAGTCACTACCAGTCACTGTGAGCAAACTTGATACCAGTCACTATGGATAAACTTGATACCAGTCACTGTGGGAAAGCAAATTTGATACCAGTCACTGTGAGCAAACTTGATACCAGTCACTGTGGGCAATCTTGATACCAGTCACTGTGGGAAAACTTGATACCAGTCACTCTATGCAAAGCAAATCTGATACTAGTCACTGTGGGCAAACTTGATTCCAGTCACTGTGGGTAAACTTGATACCAATCACTGTGGGCAAACATGATACCAAACACTGTGGGCAAAGCAAACTTTATACCAGTAATTGTGGGCAAACTTGATACCAGTCACTGTGGGAAACCTTAATATCAGTCACTCTGGGCAAAGCAAATCTGATACCAATCACTGTGGGCAAACTTGATTCCAGTCACTGTGGGTAAACTCGATACAAGTTGCTGTGGGCAAACATGATACCAAATGCTGTGGGCAAACAAACTTGATACCAGTCACTGTGGGCAAACTTGATACCAGTCACTGTGGGCAAACTGGATACCAGTCACTGTGGATGCACTTGATACCAGTCACTGTGGGTAAACTTGATACCAGTCACTGTGGGCAAACTTCATACCAGTCACTGTGGGCAAAGAAAATTTGATACCAGTCACTGTGGGCAAACTTGATACCAGTCACTGTGGGTAAACTTGATACCAGTCACTGGACAAACTTGATACCAGTCACTGTGGGTAAACTGGATACCGTCACGGTGGGTAAACTTGATACCAGTCACTCTGGGCAAAGCAAATTTGATACCTTCCTGTGGGCAAACTTTACCAGTCACTTGGGCAAACTTCATACCATCACTGTGGGCAAACTTATACCATCCTGTGGGCAAACTTTTACCATCACTGTGGGCAAAAAAATTTGATACCAGCCTCCATGGCAAACTTCATACCAGTCACTGTGGGCAAACTTCATACCAGTCATTGTGGGCAAAATTCATACCAGTCACTTTGGGAAAATTTGATACCAGTCACTGTGGGCAAACTTCATACCAGTCATTGTGGGCAAAATTCATACCAGTCACTTTGGGTAAACTTGATACCAGTCACTCTGGACAAACTTGATACCAGTCACTGTGGGTAAACTGGATACCGTCACTGTGGGTAAACTTGATACCAGTCACTCTGGGCAAAGCAAATTTGATACCATTCACTGTGGGCAAACTTCATACCAGTCACTGTGGGCAAACTTCATACCATCACTGTGGGCAAACTTTATACCATCACTGTGGGCAAACTTTATACCATCACTGTGGGCAAAGAAAATGTGATACCAGCCTCCACGGGCAAACTTCATACCAGTCACTGTGGGCAAACTTCATACCAGTCATTGTGGGCAAAATTCATACCAGTCACTTTGGGAAAATTTGATACCAGTCACTGTGGGCAAACTTGATACCAGTCATAGTGGGCATATCAAAGTTTATAACACTCACTGAGGGCAAACTTTATAACAGTCACTGTGGGTAAAGCAAACTTGATACCAATCACTGTGGGCAAATACAATTTGATATCAGTCACTGTGGGAAAACTTGATACCAGTCACTGTGGGCAAAGCAAATCTGATAACAGTCACTGTGGGCAAACTAAATACTAGTCACTGTGGGTAAACTTGATACAAGTCACTGTGGGCAAACTTGATACCAGTCACTATGGCCAAACTTGATACCAGTCACTGTGGACAAACCCGATACCAGTCACTGTGGGCAAAGCAAATTTGATACCAGTCACTGTGGGCAAAGCAAACTTGATTCCAGTCACTGTGGGCAAACTCATACCATACCAGTCACTGTGGGCAAAGCAAATTTGATACCAGGCACTGTGGGCACACTTGATACCAGTCACTATGGGTAAACTTGATACCAGTCATTGTGGACAAAGCAAATTTGATACCAGTCACTACCAGTCACTGTGGGCAAACTTGATACCAGTCACTGTGGGCAAACTTGATACCAATCACTGTGAGCAAAGCAAATCTGATACCAGTCACTGTGGGCAAACGTGATACCAGTCACTGTGGGAAAACTTGATACCAGTCACTTTGGGCAAACTTGATACCAGTTACTGTGGGCTAACTGGTGGTGAGCGGGGTGAGGGGATGGGGGGGGCATTTGGAATTTTGTTTCAGGTGGCAAAAAAGTCTAGAGACTGCCCTGTTAAAATTTTTCCAAAATAAAAGTGATAAACCTACTTTATTGTGGGTGTTTTTAAAGAAATCACATGGATTTTAGCCCCACCCACATTCCCTCTTAATGGACAAATGTATGGTTGTTTCTCCACCCTCTTGTGGCCCGGGGCCTAACCAATTGGAAGACTCATTCCATACTACTGGATAGATTCCTGAGTAGATTTCCTAAGTAGTTGGTCTTTAAAGGCTACATGCAACTTATATTTAAAAATTAAAAATTTTTAATATGCCTTTCCTCCTTTACTATTATCGTTGCACATCTCTGCAGAGCGCAACATACTCCTCTGTCCCTGTATATATGCTTAGCACCGTGGGCAGTAATGTGGACAGCAGCTGTACTAAAGGGGTTAATGGATATATTACATAAGACTCGGCCCCTGTAATGCACCCTTAAACACGCCCCTGGCTGAACGACTGAGACTTGATCCTTTTAAAATTAATTTAGGGTTAACATATATGTCCCACATCAAAGAGGAATGTTGGCAGGGCTGCAAATAGGGGCTTCAAGCATGAACTTACATCACTGATGCTTTCCGGTAAGAATGCTCCACCCTTACTTTACTCAGTCCCTCCCAACTTGCTAAGTACTGCCCAATTTTGCCTTACTCCCTTATCCAGTAACCACATGCAGAAACCTAGAGATACTGAGCATGTGCAATACCCACCTATAAGTTATTCTCTCCAGTAAACCTTTTGTCTTTAGCAGATTGCTGCCATGATGTTGAATTACCAACTATGCTGATCATTCGGACCTAAAGATTTTAACCTAAAATAGGTCAAGAACAATTAGCCAAGATATCAGTTGCGCCCAAACATTCAGACAAAATTATTAAACTGTGTGTACACAGCATTAGATCTCTGGCTCATACTGTTTAACAGATAAAGTCCCTTAGCTAATTTGGGTCATGATTAATGGGCATTTTGGGCGATAATCACAGGTCTGTGGTCGTTAAGTCAGGCATCCTTGGTAGTCCAACCAAATGGCCGCACACCTGTAATTGTCATCCAAAATGGAGGTTATTGTTCCATTTGCCGTGCATTGTGGTGTTCATCGTACATGTGTATAGAGCTTAAGGGTTCGTTCACAATAGGATCGGAAAAAGATGGACAGAATTGCACGGTATGTTTCTATGGTAAAAATGCGGGCAAAAACATTAACACCTCCCCCTGTACTACCTGTGGCAGCCCCCCATCCCTTAATACAGGCTACCAACATTTTAACACACAACGCCAAACCAGTTAGTTATACTAGCAAAGGATTGTATCCATTTCCATGTGTGCTCAGTTTCACCCCTACATCCAATACATCAGGTACAACACCAAATAAAATCATATTATATTGGATCAAATTGTTCATTTTCAGGGTTAGGGTTATTCTACATTCAGTAAAGTCACTGGATCCAACTACACTCCATGCTCAGTTAAGCAGATTGAAATACCATCGTTAAAGTTAAAATAGCACTGCCCATCCACTTTGTAACATTTCTAGAATATCCTAACAATCAATATGCATCTGCCTTGGCCAATCATTTTGCAGCATTATCCTCTAATATTGATTGGTCTATACACACACATACAGTTGTGGTGCCTTTAACAGTGAAATTATACAGTGAAGTGAGAAACACAAGACACATTGCAAACCCTTTCCAGCAATGTTATTTATCTCTGTTACATCCTGAGACAAATCAAAGATCTTTCCACACAATAGTACACACAACCCAATAAGGCAAATGTAATAAACACTCACAAACATAAAAGATCTGCACAGATGATTCAAATTAGAATTGAAACCAGTGAAGTTCATATTCCCCACCCAGCCCTGGTTAAACTAAAGCTGCAATTACCCAGTCTTTTATTTACTGGGTGCTTGGTAGTTGTAGTTAATTAATAGATGTAGGTTCAAAGCTGATTTTTGGAATCCCCTTCCCCCCCAAGGCCCCATAAGTCTTTCATATCAAACGGATGGACAATGAATGAATTAGCCAAACCAACTCTGTAGGCTGGACAATGTATTTTGTCATAAGGAGCCAATTCCATAGACATCACAGTTAGTGGATTTCTATTTGTCCTGGCTGTCTGGCACCTGGGATTCGTTCACCCCTTCCCCATACATGTAACCCAGATACCTTTCCCTGTCTGCTTTCTCGTATTGGTATTTCTCGTATAAGGTTATTTTACACTAATACACATCACACTGCAAACTGCACATATTAGAACGACTGTGCTAGACAGTTTGGAATGGGAATGTTAATAAGAAGTTGGTTTGATCCTCTGGATGTTATAGGAACAAACTTGTGGGGCCCTCCAGCTCTCTGGAATGGTGCAGACCCCAGGTGGAGGAGATAAACACCATCCTCTATGTAATACCAATAATGTCATTTACCTTGGAAGGTGACTTTCCCAGGGTGTGGATCAGGACCAGGTCTGACAGATATTGTGGGTCCCACTGCTGGGAAGCCATTGGGTTCCTTCTTCTGGGACACTGCACCACCAACCAGTAAGAAAATGTGCAGGAGGGTAGTTGAGAGGCGCCCCCTTAGCATCTTCATGGTTCCCCCCCCAGCTGTATCCAGGACAGTCAGACAAGGAGGGAGACTGGCATGAAACACAGAGAACTGCTAAGAAGGGAGAACACAGAGACAGTAGGAGGGGTGGAGGAGGGAGGGGAGTGAGAGGCAGCACTCAGTCCAGCAGTTGGGGGGTAAGGGAGGTGGGAGTGACACAGGGAGCAGGGAAGTGAGGTGGGAATCCTCTCTGTGACAGGAGGGGAATTACATTAGGAAAGTTACATTAATTTCCTTGGAAAGAGAAAAGATATGAGATGGGATCCTAAAGGGTTACATGGATCCATTAAGGTTTAACAGTAAAACAACAAACACAAAGGCTGGTAATAGATGGTGTCACTTTTTGGCCACATACCCTACAATCTCATTGTGCATTTTTTTACCCCTGTAAAGCAAGAGGTCTGCCAAGGTGATTTGTTCAAAAAGCTGGATCCTTCTATTACGGCTATCTGTTCTATTACGCAGCTGTGTTAAGATTGGATGAAGATTGTAAAATCAGATTGCTAGGTGTGTGTAGCCATTTACTGCTTAGTAGACGCAGATCACAGCTCAGCTTCCCTCAAAAAACAAACAGATATAAAATCTACTTGCTGTTAGGGTAAGGACACATTCACACAGGAATTTGCATAGGGAATGCATTAACAGCGTTTGTGTGCGGTGCGGTTCAGTGCATTTCAGTGTTGCATCCAGTCATATCCATTTCAATCCTGCCAGTAGTGAGAATCTCTCTTGATATATTATACCTTGTATACCTTTTATATAAATATATACCTTATATATCTATATTCATACCCAGCAAGAAAGCACTCACGATCCTGTAGTATAACCGCCTGGGTGCCAATTCAATACTTCAATCTATATTCTCTTCCAAATGACTGCACTCACAGGACTTCTTTAGCTGATAATTTATTGATTTATGTCATGTTGACGCGTTTCAGTCCCCACACGGACTGTCATCATATATATATATGTATGTATGTATAATTTTATTTATAAAGTGCCACTTGGATACACAGAGCTGTACATTATAAAATACAAACATGGGGATAAGTGCAAACGATTATACAGATAAAAATCTAAATACTATATATATATATATATATATATATATATATATATATTATATATGACAGATGGTAGCTCACGAAAGAGCAGCCAGGAACTAGTGAACTTCAAGGTAAACATTGAGCCAAAGACAGGTAAGTATTGTGAAAATAGGGGGTGAACATGCTTTTTAAGCAGTATTGTCTGCAAGGCTAAGTTACTTTTCATTAAATGCATGTTATATGGCTACATTGAAACCGGTGCAGCCTGCATGCAATAAACGTTCAACCTTATAGTGCACCATTATTGTAAAATACAGGCCATGGGACTCCAAGGGGAATTCGTATCATTTTATAACATACAAGAACCATGAATATGCTGTAAATTATTCTATACTTAGAAATAGTGCTTAGCTATATCAGCAGTTATACTTTTACTGTTCTGCCAGAATGACTGTAACCATTATAAGCCTTATTTTGTGCTGTAGTGTTAAGGGGTTATTACTGAACACTGGAACAAACCGGTTTGTGCACTCGAGGTGTCATGTCCACATAGTCAGTGTGATACAGTCACATCCCTCTGGGTCCCAGTAATGCAGCCAGGACCCTGAATGATATAGACCTGTCTAGACCTGTGGTAAATAGAGACAGTTAAAAACAATCAGTTCCAATCGCAGAATTGCAGGGATCTCTGGGTTATCACTAGCGCCCCCTATAGAAATAATGTTTATAATAATTAGAGAAGGGATCACGGAGCCCCTTCGAAATCCGAATGATCTGTCCGAATCTGGACGGATCTTCTGGATTTCAGGACTTCGAAACCTATTGAACGTTCGAGGATTATCGAAAGTAGCCTTGAATGTTTCGATAATCCTCGAAAATACGATCAGAAACTCGACAGTAGCCTCCAATTGTATTTTCGAGGATTATCAATACTTTAGATAATCTTCGAAAACAGTCTTGAAAATTTGATAAATTGTAAATTGCCCATCGGCTTTAAAGTTCGATGGCCAATTTACCTTCAGTGTCCAATTGCCCAATGAATTTGTTCCATTACAATTTATTACAGAATTCATTTTCCCAATGTAACCCATGCGATCTGCACCAAACATTATGCATGGATATGCATAATGTTTGGTGTAGATCGCATAGGTTCCATTTTCTTCAATAAGAATGTGGAAAACCTATCCAAACACATTGGGGTTTTCCCCCCAAGCTATAGCTATAGACTCTCCAGATCCCAAGTCTCTACATTGCCAAGGACTGTAGAGGTTTATATGAATTTGGAGTAGCAACACCAGGAAGACACTTATTGGGATACCATAGACTTGAATGTGGATGTCATTACCAGATGTAGAAACCATTAAAAACAGTAGAGAGCGTGATTTGCATGTTTTCAACTGAATAGTAATTAATTATTACAATTACAGTGTATACAAGATGTTTGGAAAGTACAACTCCCAGCATGCCTCGGTTGCAATCTGCGTGTTATCATGAAATAGCTGTAACGGGCCTGTAGTTTCCAAACTGCCCTTGAAAACCTTGTGTATAGTTAGGCTGCGGACACACCTTTTAGCATATTACCATGTGTTTGCACTGAGTTTTCATTAATAATCCATAATCGCAGTGCATGCAGTTCGCAAAAAAATTTGACCACAAGCTCTCCGAAAACAAATCACAGAGCACACAGTGTGCCCACCCATATTGTGATACACTGGCATGTGATTCTCACGCACGGATCGCCAATCATAAGCGTGTGAGAACGTGCTAGTGTGGGATAATTCCTAGCGGGTTTATTTGTTCATGATGATATTGTTTTCAGCTTGCACAAGCCCCAGAATCCTTTGCGTTGTTCTAATGCATGTGCTCTGCATATTAACCACATTGTGGGCCCCTAAACCTCTGTTCTCCTGGGACTGACTGAGCTCACTAGTAAATATTTCCATTGTACATGCAGTCACTTGGGAAATCCTGTCTTGTGCAGATGGAATAAATGAATACTCCCCTGCACCTCACATTCTTACTTTGAAAAATCAACCACTGCAATAACTCCAAGAAAGCATCTGACACAAGCAGTATCTGCAGTCAATCCCTTCCCATATATGGCTGTTCTTCAACATCTGGAAATGATCAGGGACACATGCTTATTATAAGCACACAGCTGTGCCAAATCTCAGTCAGCTTGACTTCCCACAGACTGAGACAGAGCCATAGTGCCATCTGGTGGTCACTGGAAAAATATCAACTTCTGGTAGACTGACAAAAATGGAAATCCCAGTGCAAATTACAATACATACCACCACAGAAGCTGGTGAATAAAACAATAGATACGGTGAATGTAACCGTAGTTAAAGTAGGACCTGCACGCCACCTTGCACAATCAACCTTGACCTTTAGCTTGAAATCTGCTTGATGGGACTCCAAGTGGAATAATCACAATGTCTCAGCTGCCAGTCTGGCTCCATATGCTTGCTTCTGTGTACGGAAAAGGCACGTTAGACAAGCAGAAGGCTGCCATTGAAAAGGGGTCTGGTAAGTATATTTAGCTGACAATGTGAAGTGATTTGACCATGCAAGGTCCAAGTTATGGGGGTTTTAGACACAATAATTATTGTTTTGTGGGTGGACATCCCCTTTAATAAATATATCTTTTTTTTTTAATTATAAATTTGTATTTCTTATTGCATCTAACAGAAAAAAAAAAATCGAATTTTCAAAAAGTATACCTTTTAAATACAGCAAGATCCCACTATTTATTTTATTTCTTTTTTTCAGATTTTAAATCTGAGCTGTAGATTCTGAGAAACCATTATTTGAAATCACAGCATTTACCTGTCACTCCAGAAGCAGAGATTATAATATGTGTCCCATTTCTGACCCTTTACTAGGATATGTAGTTTCCTGCCAGCACACCTTCTGTAACAATTAAGAGAGTCAACAGAAAACAGAATAAAGAAGGCTGGGGAGGGGAGATGTGTAAGCAGAGCAATGTCCATGGTGAGCATGTGCAGACACTACAAGAAGGCAGTGAGTAAGGGAGGGTGGGGGGAATTTGGTGCACTCACTAAACATTAATAATTTAATGACAAAGCAAGCACAGATAAATATGTGAGTTCCACCATTTTACTTCTCTCAATGTGTAGATAATGTAAAGTTCTTTGAGTGGTTATAGTGACCCTTTAACAGTACTCCAATTTATTAACTGGAATAAAATTATCCTGCATAGCCAATTTGCTGCACTGACACAAGTGACCTTTATAATGGGGCCCATGGATTCTTTATACATCTCCAGAAGAATAAAATGATAGGGAGGTGTCCCGTGGTTAAAACATTTACAGGCTTATTCAATAAAAGTTCCTATTGTTAAAAATTATGCTGATTTTGCCAAAAACAATCAGATGTTAGCTTTCAAATGTCAAATAATATCTGATTGGTTGGGGCAAAATTAGCACCATTTTTAATGTTAAGAACATTTATTTAATCTCCCTGAAATACCTTTATTCATTGTACACATGTTAAGATGGACACAATGCTGCATTTATGGTGTTGTTTTATTTAAGTGGTTGTTTAATAAAATGGCCCATGGTTGATATTAAATTGTTTTAAAGCTTAATATTTGTAAATGTGTTATCATTTAAATTACAATACAGATAGTTAGGGGGCAATGATATGCATTTTATGTTAGAAGTCACCATGTTTATCCTGCAGTGAAGAATACTGGAAATCTTGATGAAACAGAAATTATCAAGACTTTCACATTCTGTTATCATTCCTTAATTGCCGTAAAGCATACGCACACACACACATGATTCTTCCGGCCAAAGAGGCTGGCAAACTATCAAACCCTAACTACCAGCATAGATTGTGATCTGTCAGCATGGTGAGTAGCAGCTGACTATTTAGTATTGTTCCTGGTAGGCTGGTTGCAATTCATACTGGCTGGAAAATAAACTGCAGGGTAACAGCAGCTTTCAAAGCTCTTATTAGGGAATTTCATGTTGGTGTGGAGACATCAGTATAGTGTGTGCATATGGATACTGGGATCAAGGGCATAGTGCATGTCCTTACAAAGCTGTTTAAAGACTTACAGGGAGATTCAATAAAAGGTCTTATTGTTTAAAATGGTGCTAATTTAGCCCCAACCAATCAGATCTTATTTAACATTTGAAAGCTAACATCTGATTGGTTGGGGCAAAATTAGCACCATTTTAAACAATAAGAACTGTTATTGAATAACCCTGTTTATGCACTATACTTGTAAGTATTGGAAGTATTTTTAGCTAGAGAATGCACTTCTTACATGTAACATGTAAGCAATAGTAACTTACTGGAATATTATCTTACAGTGCATACTGGGGATGAAAGCTTTCACATTAAGGGCGACATTTATAAAAGGTTGTTATTAAAATAAGATTGCCATTATTATTAAATAACAAACGGTAAATATTATTTTACTATAATGATCTTTTATAAATTTCGCCATACGGGTAAAAAGAAATCAGTTTAATTTTCTCAAATTTCTCCAGCTATCCTCAATACTTTCTGCACAGGTCTCCACTCTTAGTCTTCTCCTCTTCTTTTTTCTGGGTCCTTACAGAAGGAAGATGTGTATTCAGTTCTCTACTCCTACTTGCACTGTCAATCAAATCCCTGTGATGTGACCCTCTTTCCTGCTCAAGTCCCTCCCTCCTACTTGCTCTGTTTGAAGCTCCGCAAAAACACAGAGATAAGAACATAAGCAGGGGGAGAGAGGTAGCATTAACTGCAGAGATATGGCTGCACTTGACCCCCCTTTTGATAGCTTTCACTGTTTGATGATGGGTAACAAAGAGGGAGATGGTGTTGTAGAAGTAAATTGTACTGTTCTCCTTCTTCTCTAGGACAGCTTGCTTTCTATTGGCCACTGCACATGGGTGTGTTTTTCAGGATGTTGAACTTCTAACTCTTACTGCACATGAGAAACTTACCGGGCAGACAGGGTTTAGATATGGAAGAGGTAACGGGAGGGGGAAGTGGGGAGTGCTGCAGAGAGATCTGACACCATGGAAAAACAGTCACTGACAGAGGTAGGAGAAAGGCAGCACAGAGTTCATTCATTTAACTTTGCAATGGGGCAATGTGTTTTTTACTATAGATGCCCCTTTAAGGAGTACCAGCCATATTATGGCAGGCCGAGAATGGAGATTGCCATTGCAAGTACAGAAGAAACAGATTAAGGGACTACAGATGAAGTAGGTGTTGGACTGGACTTTTGGAACCCACCAGGAAATCTGAGATCAGGTGGGTTTAGGGGCCCACCTAACATTTCATATCTCTATTTTTACTCCTACTGACTCCTATTGTTTATTAAAATGCATTTATTACTGCCCCTTTGCCACTGTATTTAAATTTTAGCATCTTTCTGTTTTTTTTGGTGAATGGGCGAGTTCGACACTGATAAGTGACCTAAGCTAGAGGTTGGGCATCTAAAATTCAAACATCTAAAATCTTATCATGATTTAAATAATTCAACCCCATACCAATTCAAGCCCTGACTAAGTAGGGAATCAGAAGAGATAACAGTTTCTTTTTTTTGTCCTTCCTTTTATGGAAAAGTGTTGCAGCTTAGGCTACGTTCACATTACAGATTGCAAAAGGCAAGTAAAAAAGAGATAAATTGCAGCACGGTGTAATGCATTTCTGTGTGCATTTCACATGCGTTTGTTAGTGTTGCATTTTTCCACCATGACAGATGAAGTGACATGTCCAACATTCCTATGTATTTCAGATAAAAATGCAGGATCATTACATTATTTCACATTTTGTATTATAATTATTATATTATATATTATTATTGCTTTGGCTAAACATTATGTATGAAAATGCAGTAGTGTGAACAGTATTATGGCTTTCCAATGTGGATTTCAATGTCCTTGCTTTTTCCAACAACACATGTTAGCGAAAAAAGCACAAAAACAAGCACAAATAAAACACTTCTAGTATGAATGAAGCCTTAGCCTATTCTGTGTGCAGGACATTTCTTCTGGACTTATTTTGTCATTTCTACATATATGAAGCAGTTATGCTGGATATACACCTTCTCTCATTATATCGATTTAACCCAATGGAAATGTTGAGCAGAGCATTGATTTAACCTTCTGATAATCAGATAAATACACTACACAGATAAGTCTACACTAATATGTAATACACTACACTGATAGGCCATACACTACACTAATATTCCATACACTACACTAATAGGCCCTTAGTACTACACAAATAGCCCATACACTACACTAATAGGCCATATACTACAGGAATAGCCCATACACTACACTAATAGGCCATACACTATACTAATAGATTATACACTACACTAATAGGCCATACACTGCCATAATAGTCCATACACTACACTAATAGTCCATACACTAAACTAATAGCCCATACACTACACTAATAGGCCATATACTACACTAATAGGCCACACACTACAGGAATAGCCCATACACTACACTAATATTCCATACACTACACTAATAGGCCATACACTACACTAATAGCCCATACACTACACTAATAGTCCATACACTACACTAATAGTCCATACACTACACTAATAGGCCATACACTACACTAATAGCCCATACACTACACTAGTAGGCCATAAACAATAGACTAATAAACAAATAGCCCATACACTACATTAATAGTCCATATACTACACTAATAGGCCATATACTACAGGAATAGCCCATACACTAACTAATAGGCCATACACTATACTAATAGGTTATACACTACTATAATAGGCCATATACTACATTAATAGCCCATACACTACACTAATAGCCCATACACTACACTAATAGGCCATATACTACACGAATAGCCCATACACTACACTAATAGACAATGCACTATACTAATAGGTTATATACTACACTAATAGGCTATACACTACACTTATAGGCCATACAGTGCCCTAATAGCCCATACACTGCACTAATAGGTTATACACTACCAACTGATCAAGTCACGTGGGCAACCAAATTTGATACCAGTCACTGTGGGTAAACATTCATACCAGTCACTGTGGCAAAGCAAACTTGATTCCAGTCACTGTGGGCAAACTTGATTCAGTCACTGTGGGCAAAGCAAAATTGATACCAGGCACTGTGGGCAAAGCAAATTTGATACCAGGCACTGTGGCATACTTGATACCAGTCACTATGGGTAAACTTGATCCAGTCACTGTGGGCAAAGCAAATTTGATACCAGTCACTACCAGTCACTGTGAGCAAACTTGCTACCAGTCACTATGGATAAACTTGATACCAGTCCTGTGGGAAAGCAAATTTGATACCAGTCCTACCGTCACTGTAGCAAACTTGATACCATTCACTATGGATAAACTGATACCAGTCACTGTGGGAAAGCAAATTTGATACATCACTGTGGCAAACTTGATACCAGTCACTGTGGGCATCTTGATACCAGTCACTGTGGGAAAACTTGATACCAGTCACTCTATGCAAAGCAAATCTGATACTAGTCACTGTGGGCAAACTTGATTCCAGTCACTGTGGGTAACTTGATACCAATCACTGTGGGCAAACATGATACCAACACTGTGGGCAAAGCAAACTTTATACCAGTAATTGTGGGCAAACTTGATACCAGTCACTGTGGGAAACCTTAATATCAGTCACTGCTGGCAAAGCAAATCTATACCATCACTGTGGGCAACTTGATTCCAGTCACTGTGGGTAAACTCGATACAAGTGCTGTGGGCAACATGATACCAAATGCTGTGGGCAAACAAACTTGATACCAGTCACTGGGCAAACGTAATACCAGTCACTGTGGGCAAACTGGATACCAGTCACTGTGGATGCACTGATACCAGTCACTGTGGGTAAACTTGATACCAGTCACTGTGGGCAAAACTTCATACCAGTCACTGTGGGCAAAGAAAATTTGATACACACTGTTGGGTAACTTGATACCAGTCACTGGACAAACTTGATAACCAGTCACTGTGGGTAAACTGGATACCGTCACGGTGGGTAACTGATACAGTCACTCTGGGCAAAGCAATTTGATACCATTCACTGTGGGCAAACTTCTACCAGTCACTGTGGGCAAACTTCATACCATCACTGTGGGCAAACTTTATACCATCACGGGGCAAACTTTATACCATCACTGTGGGCAAAGAAAATGTGATCCAGCCTCCACGGGCAAACTTCATACCAGTCACTGTGGGCAAACTTCATACCAGTCATTGTGGAAAAATTCTACCAGTCACTTTGGGAAATTTGATACCAGTCACTGTGGGCAAACTTCTACCAGTCATTGTGGGCAAAATTCATACCAGTCACTTTGGGTAAACTTGATACCAGTCACTCTGGACAAACTTGATACCAGTCACTGTGGGTAAACTGGATACCGTCACTGAGGGTAAACTTGATACCAGTCACTCTGGGCAAAGCAAATTTGATACCATTCACTGTGGGCAAACTTCATACCAGTCACTGTGGGCAAACTTCATACCATCACTGTGGGCAAACTTTATACCATCACTGTGGGCAAAGAAAATTTGATACCAGCCTCCATGAGCAAACTTCATACCAGTCACTGTGGGCAAACTTCATACCAGTCATTGTGGGCAAAATTCATACCAGTCACTTTGGGAAAATTTGATACCAGTCACTGTGGGCAAACTTGATACCAGTCATAGTGGGCATATCAAAGTTTATAACACTCACTGAGGGCAAACTTTATAACAGTCACTGTGGGTAAAGCAAACTTGATACCAATCACTGTGGGCAAATACAATTGATATCAGTCACTGTGGGAAAACTTGATACCAGTCACGTGGGCAAAGCAAATCTGATAACAGTCACTGTGGGCAAACTAATACCAGTCACTGTGGGTAAACTTGATACAAGTCACTGTGGGCAAACTTGATACCAGTCACTATGGCCAAACTGATACCAGTCACTGTGGACAAACCCGATACCATCACTGTGGGCAAAGCAAATTTGATACCAGTCACGGTGCAAAGCAAACTTGATTCCAGTCACTGTGGGCAAACTCATACATACCAGTTCACTGTGGGCAAAGCAATTTGATACCAGGCACTGTGGGCACACTTGATACCAGTCAATGGGTAACTTGATACCAGTCATTGTGGACAAAGCAAATTTGATACCAGTCACTACACGTCACTGTGGGCAAACTTGATACCAGTCACTGTGGGCAAACTTGATACCAATCACTGTGAGCAAAGCAAATCTGATACCAGTCACTGTGGGCAAACGTGATACCAGTCACTGTGGGAAACTTGATACCAGTCACTTTGGGCAAACTTGATACCAGTTACTGTGGGCTAACTGGTGTGAGCGGGGTGAGGGGATGGGGGGGCATTTGGAATTTTGTTTCAGTGGCAAAAAAGTCTAGAGACTGCCTGTTAAATTTTCCAAATAAAAGTGATAAACCTACTTATTGTGGTGTTTTTAAAGAATCACATGGATTTTAGCCCCCCCACATTCCCTCTTAATGGACAAATGTATGGTTGTTTCTCCACCCTCTTGGGCCCGGGGCCTAACCAATTGGAAGACTCATTCCATACTATTGGATGATTCCTGAGTAGATTTCCTAGTAGTTGGTCTTAAAGGCTACATGCACCTTATATTTAAAATATTAAAATTTTTAATATGCCTTTCCTCCTTTACTATTATCGTTGCACATCTCTGCAGAGCGCAACATACCCTCTGTCCCTGTAATATGCTTAGCACCGTGGGCAGTAATGTGGACAGCAGCTGTACTAAAGGGGTTAATGGATATATTCCATAAGACTCGGCCCTGTAATGCACCCTAAACACCCCTGGCTGAACGACTGAGACTTGATCCTTTTAAAATTAATTTAGGGTAACATATTGTCCCACATCAAAGAGAATGTTGGCAGGGCTGCAAATAGGGGCTTCAAGCATGAACTTACATCACTGATGCTTTCCGGTAAGATCCCACCCTTACTTTACTCAGTCCCTCCCACTTGCTAATTACTCCCCAATTTTGCCTTACTCCCTTATCCAGTAACCACATGCAGAAACCTAGAGATACTGAGCATGTGCAATACCCACCTATAAGTTATTTCTCTCCAGTAAACCTTTTGTCTTTAGCAGATTGCTGCCATGATGTTGAAATTACCAACTATTTGATCATTCGGACCTAAAGATTTAACCTAAAATAGGTCAAGAACAATTGCCAAGTAATCAGTTGCGCCCAAACATTCAGACAAAATTATTAAACTGTGTGGTACACAGCATTAGATCTCTGGTTCATACTGTTTAACAGATAAAGTCCCTTAGCTATTTGGGTCATGATTAATGGGCATTTTGGGCGATAATCACAGTCTGTGGTCGTTAATCAGGCATCCTTGGTAGTCCAACCAAATGGCCGCACACCTGTAATTGTCATCCAAAATGGAGGTTATTGTCCATTTGCCGTGCATTGTGGTGTTCATCGTACATGTGTATAGAGCTTAGGGTTCGTTCCATAGGATCGGAAAAAGATGGACAGAATTGCACGGTATGTTTCTATGGTAAAAAGCGGCAAAAACATTAACACCCTCCCCTGTACTACCTGTGGCAGCCCCCCATCCCTTAACAGGCTACCAACATTTTACACACAACGCCACACAGTTAGTTATACTAGCAAAGGATTGTATCCATTCCATGTGTGTCTCAGTTCACCCCTACATCCAATACATCAGGTACACACCAAATAAAATCTATTATATTGGATCAAATTGTTCATTTTCAGGGTTAGGGTTATTCTACATTCAGTAAGTCACTGGATCCAACTACACTCCATGCTCAGTTAAGCAATTGAAATACCATCGTTAAAGTTAATAGCACTGCCCATCCACTTTGTAACATTTCTAGAATATCCTAACAATCAATATGCATCTGCCTTGGCCAATCATTTTGCAGCATTTCCTCTAATATTGATTGGTCTATACACACACATACAGTTGAGGTGCCTTTAACAGTGAAATTATACAGTGAAGTGAGAAACACAACCACATTGCAAACCCTTCTCCAGCATGTATTTATCTCTGTTACATCCTGAGACAAATCAAAGATCTTTCCACACAATAGTACACACAACCCATAGGCAAATGTAATAAAACACTCACAAAACATAAAAGATCTGCACAGATGATTCAAATTAGAATTGAAACCAGTGAAGTTCATATTCCCCACCCAGCCCTGGTTAAACTAAAGCTGCAATTACCCTCTTTTATTTACTGGGTGCTTGGTAGTTGTAGTTAATTATAGATGTAGGTTCAAAGCTGATTTTTGGAATCCCCTTCCCCCCAAGGCCCATAAGTCTTTTCATATCAAACGGAGGACAATGAATGAATTAGCCAAACCAACTCTGTAGGCTGGACAATGTATTTTGTCATAGGAGCCAATTCCATAGACATCACAGTTAGTGGATTTCTATTTGTCCTGGCTGTCTGGCACTGGGATTCGTTCACCCCTTCCCCATACATGTAACCCAGATACCTTTCCCTGTCTGCTTTCTCGTATTGGTATTTCTCGTATAAGTTTATTTTACACTAATACACATCACACTGCAAACTGCACATATTAGAACGACTGTGCTAGACAGTTTGGAATGGGAATGTTAATAAGAAGTTGGTTTGATCCTCTGGATGTTATAGGAACAAACTTGTGGGGCCCTCCAGCTCTCTGGAATGGTGCAGACCCCAGGTGGAGGAGATAACCACCATCCTCTATGTAATACCAATAATGTCATTTACCTTGGAAGGTGACTTTCCCAGTGGTTGGATCAGGACCAGGTCTGACAGATATTGTGGGTCCCACTGCTGGGAAGCATTGGGTTCCTTCTTCTGGGACACTGCACCACCAACCAGTAAAAATGTGCAGGAGGGTAGTTGAGAGGCGCCCCCTTAGCATCTTCATGGTTCCCCCCCAGCTGTATCCAGGACAGTCAGACAAGGAGGGAGACTGGCATAAACACAGAGAACTGCTAAGAGGAGAACACAGAGACAGTTAGGAGGGAGGGGGAGGGAGGGAGTGAAGGCAGCACTCAGTCCAGCAGTTGGGGGGTAAGGGGAGGTGGGAGTGACACAGGGAGCAGGAAGTGAGGTGGGTTCCTCTTGTGACAGGAGGGGAATTACATTAGGAAAGTTACATTAATTTCCTTGGAGAGAAAAGATATGAGATGGGATCCAAAGGGTTACATGGATCCTTAAGGTTTAACAGTAAAACAACAACACAAAGGCTGGTATAAGATGGTGTCACTTTTTGGCCACATACCCTACAATCTCATTGTGCATTTTTTTACCCCTGTAAGCAAGAGGTCTGCCAAGGTGATTTGTTCAAAAAGCTGGATCCTTCTATTACGGCTTCCTGTTCTATTACGCAGCTGTTTTAAGATTGGATGAAGATTGTAAAATCAGATTGCTAGGTGTGTTGTAGCCATTTACTGCTTAGTAGACGCAGATCACAGCTCAGCTTCCCTCAAAAAACAAACAGATATAAAATCTACTGTGCTGTTAGGGTAAGGACACATCACACAGGAATTTGCATAGGGAATGCATTAACAGCGTTTGTGTGCGGTGCGGTTCAGTGCATTTCAGTGTGCATCCAGTCTATCCATTTCAATCCGTGCCAGTATTGAGAATCTCTCTTGATATATTATACCTTGTATACCTTTTTATAATATATACCTTATATATCTATATTCATACCCAGCAAAACACTCACGATCCTGTAGTATAACCGCCTGGGTGCCAATTCATACTTCAATCTATATTCTCTTCCAAATGACTGCACTCACAGGACTCTTTAGCTGATAATTTATTGATTTATGTCATGTTGACGCGTTTCAGTCCCCACACGGACTGTCATCATATATATATATGTATGTATGTATAATTTTATTTATAAAGTGCCACTGGATACACAGAGCTGTACATTATAAAATACAAACATGGGGATAAGTGCAAACGATTATACAGATAAAATCTAAATACTATAATATATATTATAATTATATATATTATATATATATATATTAATATGACAGATGGTAGCTCACCGAAAGAGCAGCCAGGAACTAGTGAACTTCAAGGTAACATTGAGCCAAAGACAGGTAAGTAGTGGGAAATAGGGGTGGAACATGCTTTTTAAGCAGTATTGTCTGCAAGCTAGTTACTTTTCATTAATGCATGTTATATGGCTACATTGAAACCGGTGCAGCCTGCATGCAATAACGTTCAACCTTATAGTGCACCATTATGTAAAATACAGGCCATGGGACTCCAAGGGGAATTCGTATCATTTTATAACATACAAACCATGAATATGCTGTAAATTATTCTTTACTTAGAAATAGTGCTTAGCTATACAGCAGTTATACTTTTACTGTTCTGCCAGAATGACTGTAACCATTATAACCTTATTTTGTGCTGTAGTGTTAAGGGGTTATTACTGAACACTGGAACAAACCGGTTTGTGCACTCGAGGTGTCATGTCCACATAGTCAGTGTGATACAGTCACATCCCTCTGGGTCCCAGTAATGCAGCCAGGACCCTGATGATATAGACCTGTCGATACCTGTGGTAATAGAGACAGTTAAACAATCAGTTCCAATCGCAGAATTGCAGGATCTCCTGGGTTATCACTAGCGCCCCCTATAGAAATAATGTTTTATAATAATTAGAGAAGGGATCACGGAGCCCTTCGAAATCCGAATGATCTGTCCGAATCTGGACGGATCGTCTGGATTTCAGGACTTCGAAACCTATTGAACGTTCGAGGATTATCGAAAGTAGCTTTGAATGTTTCGTAATCCTCGAAAATACGATCAGAAACTCGACAGTAGCCTCCAATTGTATTTTCGAGGATTATCATACTTTAGATAATCTTCGAAACATCTTGAAAATTTGATAAATTGTAAATTGCCCATCGGCTTTAAGTTCGATGGCCAATTTACCTTCAGTGTCCAATTGCCCAATGAATTTGTTCCATTACATTTATTACAGATCATTTTCCCAATGTAACCCATGCGATCTGCACCAAACATATGCATGGATATGCATAATGTTTGGTGTAGATCGCATAGGTTCCATTTTCTTCAATAAGAATGGGGAAAACCTATCCAAACACATTGGGGTTTTCCCCAAACTATAGCTATAGACTCTCCAGAATCCCAAGTCTCTACATTGCCAAGGACTGTAGAGGTTTATATGAATTTGGAGTAGCAACACCAGAAGACACTTATTGGGATACCATAGACTTGAATGTGGATGTCATTACCAGATGTAGAAACCATTAAAACAGTAGAGAGCGTGATTTGCATGTTTTCAACTGAATAGTAATTAATTATTACAATTCAGTGTATACAAGATGTTTGGAAATACAACTCCCAGCATGCCTCGGTTGCAATCTGCGTGTTATCATGAAATAGCTGTAACGGGCCTGTAGTTTCCAAACTGCCCTTGAAAACCTTGTGTATAGTTAGGCTGCGGACACACCTTTTAGCATATTACCATGTGTTTGCACTGAGTTTTCATTAATAATCCAAATCGCAGTGCATGCAGTTCGACCACAAGCTCTCCGAAAACAAATCACAGAGCACACGTGTGCCCCACCCTATTGTGATACACTGGCATGTGATTCTCACGCACGGATCGCCAATCATAAGCGTGTGGAGAACGTGCTAGTGTGGGATAATTCCTAGCGGGTTTATTGTTCATGATGATATTGTTTTCAGCTTGCACAAGCCCCAGAATCCTTTGCGTTGTTCTAATGCATGTGCTCTGCATATAACCACATTGTGCCCCCTAAACCTCTGTTCTCCTGGGACTGACTGAGCTCACTAGTAAATATTTTCCATTGTACATGCAGTCACTTGGAAATCCTGTCTTGTGCAGATGGAATAAATGAACCTCCCCTGCACCTCACATTCTTACTTTGAAAAATCAACCACTGCATAACTCCAGAAAGCATCTGAACACGCAGTATCTGCAGTCAATCCCTTCCCATATATGGCTGTTCTTCAACATCTGGAAATGATCAGGGACACATGCTTATTATAAGCACACAGCTGTGCCAAATCTCAGTCAGCTTGACTTCCCACAACTGAGACAGAGCCATAGTGCCATCTGGTGGTCACTGGAAAAATATCAACTTCTGGTAGACTGACAAAAATGGAAATCCAGTGCAAATTACAATACATACCACCACAAGCTGGTGAATAAACAATAGATACGGTGAATGTAACCGTAGTTAAAGTAGGACCTGCACGCCACCTTGCAACATCAACCTTGACCTTTAGCTTGAAATCTGCTTGATGGGACTCCAAGTGGAATAATCACAATGTCTCAGCTGCCAGTCTGGCTCCATATGCTTGCTTCTGTGTACGGAAAAGGCACGTTAGACAACAGAAGGCTGCCATTGAAAAGGGTTCTGGTATTATTTTAGCTGACAGTGAAGTGATTTAACCATGCAAGGTCCAAGTTATGGGGTTTTTAGACACATAATTTATGTTTTGTGTGGTGGACATCCCCTTTAAATATATCTTTTTTTTTTAATTATAATTTGTATTTCTATTGCATCTAACAGAAAAAAAAAATCGAATTTTCAAAAGTATACCTTTTAAATCCAGCAAGATCCCACTATTTATTTTATTTCTTTTTTCAGATTTTAAATCTGAGCTGTAGATTCTGAGAAACCATTATTTGAAATCACAGCATTACCTGTCACTCCAGAGCAGAGATTATAATATGTGTCCCATTTCTGACCCTTTACTAGGATATGTAGTTTCCTGCCAGCACACCTTCTGTAACAATTAGAGAGTCAACAGAAAACAGAATAAGAAGGCTGGGGAGGGAGATGTGTAAGCAGAGCAATGTCATGGTGAGCATGTGCAGACACTACAAGAAGGCAGTGAGTAAGGGAGGGTGGGGGGAATTTGGTGCACTCACTAAACATTAATAATTTAATGACAAAGCAAGCACAATAAATATGTGAGTTCCACCATTTTACTTCTCTCAATGTGTAGATAATGTAAAGTTCTTTGAGTGGTTATAGTGACCCTTTAACAGTACTCTCCAATTTATACTGGAATAAAATTATCCTGCATACCAATTTGCTGCACTGACACAAGTGACCTTTATAATGGGGCCCATGATTCTTTATACATCTCCAGAAGAATAAAATGATAGGAGGTGTCCCGTGTTAAACATTTACAGGCTTATTAAATAAAAGTTCCTATTGTTAAAATTATGCTGATTTTGCCAAAAACAATCAGATGTTAGCTTTCAATGTCAAATAATATCTGATTGGTTGGGGCAAATTAGCACCATTTTTAATGTTAAGAACATTTATTTAATCTCCCTGAATAACTTTTATTCATTGTACACATGTTAAGATGGACACAATGCTGCATTTATGGTGTTGTTTTATTTAAGTGGTTGTTTATAAAATGGCCCATGGTTGATATTAAATTGTTTTAAAGCTTAATATTTGTAAATGTGTTATCATTTAAATACAATACGATAGTTAGGGGGCAATGATATGCATTTATGTTAAAGTCACCATGTTTATCCTGCAGTGAAGAATACTGGAAATCTTGATGAAACAGAAATTATCAAGACTTTCACATTCTGTTATCATTCCTTAATTGCCGTAAAGCATACGCACACACACATTTCTTCCGGCCAAAGAGGCTGGCAACTATCAAACCCTAACTACCAGCATAGATTGTGATCTGTCAGCATGGTGAGTAGCAGCTGACTATTTAGTATTGTTCCTGGTAGGCTGGTTGCAATTCATACTGGCTGGAAAATAAACTGCAGGGTAACAGCAGCTTTCAAAGCTCTTATTAGGGAATTTCATGTTGGTGTGGAGACATCAGTTATGTGTGTGCAATGGATACTGGGTCAAGGGCATAGTGCATGTCCTTACAAAGCTGTTTAAAGACTTACAGGGAGATTCAATAAAAGGTCTTATTGTTTAAAATGGTGCTAATTTAGCCCCACCAATCAGATCTTATTTAACATTGAAAGCAACATCTGATTGGTTGGCAAATTAGCACCATTTTAAACAATAAGAACTGTTATTGAATAACCCTGTTATTGCACTATACTTGTAAGTATTGGAATATTTTTAGCTGAGAATGCACTTCTTACATGTAACATGTAACATAGTAACTTACTGGAATATTATCTTACAGTGCATACTGGGGATGAAAGCTTTCACATTAAGGGCGACATTTATAAAAGGTTGTTATAAATAAGATTGCCATTATTATTAAATAACAAACGGTAAATATTATTTTACAAATGATCTTTTATAAATTTCGCCATACGGGTAAAAAAAATCAGTTTAATTTTCTCAAATTTCCTCCATGATACCAGTCACTGTGGACAAACCTGATACCAGTCACTGTGGACAAACCTGATACCAGTCACTGTGGGCAAAGCAAATTTGATACCAGTCACTGTGGGCAAACTTCATACCAGTCACTGTGGGCAAACTTCATAGCAGTCACTGTGGGCAAACTTCATACCAATCACTGTGGGCAAACATGATATCAGTCACTATGAATAAACTTGATACCAGTCACTCTGGGAAAACTTGATACCATCCACTGTGGGTAAACTTGATACCAGTCATAGTGGGCATAGCAAATTTGATAATACTCACTAAGGGCAAACCTTATACCAGTCACTGTGGGTAAAGCAAACTTGATACCAGTCACTGTGGGCACAGAAAATGTGATATCAGTCACTGTGGGAAAACTTGATACCAGTCACTGTGAGCAAAGCAAATCTGATAACAGTCACTGTGGGTAAACTTGATACAAGTCACTGTAAGCAAACTTGATACCAGTCACTATGGACAAACTTGATACCAGTCACTGTGGACAAACCTGATACCAGTCACTGTGGACAAACCTGATACCAGTCACTGTGGGCTATTAGGGCACTGTATGGCCTATAAGTGTAGTGTATAGCCTATTAGTGTAGTATATAACCTATTAGTATAGTGCATTGTCTATTAGTGTAGTGTATGGGCTATTCGTGTAGTATATGGCCTATTAGTGTAGTGTATGGGCTATTAGTGTAGTGTATGGGCTATTAATGTAGTATATGGCCTATTATAGTAGTGTATAACCTATTAGTATAGTGTATGGCCTATTAGTGTAGTGTATGGGCTATTCCTGTAGTATATGGCCTATAGTGTGTATATGGACTATTAATGTAGTGTATGGGCTATTGTTTATTAGTCTATTGTTTATGGCCTACTAGTGTAGTGTATGGGCTATTAGTGTAGTGTATGGACTATTAGTGTAGTGTATGGACTATTAGTGTAGTGTATGGGCTATTAGTGTAGTGTATGGCCTATTAGTGTAGTGTATGGACTATTAGTGTAGTGTATGGGCTATTCCTGTAGTGTGTGGCCTATTAGTGTAGTATATGGCCTATTAGTGTAGTGTATGGGCTATTAGTTTAGTGTATGGACTATTAGTGTAGTGTATGGACTATTATGGCAGTGTATGGCCTATTAGTGTAGTGTATAATCTATTAGTATAGTGTATGGCCTATTAGTGTAGTGTATGGGCTATTCCTGTAGTATATGGCCTATTAGTGTAGTGTATGGGCTATTTGTGTTAGTATATGGCCTATTAGTGTAGTGTAGGCCTATTAGGTTGTGTATGGCCTATTAGTGTAGTGTATGGGCTATTTGTGTAGTATATGGCCTATTAGTGTAGTGTATGGAATATTAGTGTAGTGTATGGCCTATCAGTGTAGTGTATTACATATTAGTGTAGACTTATCTGTGTAGTGTATTTATCTGATTATCAGAAGGTTAAATCAATGCTCTGCTCAACATTTCCATTGGGTTAAATCATAAGAGAGAAGGTGTATATCCAGCATAACTGCTTCATATATGTAGAAATGACAAAATAAGTCCAGAAGAAATGTCCTGCACACAGAATAGGCTAAGGCTTCATTCATACTAGAAGTGTTTTATTTGTGCTTGTTTTTGTGCTTTTTTCGCTAACATGTGTTGTTGGAAAAAGCAAGGACATTGAAATCCACATTGGAAAGCCATAATACTGTTCACACACTGCATTTTCATACATAATGTTTGCCAAAGCAATAATAATATATAATATAATAATTATAATACAAAATGTGAATAATGTAATGATCCTGCATTTTTATCTGAAATACATAGGAATGTTGGACATGTCACTTCATCTGTCATGGTGGAAAAATGCAACACTAACAAACGCATGTGAAATGCCACACGAAATGCATTACACCGTGCTGCAATTTATTCTTTTTTACTTGCCTTTTGCAATCTGTAATGTGAACGTAGCCTAAGCTGCAACACTTTTCCATAAAAGGAGGACAAAAAAAAGAAACTGTTATCTCTTCTGATTCCCTACTTAGTCAGGGCTTGAATTGGTATGGGTTGAATTATTTAAATCATGATAAGATTTTAGATGTTTGAATTTTAGATGCAACCTCTAGCTTAGGTCACTTATCAGTGTCGAACTCGCCCATTCACCAAAAAAAACAGAAAGATGCTAAAATTTAAATACAGTGGCAAGGGGCAGTATAAATGCATTTAATAAAAAATAGGAGTCAGTAGGAGTAAAAATAGAGATATGAAATGTTAGGTGGGCCCCTAAACCCACCTGATCTCAGATTTTGGGGGTTCCAAAAGTCCAGTCCAACACCTACTTCATCTGTAGTCCCTTAATCTGTTTCTTCTGTACTTGCAATGGCAATCTCCATTCTCGGCCTGCCATAATATGGCTGGTACTCCTTAAAGGGGCATCTATAGTAAAAAACACATTGCCCCATTGCAAAGTTAATGAATGAACTCTGTGCTGCCTTTCTCCTACCTCTGTCAGTGACTGTTTTTCCATGGTGTCAGATCTCTCTGCAGCACTCCCCACTTCCCCCTCCGTTACCTCTTCCATATCTAAACCCTGTCTGCCCGGTAAGTTTCTCATGTGCAGTAAGAGTTAGAAGTTCAACATCCTGAAAAACACACCCATGTGCAGTGGCCAATAGAAAGCAAGCGTCCTAGAGAAGAAGGAGAACAGTACAATTTACTTTACAACACCATCTCCCTCTTTGTTACCCACATCAAACAGTGAAAGCTATCAAAAGGGGGGTCAAGTGCAGCCATATCTCTGCAGTTAATGCTACCTCTCTCCCCTGCTTATGTTCTTATCTCTGTGTTTTTGCGGAGCTTCAAACAGAGCATAATAGGAGGGAGGGACTTGAGCAGGAAAGAGGGTCACATACAGGGATTTGATTGACAGTGCAAGTAGGAGTAGAGAACTGAATACACATCTTCTTCTGTAAGGACCCAGAAAAAGAAGAGGAGAAGACTAAGAGTGGAGACCTGTGCAGAAAGTATTGAGGATAGCTGGAGAAATTTGAGAAATTAAACTGATTTCTTTTTACCCGTATGGCGAAATTTATAAAAGATCATTATAGTAAAATAATATTTACCGTTTGTTATTTAATAATAATGGCAATCTTATTTTATAACAACCTTTTATAAATGTCGCCTTAATGTGAAAGCTTTCATCCCCAGTATGCACTGTAAGATAATATTCAGTAAGTTACTATTGCTTACATGTTACATGTAAGAAGTGCATTCTCTAGCTAAAAATACTTCCAATACTTACAAGTATAGTGCATAAACAGGGTTATTCAATAACAGTTCTTATTGTTTAAAATGGTGCTAATTTTGCCCCAACCAATCGATGTTAGCTTTCAAATGTTAAATAAGATCTGATTGGTTGGGCTAAATTAGCACCATTTTAAACAATAAGACCTTTATTGAATCTCCCTGTAAGTCTTTAAACAGCTTTGTAGGACATGCACTATGCCCTTGACCCAGTATCCATATGCACACACTATACTGATGTCTCCACACCAACATGAAATTCCCTAATAAGAGCTTTGAAAGCTGCTGTTACCCTGCAGTTTATTTCCAGCCAGTATGAATTGCAACCAGCCTACCAGGAACAATAATAATAGTCAGCTGCTACTCACCATGCTGACAGTCACAATCTATGCTGGTAGTTAGGGTTTGATAGTTTGCCAGCCTCTTTGGCCGGAAGAATCATGTGTGTGTGTGCGTATGCTTTACGGCAATTAGGAATGATAACAGAATGTGAAAGTCTTGATAATTTCTGTTTCATCAAGATTTCCAGTATTCTTCACTGCGGATAAACATGGTGACTTCTAACATAATGCATATCATTGCCCCCTAACTATCTGTATTGTAATTTAAATGATAACACATTTACAAATATTAAGCTTTAAAACAATTTAATATCAACCATGGGCCATTTTATAAACAACCACTTAAATAAAACAACACCATAAATGCAGCATTGTGTCCATCTAACATGTGTACAATGAATAAAGGTATTTCAGGGAGATTAAATAAATGTTCTTAACATTAAAAATGGTGCTAATTTGCCCCAACCAATCAGATATTATTTGACATTTGAAAGCTAACATCTGATTGTTTTTGGCAAAATCAGCATAATTTTAACAATAGGAACTTTTATTATAAGCCTGTAAATGTTTTAACCACGGGACACCTCCCTATCATTTATTCTTCTGGAGATGTATAAAGAATCATGGGCCCCATTATAAAGGTCACTTGTGTCAGTGCAGCAAATTGGCTATGCAGGATAATTTTATTCCAGTTAATAAATTGGAGTACTGTTAAAGGGTCACTATAACCACTCAAAGAACTTTACATATTACACATTGAGAGAAGTAAAATGGTGGAACTCACATATTTATCTGTGCTTGCTTTGTCATTAAATTATTAATGTTAGTGAGTGCACCAAATTCCCCCCACCCTCCCTTACTCACTGCCTTCTTGTAGTGTCTGCACATGCTCACCATGGACATTGCTCTGCTTACACATCTCCCCTCCCCAGCCTTCTTTATTCTGTTTTCTGTTGACTCTCTTAATTGTTACAGAAGGTGTGCTGGCAGGAACTACATATCCTAGTAAGGGTCAGAATGGGACACATATTATAATCTCTGCTCTGGAGTGACAGGTAATGCTGTTGATTTCAAATGCCCTAATAGCCCATACACTGCACTAATAGGTTATACACTACACTAATATGCCATACACTCTACTAATAGCACATACACTACACTGATAGGCCATAAACTACACTAATAGGCCATATACTACAGGAATTGCCCACACACTACACTAATAGTCCATACACTACACTAATAGGCCATATACTACAGGAATAGCCCATACACTACACTAATAGGCCAATACTGCACGAATAGCCCATACACTACACTAATAGACCATACACTATACTAATAGGTTATACACTACACTAATAGGCTATACACTACAATAATAGGCCATACACTGCCCTAATAGCCCATACACTGCACTAATAGGTTATACACTACACTAATACGCCATACACTCTACTAATAGCACATACACTACACTGATAGGCCATAAACTACACTAATAGATTATACACTACACTAATAGGTTATATACTACACTAATTGGCAATACACTACACTAATAGGCCATACACTACTTTAATAGGCCATACACTAGTCTACACCAATAGTGCTTACACTTCTCTAATAGGCCATATACTATATTTATAGGTTATACACTACATTAATAGACAATACACTACACTAATAGGCCATACATTATTTAGACATTAGATTGATTTGGCTTTTAATAGAACCTCCCACTGTTCCCAATCCTTGTGCATTCATTGGCAATCGGAACATGGCAGGTAAATATCCTAGTGTATGGCGGGAAGGTATGTTATGCACATATGAGTTAATGGAAAAGATACAAGTTAAAACCCATTTTTGTAAGTTACAGTATAGAAACATCTGATATAAATAACTTGCCTTTCTAGGTAATTCCAAATCAAGTAGATACTATCAAGTTACACCTTTCATTGCAGCAATCACTTTCGGGGGGGGGGGGGTTCTCTGTAATATATTCAGATGCATTTAAAGTTCCCAGGGCTGGGATTGGAAAGGTATAACTGATCTTCGAGCTGTGGGTAAAAACTGTTCATCACTCTCACCCATCTACTAGCACTATAATAAGGGCTGTCGATGAAAGTTGGATCAGATTTTTTTAATGTTACATCAAACCCTGTATGGATCTGGGATGTGCAAGGGGTTAATATTTCCTTCATTCTCTAGTTCTGCACATCTGCAAACAATATTTCTTTAATAACTGTTCGTGGGACACATTTGGCTAATGTTTCAATATAAAGAAAAAAAGGACAGATTAAAGCTCCAAATAGGAAGGGGAGAGTAGGAAAAAAGAAAGGAGGGAGGGTTATGAGACAAAGGGAATTGGTCCAGTTTTTAAAATAACTGGGATGGGAGGAAGGGGGATTTAACATCTGGTTTCCAAAAGGCTGGGGGTTTAATCAAATGGGAAACAAGTTACAAAGCAACTGGGATAGAATAGTATAGTATAGTATTTGAGGTTGAATAAAGACATACGTCCATCCAGTCCAACCCATCTAGCAATATCCTCATTTCCTGCCTAACTGTTGATCCAGAGGAAGGCAAAAAAAAACCACCAAATTTATGAAGGGGGAAAAAATTCCTTCCTGACTCCAAGTGGCAATCGGAAATTTCCCTGGATCAACTCTACTTTATGTATCAATGCCAGTAACTTGCAACATTCCTTGTTTGCAGAAACTCATCCAGCTTTTTTTTGAAACTGACCAATGAACCTGCCATTACAACGTCCACTGGAAGACAGTTCCATAGCTTTACCATTCTCACAGTGAAAAACCCTATCCGAGCTTGAAGCCTAAACCTTTTTTCTTCAAGTCTTAAGGGATGTCCTCGTGTCCTTTGACATGTTCTATTGGTGAACAATGCCCCAGATAGTTTATTGTATGGCCCGTTAATGTATTTATACACAGTAATCAAAACCCCACGCAAGCGCCTTTTCTCCAGCGTACATAATTGTAACTTTTCCAGTCTCTCTTCATATTCAAGCTCCCCCAATCCCCTTATTAATTTAGTTGCCCTTCTCTGAACCCTTTCCATTTCAAAGATGTCCTTTTTGTACACAGGATTCCAAAATTGCACTGCATATTCCAGATGAGGCCTTACCAAGGGGGCATATTCCAGATGAGGCCTTACTCAGGGGACAGTAAGGCTCGTGAGCCAGTTACATAGTGAGAATGAGAAAGAGCTAATGTTACAGGGTGGCTGGTAAAGCAACGGTGATAAGTAGCTGCACCCACTTGTGCAACAAGTTTGTACTGGTCTGGAGAGATGCTTTGGAGCAATGATTGGATCACAGGGATAGTTTGTATTCTGTTGTTGTTAATACAAACATTATATATAATGCTCAATACTAGCAGACTGAATCTGCCTGTTCATTCCACTGTCACACACTATGGTGTACATCCCAGTACTGAATAGAGATGGCAGAAAACGGACCCATTAGTCAATGGGAGTGAAATAGTTCGGAAAGTTCCAATAAAATACAATTAAAATATCAATGGTAACTTAATGTAAATGGCTGTGGGGAACATGTTTGAATATCCAGAACATTCGAAAAATCAATTTTACACTCACTCGCGCTATTTTCAAGCTTGTTCGCGCCTAGGTACCATGTACATTTTACTCGCAGATTCGATGCTCACGTATAGGTTTTAATGTACCCTTTACTTGTGGATTCGATGCTCGCGTATAGGTATAACAGGCATATTTATCGAAAGTCCGAAAATATCGAAAATCCGGGTCCGGGATAGTTTGAGAAGTCCAAATTCGTTCGAATTCGAATAGTTCGGCTCGAACTTGGGTTTGAGTTCGAGTTCTAGTCCATCTCTAGTACTGAATGCTACTGAACGGGTGATCAGCAGTGGATGAATTATAAGGTATTGGCTTCCTCTGCGGTTTGACATCTGTTTGTATGACGTGCTGTCCAGGGGAATGTTTATCTTGTATTCACCAAATTTCCTGTATATTAAATTGAATTTTGACAGAACTCAATAGGGATCCAAACATCAGTACATTATTATTATTGTTTCAGGATTAAATACTGTGACTGCCAATCATTATTGTTCAAAAGGTTACATGGTACTTTTTCACATGAGCAGTGAACAGGCATGATGCTTCTTCTAATGGGATACAAAGGGCCAAGATGGTATCAGAATTCTGACCACATGTATCAGCGCTGCCAGGTGGTAAACATGCTAGTGCACAGGCCTCCAGGCATGCAGAAGGTGCATAGTCAATCGTAGCATTATTCAATGAGGCCCCTATGTCAGAACTTGATATTGTCAGTGATGTACATTGTGCAGTAAATATTTCAGTCTACAGATCTGAAAGCACAAAAGTTGTACAATATACCAATGTAACCATTATTGTGCTCTCAACCAAGAGTAAAAAACTTTGCTTTTTTTTAAAGGTTTTGTTAAATTATTAAAGTGAATTGTAGCATTAACAAGTTGCCAGTGCCACCTGCCAGGTATATCTGTGCTGGTGAAAAGCTAAACAAAATCCTGGCAGAGGCTCCTATACTTTTCAACAGGGTTATGTATCAACAGCCACAGGAACTCTGTACTGCCTCCTGGAATGTGATGTCACAAAGCGATTGGTTGATTTTAACACCACTGATGGGTTATGACAATAGGGTGTATGGATACTGGACAGTATTTATAGAGGATCAGTTTTTGATCCAATGCAGGTAGAAAAAAATTCTGGCTTGCAACAATTTCCACCATGGTGGAAAAATACAGAGACAAAACAGTTTTACAATACCCCTGGTTAGGGTTCGTTGGGGCAGCAAGAGTTGTTTTACGTCACTGTCATAAAATAACACTAGGGGCTAGGCCACACTGATACGCTTTCAAGTGTGTGACTGTGTGCTGCGCGTGTGAACCGTTAATCAGAGCACATGCAATCCACATTTTTGCGCAAGCGCATGCTCTCCAATTGTGCTCTCACGTGCACTGCATCGCGCATTGGTGCACCAGGAACGCACGCGCAAACACAAGCATTAGCGTGCATGTCCTCTGTGCATGCAGGAGCACGTGCAGTGTGGCCTCACCCTACGGCTGTAAAAAAAAAACAATAACAACCTTTACGATGGCTACAAAGAATATTGCTGTGGAAGGTAAAAGGACCAATGTTGGTATTTTCCAATATCGATCCTTTATAAATACTGTCCGTTAGTTCTGTCTGTGATAATTAGTGGGTCTAAATGGACTTTCTTATTTCATAAAAAACATTGCTTTTTCTTTCTATGCAAAACCTACCGACCCTGATCTGTCTGTAGCCACATGTAGTTGTAGTTAAATGTAGATGTCAAATTGTTTGTTTACAACTACTTCCATTTGCAAATAATACACATTTAAAAAAAAAGTTGAAATGATGCAATAAGTTCAATGATGCAATAAGAGGTACAAAAGTTTCCCTATGGTATTAGGCTGGGTACACACCATACAATATTTTTGGCCAACCACGTGGGTGGAAGCAGCCACAACCGATCTTGGTTGCAAGTATGTCCAGATCGTTTAAATGGGCGATTGAGTATGTTGGTAAATCACGGCCAAACTGTCACATTGAACTGCCGGGATTTGTCCCAGCAGACTGCTCGCTAGTGGCAAAGTCGGTCAGTGGCAAAGTTGGTCAGGACAAACCTTGGTACCCAACCTTTATCTGCAGCAGGGACTCCTATGATGTCATCCCTGGTGTTGTAATTAGCCATTCTTAAAGGGTATGTCCATCAAAACTTGGTTTGTATCTGATTTACTGAAGAACAGGAGGCAAATGCACTCTCTCTTACCTCCCGTTCTTTAGTAAATCTTACAGGAGAGGAGGAGACACTTACCTGCGTACCCGCTCCAGCGCCAAATTCCCAGACGCCTCTATACTTAGTGGGCATTTTATCAGTAAAGTCCCGCACCACAGGCTTATAAATAAACCAATACTGGTTTCTGTAGGTAGACTATATGGCCTTGTCTAGAATAGCTTTGGAGTTGACTAACTAATTGGCAATGTACTGCTAATGATTCCTGAAGGAGGGAAGATCAGAAATGGATTATTGTACACAGAGACGTTTCTAGCCATCTTGGTGGCCTAGCGTGAACATATTGCAATTCCATTGCTCTTAAAAGAAGTGTGGCCTAGCCCTCCAAGAGTATTGGCATTAACACTTTCAGTGCCAGCACTTTCCCAGAGTATTGGCATATGGGGTTAGGTCCTACTATTTGTGTTGCATTCCATTTTGCATATCTAAATGTAATTTAAAATATAATGGAAATCATAAGAATCAGTTTCCACTGTATTATTTGATCTCCTCAGTACTATTAGCTGAGCTCATCCTCCTCCCTCCTTCCTTCACCTTCAGTTCATTTGTAACATTGTATCCAAGTAGAGGGAGCTGAGTTCAGGGTCTCTCTACTCACTACAATGTTACAAATTACAGCAGAACAAGATCAGATCTAACACAGCAAGTAAAATCTGACAGGGAGATGCTAGGGAGATCACTGGGTGCCCTGATTTAATATAGGCGCCCTAGCTCTTTGTCTAGGTGGCCTATGCCTACAGACAGCCCTGATTGCACAGGTGTTTGCTGTTGTTGTGTTTTATTAATAGAGATTAGGGTCCTGAGGGTTAAGGGTTAGGGTAACATTGACACTGACTTGGTTCTCCTTTAAATCAAAAATAGTGTTGGCAGGTTACAAAACTGAAATCATCTCCATGATAACTAAACAATAGTTTCCAAGGAACTTGTTGTTTTGTTTAAACATCTGTTTGCTGCGGATTAGTCTTGGAATCAGGAAATTCGGCTGCACTGTTTGGCTTTCCAAAGCGTCTCCCAGAAAATTCATGTTAACAAAAAGGTGAACAGTGGAGTAAGAATACAGGTCACACAATCGGTGTGTCGGTGTTAGGGTGGCAGGGACGCCTCACTAATGAAGCAGGATGAAGCACATTATCCTCCTGTAGGGAGGCAGCTATTTTGATACCTGAAAAAAAATCCTGATATTTTTCATGTGCCTGAGACTCCAGTATTTTTAATCCTGCAAACTACTTGCGTCTCTGTTATATGTCACAGCGTCAGTCCTGCAGATCAAAAATCAACATTTGTCAGCCCAGAAGACCAACAGTCAATGTTGTCAGCCCTGCAGATTCAAAATCAATGTTCTCAGCCCTGCAGATTAAAAATCAACATTTGTCAGCCCAGAAGACCAACAGTCAATATTTGTCAGTCCTGCAGATCAAAAATCAAATTAATGTTGTTAGCCCAGCAGATCAAAAATCAATGTTGTCAGCACTGCAGATCCAAAATCAATTTTGTCAGCCCTGCAGATCAAAAATCAATGTTGTCAGCCTAGCAGATCAAAACTCAATGTTTGTAAGGCCAGCAGAATAAAAATCAATATTTGTTAGCCCAACAGATCAAAAATAAATTTTTGTCAGCCCAGAAGACCAAAAATCAATGTTTGCAAATCCAAAATCAATGTTCTCAGCCGTGCAAATCCAAAAACCATCGTTCAATGTTGTTGTTCTCGAAATGTACTAAGATGTTCTTTCTCTTGTCTCATGATGTAGATAATATTTTATCTCAAGGTCTTTTGCCTCCTACATTGTGTGTCAACCTGACTCTATCCTCACATTCCAATAGATGTTTTTATTACCTCATCTGTAGACACAAAGTCTGGCAATGCCCCTTTCTCTGGCAAAGCCCTTTTTTTTTGGTTTGATATATTCTAATGTACGAAATGAATAAACTGAGAAACTGGGTTTTACTGCACCTAACGTGTTGTGTAATCCTTTCTCCCGGCGCTGTGAGGGTCTCTTATTGGGTCTAAGACAGGCATCGGGGTCCGGCGTGACTAGTGCAGGATATTTATTCTAACTGGTGTCAAAAGTGGGATGTGACGTGGGCTTATAATAATTTGGCCAACTTATTGAACTAATTGCTTTTATTTATCCAGGGTCTAGCAAACTGTTTGTAGTAGCTATATCTGTTGTATTCAATTAGATCAACTGGACTTGAAATGTAGTTCTTGAAGACGTTTCGCTAGTCATCCGACTGGCTTTCCCAATTCAGAATGACTTGTACAAGAATCTGTGGCAATTATGTACCCTGGAAAATCCAGAGTAAGGTGTTAAAACAGCATTGTACATGGCAGACAGTTGGTGTCGAACCCCCCAACCTCTATTTAGGCTTGGTTTCTTTATTTTCACATAAATGGCCTCCTTAACACCTCTCTTGAACCAGTCACGTTCCTTCGCCAGTATGTTAACATTACAATCTTCAAAGATATGTCCTTTATCCTTAAGATGCAGATACACGGCTGAGTCCTGACCCGAGGAATTGGCTCTTCTGTGCTGGGCCATACGTTGATACAGATTCTTGTACAAGTCATTCTGAATTGAGAAAGCCAGTCGGATGACTAGCGAAACGTCTTCAAGAACTACATTTCAAGTCCAGTTGATCTAATTGAATACAACAGATATACCATGACCTGGATGAATGAGAACCTTCACAAGCATGTTTGTAGTAGCAACCTTATGGAGGTAGCCAATATGCAATTAGAATTGTTTGTGCACTAGAATTCTGTTTTTTGTATATAGCAGATCAAAAATCAATGTTGTCAGACCAGCAGATCAAACATCAAGGTTGGGCATCATTTACCGCTCACTGAGGGAATCTGTGGGCTGCTCACTTGCCTGCCTCCTGCAATGTCCAGAGCACAGCACCCAGAACAGATAAGTGAACCTAATATAGACAGTAATAGATACATGGGGGCATAGTGCTTCTCACCTGTGTGCTGTAGATGCAGTACAATGCAGTTTTTCATCTATCTGTCTTTTGTTCATCTATCTGTCTGTCTATCCATCTGTTTGTCTTTCTATCTATATTGTAACTATTCGTCTATCTGTCTTTTTAGCTATTTGTCATCTATCAATCTATCTTGAGCTAAGTACACACAGTACCGATAAAGCCCCGATACTGTCGGATCTGCCGAACGTCGGCCGAGCGCTTGTTCGGGAAAGAGGAAACATTTCCCTCGGCCGCTGTAGACTCCCTGTAGAGGAAGTCTGCCGAGGCCAAGGGAAACACACAGTCCCAAGCATTCTCCCTATGCTGTGTATATTATGTGTATATGCTGTGTATATGCTGTGCATAGGGGGAGTGCTCAGGATTGTGTGTACCCAACCTTTAATAAAAAGACAGACAGGATCTTGCAGATAGCAATCATTGGCTCTGATGTCAGGTGTCACAGCTTTAAATAACTGCATGGATGGAGAGGCCAGCTTACTCTGACAGAATGGGAACAATAATTATCCTTAAATATCTGGTTAGTAATGCAAGTATTAATGTGCTGAATATATGTTTTGGGGTTGGGGGCAGGTAACTGGCAATTGACCAGTTTTTTGCTTTCAGGGTGGACATGCCCTTTAAATTGAGCAAATCAAGAAGGAAGATTGGGTCCAGGAAAATCACTTGAACAGTAAGGTTTGAATAGGGACAGCAAAGCCTGAAACATTTTTCTTCTCAAACATTGGCAGAGATGAAGGACATTTTGTTTCCCCTGGTTTATTAGGGAAAAATAATAACAAAAATAATGTCATCTTTTACATGTATTTGTCTGTTATTCACATGAGGATTCATCTGGCCCAATCAGAGTGGGGGGATGACACTGTTGGGTGGTGTCTGTATTGCAACCTCATCAAGGCCAGAAATAGGAGCTGGATTGATGCTTCATGTTCTCCTAACATTTTAAATTTAGAGGGACATTCCATCCCCAAACCCATAGAAACCATAAGTACTCCACTAAAATCCCAAGACTGTGATACTTAACTGTTTCCCAGTCATTCCTGGGTGTAGATATTCTCATTAGTCCTTGTAAATAGTCCCAGAATTTTTGGGTAGCAGCCATCAGTCAGCCTTAGGGTGACATCATGGCCTAAGGATAAATGGCTCTATACCATTAGGCTGTATAGCATGCTATTATGCCAGCAGTTTTGGACACATGCGTTAGCCACAGGACATAAGGACTAGGCACCACTGGGTGCAAAATATGCACAATGTGATCTAGGAGGTGACAGTGTAACCAGTTGGAAGATTAGTTACTATTAGTGAGATACATGGCAGGTCCGTTCACTGCTTTCCTTCTCCCTACATTACGAGGTGACAGTGTAACCAGTTGGAAGATTAGTTACTATCAGTGAGATACAAGGCAGGTCCATTCACTGCTTTTCTTCTGCCTACATTAGGAGGAGACAGTGTAACCAGTTGGAAGATTAGTTACTATCAGTGAGATACAAGGCTGGTCCATTCACTGCTTTTCTTCTCCTTACATTAGGAGGTGACAGTGTAACCAGTTGGAAGATTAGTTACTAGCAGTGAGATACAAGGTAGGTCCATTCACTGCTTTCCTTCTCCCTACATTAGGAGGTGACAGTGTAACCAGTTGGAAGATTAGATACTATCAGTGAGATACAAGGCAGGTCCATTCACTGCTTTCCTTCTCCCTACATTAGGAGGTGATTGTGTAACCAGTTGGAAGATTAGTCACTATCAGTAAGATAAAAGGCAAGTTTATTCACTGCCCATTTTTAAGACCACTATTCCAATTTTACATTGTTGCCTGCAACATTTTCAAGTGTATGATTTGGTTAAAGGACAATTATAGTCATAAAATCTTCCCACTCTCCCTTACAAATACTCTTTCTAAGTCAAGTTATTCTTACCCAAGTTTCCTTTGTTCCTAAGCAACTGGAGGGCTGACTTAACACCCATTAATGAACTGGATGGCTGGCAAACACTGAATAATAAACTGGGGGGTTGATTTACACTGGCTAATGAACTGGAGAGCAGACTTATGCTGGCTAGCGATCTGAAGGGCTGACAACATTAGGTAATGAAATAGAGGGCTGACAATACTGGGTAATAAACTGGAGGGCTGATAACATTGGCAAATGATCTGAAGGGCTGGCAAAACTTGCTAATGAATTGAAGGGCTGATGACACTGGCTAATGAACTGGAGGGGTGGCTTACACTGCTAAAAAAATGGAGGGCTGACTGGTAAACTATCTAAAGGAGGAGGAGGAGTTACCTGTTCCTTGCCCATGTTAAATTTTTCATTGGAGACCAGCCCAGGGGGCAATTACCCCTCAGCCTACTGGGCCAGTCCTCCCCTGCTTCTCCCTACATTAGGTGGTAACAGTGTAACACAATTAAATTTCACAGGGGGCCGCATGAGAAACTTGGGTTCTGGCGAAGGGGAGGACCAATAGGTTCGAATCAATTCTTATTATAGAGATTGTAAAATTGTTTTTTAAAAAAATATTAAATTAATATCAGCGGTTCATTGGATTTTTTTAATACTAGTTGCAATTTATAATAGAAGGTGTGTCTATTCCATCTAATTCATTTAATTGATCAGTTCATGATTTTTTTAATAAAATAAACTAAATAAAAATCAATAAATTATTCAGCCTGATGCAATCAATTAATATTGATATTTTTTTGGGGTGCAGGTCTAGTATTGAGGGGCCAGTAAGGGGCAGCCAAAGGGCCACATGTGCCCCAATGGCATAACTAGGAATCACTGGGGGCCCCAGCAAAACTATGATGAGGCCCCTATCCCTGCTTCATTAACAGTGGTTTCTGGGAGGAGGCTACATCTCTCATAGTAAAAATAAGAAAATGGAAGGGGACATTCTGATCCCCGAAACGTTGTGTTTTTGATGTGATTTAATAAAAGACATTGAATTTCACCTAAGAGTGCCCCTTTCAAATAATTTGCTTGTGCTATAGCTGTGGGTTCAGGGTAGAGGACCTAGCAGGGGAGCACCTTGGAAACTACCGGCTAATAGCCAATAAGGAGAGTGCCTAGGCCGTAATCTACATTTGCAGTACATCACCTTGTGATGTAGGTGATGTACGTGAAGTAGGTGATATAGGTTGTGTACATGATGTACCTGATGTAGGTGATGAATGTGATATAGGTGATGTACGTGATGTAAGTGATGTAGGTGACGTATGTGATGTAGGTGACGTAGGTGTTGTAGGTAATGTACGTGATGTAGGTGATATACGGTATGCAGGTGATGTACGTAATGTAGGTGATGTATGTGATGTAAGTGATGTAGGTGATGTCGTGATTTAGGTGAAGCTAATTGGAAAGATAATTTTATGTTGTTGAAGGAATCGCTCCTGCTCATAGACTGGGGGATTTGTTCCTAGGTAAGGATATTGAGCAGATGTGGACCACTTTTAAAGGGGTATTAAACTATTACATTTCTAAATTTATACCTTTAGGGAACAAGTGTAAAAAAAAAAAAGGTCCTCTCCTGCCTGGCTTAATGCCCAGGTAAAAAGGGAAATGGAAAAAAAGAAAAAGGCTTTTAAAATTTTGAAATCGGAGGGAACCGAACAGGCATACAGGGAGTATAAAAGCTGTAATAAAGAGTGCAAGAAAGCAATTAATTTTAATTAAAATAGAAAATGAAATATGGATAGCTGAACAAAGCAAGTTTAACCCCAAAATGTTTTTTAAACATATCAATAGTAAAAAGATGAGGACTGAGAATGTGGGACCATTAAATAATGGGGCTGAGATTGTTATAGATGATGCCGAGAAGGCTAATGTGCTAAACCATTTTTTCCCCTTTGTATTCACTTTAGAGAATCCTAGTCCTTATAGTAGGAACTGTTATAATATGAAAGGTATAAATGACAAAGGATATGGTGCGGAAACAATTAGACAAAGTTAACATCAATAAAGCCCCAGGACCAGATGGAATACATCCTCGGATCTTAAGAGAGCTTAATTCAGTTTTATCTAGACCACTGTTTCTCATCTTTTCAGATTCACTTTTGTCTGGTGATGTGTCGCTGCATTGGAAAAAAGCCAATGTAATACCAATATTCAAAAAAGGTAGTCGTTCCTAACCTGGTAATTATAGAACTGTAAGCCTAACATCAGTGGTAGGAAAGGTGATGGAAGCTTTGTTACGGAAACATATCCTTGTAGTCAGCATGGATTTATGAGAAATAGATTGTGCCAGACAAATTTACTTGTTTTTTATGAAAAAACAAGAAGTGAGTAAGAATTTAGATTCTGGCATAGCAGTAGATTTGGTATACTTGGATTTTGCTAAAGCTTTTGATACTTTGACACATAGGCAACTAATGTATAAACTGAGGACTGTTGGCCTGGAAAAAAACATTTGTACATGGATAGATAGTTGGTTGTTGGATCGCAAACAGAGAATAGTGGTCAATGGGGCTACATCTATGTGGGCTAAAGTTCTAAGTGGAGTGCCTCAGGGTTCCGTACTGGGGCCACTTCTTTTAAATCTGTTTATAAATGACTTAGAAGGGGGCATTGAGAGCAAGGTCTCTGTGTTTGCTGATGACACCAAACTATGCAGAGCTTTGGAAACTTCAGATCATGTGCAATTGTTACAAGCTGACCTAGATACATTATCAAAATGGGCAGCAGAATGGCAGATGAGATTCAATGTTGATAAATGTAAGGTGATGCATTTAGGGTTTAACAATCCTTGTGCCTCCTACACCATAAACAACACTGTGTTAAGTGAATCTCAACTGGAAAAAGATTTGGGGGTTCTGGTAGATAACAGACTTTGCTGTAGCAAACAATGCCAGACAGCAATTGCTAGAGCTAGCAAGATATTGTCTTGTATAAAGAGGGAAATAGATTCAAGAGAAAAAACATTATTCTCCCTCTTTACAATGCACTGATAAGACCTCATTTGGAATATGCAGTACAGCTTAGGAATACAAAGGGGACATCATGGAAATGGAAGCAGTTTAAAGAAGGGCAACTAAAATAATAAAGGGAATGGAGAGGCATGACAATGCAGGCAGATTAGACAAGTTAGGGCTGTTTAAATTAGGGAAGTGACGTTTGCATGGGGATGCGATCCCTTTATACAAATATATTAATGGGCCAAACAATAAACTCTCTGGTGCATTGTTTACTAATCAGTCATATCAGAGGACGCGTGGACATCCTTTAAGACTGGAAGAAAAAAGTTTCATCTTAAAGGACAATTATACTCACCTTCCCTCCGCTCCTCTTGTTTGTTCATTAGCTTTTACCCAGGGTGAGGACCTGAACCGCTAAGTCCTCACCCCTGGGTTCGTGTAACCTACAGCAGAGTCTTACAGCAAAGCTGCTCTGGTAGGCTCTGCCCCCTCCTCCCCGTCGGCGACGAGGCCAATAGGAAGGCATGCTTGTCAAACACAAAACTTTATTTTGCATTGATTTACCTACTGGGTACTGGTTTGGGTACTAAAGCTGGCAATACATGGAACAACTAGGTGCTGGCAAGCTTTATGAGTTTTCTCAAGTGCAGAGAGAGAAAACTACGTATGCAGATCCTTATATAATTAAGCTATGACTCTTACCACTATTAACAGAGGACACTATCAGGGTTATTCAATAAAAGTTCTTATCGTTTAAAATGGTGCTAACTTTGCCCCAACCAATCAGATGTAAGCTTTCAAATGTTAAATAAGATCTGATTGGTTGGGGCAAAATTAGCACCATTTTAAACGATAAGAACTTTTATTGAATCTCCCTGTATATTTTTTACTTTAATTCCTCATACAGTCTATACAACCTTATATCTGCACCACTGAAAAAAAAACACCAAGGATGGTAAACCTTCACTACAGGAAATGTTTCCACCATAGACCATCTTTACTGGGGGACAGATGTAATTCTCTAATTTTTCGCATTGTGATAGCCTTCACACACTGAATCCTACTTGTAACATAGTCTTGTACCAATAGCACACATGTGTTCTTGTGAAATCTGAGTCTGAGTGACATCACTCCGCTTTTTTGTCAACTGGTTCCTCTGGAAAGGGTGCTGAAAGCTTATAAGCACTGCAATGTACACATAAATGCACAAAGATCACCCTGCACTGTTGATAACAGAAAAGAAATCAGCACTAATAATTCTCTAGGGGGCATATTTAAAAATAATCGCTATTTTCGCCATTTCGCTATCGCAGGACATCGCAATGACAAAACGCGCTATTTTTGCCTTTGAGGAAAAGTATCGCTGAGGTGATGTGTGGCGATAGTTTTCACCTTATTCATTGCGTTAAGTGTGGTATCACTGCGAAAAGAGAGATGCTCTCTAGTGTAATTCCAGAGCTATTTTTGTCATTTTTTTTTATTTAAAGCCATTTATAAATAGGAGACTTTTCACCTTTTTGCCCCTTTTCTCCCTTTTTTGTTTTTTTTTTTTTGCAGTTTTACCAGAATTTTTGCCAACCATCATTACTGACTGGAATGTTCCATTAACATGACTATTTCTTACACAGCACTATGGTATGTCCCATATTAATGGAACTGGTTTGGTAATTAGCTGCAGTTTGCTGAAAATAAGCAATGCTAAAAAATATCCTTTTAATAAAATAGAGAATTCTCCTTTTTAATAACTTTGATGAAAGGAAAAGATGAAAGTTTAAAAAATTGTGGTAAAGGCTGGTGGGGAAAATAGCAAAAATAATGCTTTAGAAATATGTCCCTCAGACCCCCATTTGACTTTATTGGTAAATAAAGAAAATCAGAACCTTACACACAAAAAAGATCTTTAAAAAGCGAAAAATTAACCTTAAAAAGCCAAATCGCAGGTCGTACAGTATACACTGGTAAATAGTCTAACACCCCCTGAGTACTTAGTAATTAGTATTGAGTATATTCACAATGTACTGACACCTTCCATGGACCCATTGGCAGGCTAAACAAATGGTCACCTCAGATTTGGAATGGCTGAACTTAACGCAAATATACACTTTTCGCTATTTTATAAATATGCTTGAGCGGTTACCGCAGCTATGTATGGCGAAAAGTAGCAGTGCCGTAATGAACTTTCGCTACTGGTTATCGCTGCTTTATAAATTGCGAAAAGTCCAAATTTGGCCAAAAGGCTGCGTTAAAGAAAAAGTTTAACGAACTTTTATAAATATGCCCCTAGGTGTCTTCAGAGCTCCTGATGGGGAGGATGTTACACTGCTGAATGCCATCAGGTCATGGTCCCAGACAATTCCAAGGCATACTTAAAAAAAGTAAATCCCTTAGTTAAGGGAAAGAAAACAGTCAATAGAGATTAGTAATCGAGAAAATAGAATGAAATCATGGCAGGCAGAATAGACTCATGGTCAACTAAAGTAGAGTATCAGGCATTACAGGTTCAAGATTAGGACAAAACAGAGGTCAAGGCTTGTGGCACAGAATTATAGTCAAGTACAACAGAGGTCAGGGTGCAGCACAAGCTTGTGGTCAGAACAAGGCAGAGGTCAAGACAGGTGGCACCGGATAATGGTCAAACAAGCAGACATCAGACAACTTGCGATCAAGCAGAGAACCAGGATACAGGAGCTAAACTAACCAATAGGCAGCTGATCAAACAAAACAGCACCTCCATCATTTGGAAGACTTTTTAGTTAACCTATTCCAATATTGTGTTGCTATTGAAAATGGCTGTTATTATGCTTTATACTCGTAACACACAATTCCAGTTACGCAGGAACTAATTATGTCCTTGAGTTAAGCAGAATCCTCTACGTGGAACGAATGGGTTGTTTCAAACATCTGCCTGGTATAAATTTCTTACAGAGAGAGCATTTTAATTTCCATGTCCAAAGAATCTCCCAGGAGCTATGGAAGTAACCCTGGGAGAGATTCCTAATGCAGGAATTCTGGATTAAGACCATTTCGATTTGCTTTGTACTTGGGCCCCTTATTCATTTCCCATAATAATGCCTTACTAGACCTACCTTTGCACTTGCTGCAACTAGCTGCTCATTTTAGGCTACAGACCTATTGATTTATTGAGATCCCTGTAGTTCCTTTAAAATACTTAATGTAAAGAGCATGACAAGAGGCAGGTATTACTGACACAACGTTCAAAATCTGTGATTTAGTCTATTTTGAAACAAACCATTGGAGAATGTAATTTACATGATGGTATCTGGCTCATGAAAAACTTTAAGCCTTTTACATACATGTTAAAATCATTAATGTGTGACATTTTATAGAAGATTTCTGACCAAGAAACCTAAAATCATCCAGCAAATGTGTTGGCCAGCATGGTAGCTCAGTGGTTTAAGCTGATGAATTGTAGAGCTCTGTGCCATATAAGGAAATATAATACAGTGGTTAGGATAATGAAAAGTGAGAAATATCTGTTGGTCTTAGGATCTGACACGAAGTTTTCAAAAAGAAAACAATAACCACCTAATTAGGAAAGCAAATTACCATTAACTGTTAAAATTATTCGAACCAGCAATGCTATTGCTGCTGTAAATAGTAAATACAGTTTCCCCTTTCTCTGGTAGGACTCCTATCCTGAAGTTTGCTTGTGAAGATTCTCATTCATCCAGGTCATGGTATATCTGTTGTGTTCAGCTAGATCAACTGGACTTTGGTTAATCAACTGGATTTTGGTTGACCAAACACCTAAGAAAACTACATTTGGGGTTTCAGTTTTATTGATGAAAGGGAGGTAAAATAAAATGTTCAGGAGCCAGGAGCGAAAGTAAGAAACTTACACTGTCTCGCGCTCCTCCCAATGGACTTTATTCATTATGCGCATGCAGATGAGTGTGAGACAGTATAAATTTCTTACTTTGGCTACTGGCTCCTGAACGTTTTATTTTACCTCCCGTTCATCATTAAAACTGAAACCCCAACATAGTTTTCTTAGGTGGACATACCCTTTAAGCAGATTAGTGTATGCCAGGGCTGGGCAGTTTAGCAGGAATGTGTCCCTGTGCAGTAAGATATGTTGCTTCATGTTAGTTTCCTAGACGCTTATAAAAAGTAATAAATCAAATTCTACAATAATAAGGCTTAATCCCCCCATACATGGGGTCAATATTTTGAGCGGTTTTGGCAAATTCAAATTGGTCAAAATATCAAAATTGACTTTCCATTTTTCCGATCGACCACTTGACAATATTGAGCAGTGTTTTGGAAAAACGAAGAATATGCAAAAAACTTTCTACTGACCACATCTTAAGTCCCCATCTCTCTTAGATTTCCCCTTGAAGGATTGGCAGCTTAAGTAAAATTCCATTCATTGCACTCGATCAAAAATTAGATCAGAAGAACTTCTGCCGTAAAAGATCTACTGACATGTAGACATGTAAGCACATGTCAGTAGATGGTAAATGCTGGGTGCTACCAGAGCCGCTGCCAACAGGTATCAGACAAAAATAATATATAGCCGGGCACACCAGTCTTGAAGTGAATCCAACAAGTTATTGTGACGTTTCAGCACAGTGCAAGTGCCTTCTTCAGATAAAATTTATAAATTTTGCACTTGCACTTTGCCGAAACGTCACAATAAATTGTTGGATTCACTTCAAGACTAGTGTGCCCGGCTATATATTTAGATTGTGCCATAATCTCAGCTCAGTACTTTAACATTAACTTGAAAAGAGAACTATTCCCTTAGGATGAGGCCCCACTGCAACGCTTGAAAACTGAGAGGAGATTGGGTTGTTGAGAATAAAAGAGAAGCCAAATAAATAAAACTAAATTCAGTCCATTGCATTACTCCAACCTGAAACTCTCATAAAAATGTATGTTCAACACAAGTTTTCACTGGTTTTAATGGATCCCGGATGTCAGCGCTTTGTTAAAATTAAACTGGTGACAAATCCATATAGAAAACTAGAAAAATTTCCCTCAAACTTTCACAAAATGTCATTCTTTATAAAACTAGCCCTGAAAATCAGAGAATATTGTAGTTGTTTTTTTTTCTGAAATGAAAATAAACTCCTCCTTGTTTATTGGCAATCAATATTTGCCACTGGACGATCTGCCCATGACTGGGTTTCTGCCAAAACCTCACCCATAATCTCTTGTGACTCACCTGTTTCTTGTGGTCTTGACTGAGGTAATTTCCCCTGTACCACAAGGGGTCTGTATAATTATAACCTTAGTGTTATTTTCCTTCACAGGTTTCCATTGCTGTTCCTTGGCCACCTGACATATTTTTTCCAGCTGAACATTATATGGGAAAGACCTGTCTGGACGCCTTCCCTTTGGGAATACAAACACAGCAGTGATTTACTCTATATAAATATGGAAATGGGCAGGATAGCAAGTTACTGATTCCTGGATCATAAATGTACTACCCTGTAAAAAATTTTTTGGTTCATGGGTGAAATTCTTGCAGTTTCTTGCCTTAAATTGTATAATGACTGCAGTCAGAGATGATGTTTCCCTGGACCCAGTGTCTAGGTCATCTTTCTTAGGAAATGTCTTGGTAACATGAAGCTATTCCTGTACTGCATTGTGCCCAATCACTTCCCATATAATCAGATGGGACTCTGAACTTTACCTAGCAAAAGGCTCAGAAATTTCCACAGTATGTTTGGTTAGTTTACACAATTGAAATCCTCCTTGAACCACATCTGCATGGAGTTTGAAAGTTCTCCCTGTGATTGTATGGGCTTCTTGCAGTTTCCTCCAACAGTCTTAAAAGATACTGATGAGGGTGTGTGTGAGGTAAAAATGCTTGGGGGAGATGGAAAATTGCTCCTTAATCCGATTAGAAGCCACTCTAGCACACTGTAGTTGGCTTTGGCCTAGTAGTTGGTAGGTAAAATCCTCCAGTCCCCCCTACCCAGAGGGTTAAGGCAATCCAAAAGAGTATATAAGCAAGAGGAGCACACTAAGTCTTAGTGAATTATCACAATTTATTAGTGCATAAACAACGAATACAGTGTTTTGGAGAGCTGCCTGCCCCCTTCCTCGGGTATATATTAATTTTGCTTCTTACCATTCCCTGCTCCTGCAATGCAGTAATTGTCGAACATTGGTTACTGTATCACAGGTGTGGGGCGGTGAGAAGCACCGAGCTGCAGAAGATTCAATCATCGTAAATTTCGTACTAAATAGTAATACTAGTGCAAAATAAAAATTTTCTTGTAAAGTTTGGAAATGGCGCAACACAGTACATGTGCACCTTGGGCCTGAAATGCAGAAAGCACGTGTTTAAATTAAACTAAAGCTTGATCCCTTGTTAGGAAGGAAATAAACAAGCATTTGGTAATCCTCTCTACAACACCATAAGATAACAAATGTCACCCCCAGTGCATCTCTCCCTGTCCTGCACAGTAACTCATGTCCCATGTAGATTTTGTAATGTAAACTGAGGCAGGGGATACATGTCATTAACAGTACACAGCAGGCAGAAATTAGCAACAATTTACAAAGGACTCAGGGGTGTTTACATTTCATTTGCACAGCTGTTAAGATGGGAATTTCTTTCCTGTTTTAAGATTTAGATTTTTTTTTTAAAGATCATTTTATATTTACCTAAATATTTACATACAATGGAAAGACTGTGGAAGCACACCAACACGCCCCTTTAATTGGAGGTCCTATACATTTACTATAAAGCCCTGCATGGACGGCCTCTTCCCTCATTTTAAAAAGCCAAAGGACTGGGGGGGTATGTGAAATGCAAAAGTTAGCGAATCATAATGAAAGTAAAAAAGGTTAGAAGTTAGGACCTTCCAGACTGGGGTTTCCTTGACGTGGTTGGAAGGCTTTTCATTCATGTGATCACAGTAATGTATACTAAAACCCCTTTGTTTATAAAGTATGCCAGTGTGCAGATAATATGATATTGTATGGGGCCTAGGAATGTGCATTGATTATCTTTTCTATGATTGTATAAATGTTTGACCAGATCAGTAGCACTTCCGCAAAATGTAATTGTAATTTAGCGTAAGGAGTGCTTCCACAATCCTTGTATTGTATGTATTTATTAGGAAGCATGGTCAAGCTTCCATGTGATAATAGCACCCCCAACACGTCTTTCTAATGGGAGGTCCTATGCTTTTAATATAAAGTACTGGATGGTCGGCCTCTTTCCTAATTTTAAAAAGCCAATGGGCTGGGGGAAGTAAGAAATCCAAGAACAAAGATGCAAAGGGAGGAGCACACTATATGTGTAGAATTAACAATTTATTGTGAACAACACACGATGTTTCGGGACTACAACGTCCCTTCCTCAGGTATAACCAGTGCAAAGTGAGATACAAACATATATACCCTGAACCCCACCTCCTGGCAATGTGGCAATCTGAGTGACAGGCCAGGGCATCAGAGTGAGGCTGTATAGATCAAGCCAAACAAAGTGCAAATGCTTACAATCTCGAGTGAATAAATATAATAAAAACTTGTAAGATTAACATATACAATAAATATCGATGTTTCAATAAATTCAATAAATTAATAACTGTTTCTCCTTATTCACATAGTGTAATAAAAAACCTTGATATAGTATAATCAGAGCAAAGTGTAATAAAAAAGTGCTTATGTTAAAAAATGACAATGTAGTGACATAAAAGTGTTACATTATATATCAGTACTTAAAAACAACAGTAAAACCATTGTAGATACTTAGGCATAATTTCTTCTTGATGTTCTTATACATGGTTCCCTGTTTACATATCCTGTAAGTGGCGATCAAGGACCTAGGTAGGAATGTTTGAATATAAGTAATATAATCCTAAAATAATTAATCCCGTTAGTTGCTGTATAATACATTACTATCTACTAGTTATATCTCCAGAGAAGGGTGCATTATGGGTTACAGAAAGCTATTGAAGCCTGTGTCCTTATTCATACCTTTTGGACTCAATGTATCTAGCAGATGTATCCATCGTGCTTCTTTGTTCAATGGAGTCCTTTTATAATTACCCCCTCTTATATTAGGTTTGACCACTTCTAAAATCTGCCATTTAAGTTGAGACGCCTGGTGTCTGTTTTGAAAGAAGTGCTTGCTAACCGGGGTTTCGTACCTAGACGGTATGCCCTTGTAGTTGACGATGTCTCTTTTATTTTCGCCTATTCTAATTTTGTCTTCTCTCTCCGTCTTTCCTACATAACCCCAACTGCAAGGGCATTTAAGCAAATATACAATCCCCTTGGTAGAACAAGTGGAAAAATTATGCAATTTAATTTTGTTACCCTTGCTCGAATGATGTACTATATCCCCCGGTATTATGGAATTACATACACCACATTTTCTGCATGGGAAGGTCCCTGATTTTAGAGGACCTAAGAGGAAGGTTTGCCCAGTATTGGAAGGGACAAGATCTGTATGCACTATACGATCTCCTATATTACTGGATCTCTTATAGGAGAACAAAGGCGGCTCAGTGAACAATTTCCCAAATTCAGCATCCTGTTCTAACAATCTCCAATTCCTCTTCACTATCTTCTGGATTTTATCCGAGTTAGTGCTATACTTAGTGATGAAAGGTATTCTAGGGTTGTTCTTCTGTGTCCCTACCTTACTCTGTAATAGGCTAGATCTCTTAATTTGCATAACTTTCTCGCAGTCTTTGATCAACGTTGCAGCATCTGTCTGTAGGTTTCGTATATATGTCAGTGACCAATGCATTCCCTTCAATTTTAACCAGGACATCTACATAATTCATACACAACTGGTCATACATCAAAGTAAAATTGAGGGTAGGATGGGCTGTGTTCACGTATTTTTTAAAATTTTCTAAAGATGTTAAATCTCCTTCCCAGATGAAAAAAATATATCATCTATGTATCGAACATAGCCTTTCATTTTATCCTTAAACAAATGATTATCCAGAACATATTGTTTCTCAAAATCAGCAACAAACAGATTGGCATACGTAGAAGCAAAGTGGGCACCCATACTGGTGTCCTGTGTCTGGAGGTAATATGTCTTATTAAATCTAAAGTAGTTTTTGGTCAAACAGACATTCATCAAGTCCAATATTAGATAAATAAGCTTCGTATCATATCCCCAGTCCAACAATGCTCTCTCTATTGCATCCATTCCTTGAGTGTGCGGAATGGAGGTATACAGAGCCTCAATATCCATTGTGCATAAAAATGTTTCTTCTTTAACATGTCCCAGATTACCAATATGTTCCAAAAAAGCAGATGTGTCTTTAAGACAAATTTTGTTACTTTTTTTTGTTTGTTTTTTTTTTTTTTTGTTACACAAGGGGCTGTAAATATGAGTCAATGAACTTCCCTAAGGGCTGTAAAAGGGAATCCATCCTTGATACAACAGGTCGTCCTGGTGGTTTGATTACATTTTTATGAATTTTAGGAAGCAAGTAAAATACAGGGACCCGTGGATAATCACATGTTAAAAAGTTTATAGTCTCATTGTCCAATGTCCCTTGGGTAAGTGCATCCTGTAATAGTATGTCAATCTCTTTCTTAATTGCTATTGTAGGGTCCTGAGCAATACATTTATAATGGGATGGATTCCTTAACTGCTTCTCAGCTTCCTCCATATAGTCTTTCTTGTCCATAACCACAAAAAAAAAAAAAAAAAGCCAATGGGCTGGGGGGAAGTGAGAAAGCCTGCTATATTAGCAATTAGCAAAAGTTTGCTAATCCTAATTAAAATAAAAATTGTAAAAAAGATTAGAAGTTAGGAGGTTACCTTGACATGGTTGGAAGGCTTTTTATTCATGTAATCACAGTAATGTGTACCTAACCCCTTTGTTTATAATGTATGCCAGTGTGCAGATCATTTGATATTGTATGGGGCCCAGGAATGTGCATTGATTATCTTTTCTTTATTTGTATAAATATATATGCAGTACACATTGTAATATGTGTAACATGTGATATATTATCTAATAATTGGCCAATCAATATGGGAATAATTGCAATAATAGAAATAGTGATATAAGATAATAAGATCATAGAATAACTTAAGGTTCGTACACACATGTGGGTGTCAACCCGTGACACATGATGTGTACGAACGGCCGTTTCGACCGATTATTGGCCTGTGTATGGGCACTTTATTGGACGAAACGATGATAAAGTGCCCATACACTGGCCGATCTTCAGCCGAAATGATCGTTTGTACACATCACGCATCACCTTAAGTTATTCTATGATCTTATTATCTTATATCTCTATTTCTATTATTGCAATTATTCCCATATTGAATATTCCCATATTGAATATTCCCATAGATTGTTACATAGAATGTTCTATAGATTGTTACATAGACTGTTACATAGAATGTCCCATAGACTGTTACATAGATTGTTACATAGAATGTCCCATAGATTGTTATATAGACTGTTACATAGATTGTTACATAGACTGTTTAATAGATTGTTACATAGAATGTTACATAGACTGTTACATAGACTGTTACATGGGCAGCACGGTGGCTCAGTGGTTAGCACTGATGTAGTCCTGAGTTCGATTCCACCCTTGGACACATCTGCAAGGAGTTTGTATGTTCTCCCCGTGCTTGCGCGGGTTTCCTCCACAATAAGAAAGACATACTGATAGGTTGTAGGTGTCAAATAAATGCTTAGATAGTAAGTTCTTCGGGGCAGGGAGTGATGTGAATGTATACATGTAATTGTAAAGCACTACGGAAGATGTTGACGCTATATAAATCCACAATAATAATAATAATAATAAACTGTTACTTAGCTTGTTACATAGAATGTCCCATAGACTGTTATATAGATTGTTACATAGATTGTTACATAGACTGTTACATAGACTGTTATATAGTTTGTTACATAGATTTTTACATAGACTGTTACATAGATTGTTACATAGACTGTTATATAGATTGTTACATAGACTGTTACATAGATTGTTACATAGACTGTTATATAGCCTGTTATATAGATTGTTACATAGATTGTTACATAGACTGATACATAGATTGTTACATAGACTGTTATATAGATTGTTACATAGATTGTTACATAGACTGTTACATAGACTGTTACATAGACTGTTACATAGACTGTTATATAGACTGTTATATAGATTGTTACATAGACTGTTACATAGATTGTTACATAGATTGTTACATAAGAGTTATAGAGATTGTTATAGAACTGTTATATAGACTGTTACATAGACTGTTACATAGACTGTTTATAGACTGTATAATAGACTGTTATATAGACTGTTAATAGATGTTCATAGATTGTTACATAGACTGATACATAGATTGTTACATAGACTGTTACATAGATTGTTCATAGACTGTTACATAGATTGTTACATAGACTGTTACATAGATTGTTACATAGACTGTTATATAGATTGTTATATAGACTGTTATATAGACTGTTACATAGACTGTTACATAGACTGTTATATAGACTATATCTGTTGTATTCAATTAGATCAACTGGACTTGAAATGTAGTTCTTGAAGACGTTTCGCTAGTCATCCGACTGGCTTTCTCAATTCAGAGAATTGCATAAAAAGCATATTTCTAATCATTTTGGGGAGAAAACCCTCAAACTTGTACGGCAATATGAAAAGACAGTAAGGAAATTGGCAGACTACAGAAACCACCTGCGATTTAACCTCCGATGCAGACAACAAAGGCTAGTACCATGCAGTATACGTCTGGATTCCACGGTTAAAGGCATCAGAGCCAAACAGATACTGCAAAAGGCTCAAACACAGCTCCTAAGTGAACGGGTACGACAGACACATTTTACAGTCGATGCTTTAATGCACAACATTAGTCAACTAGAACAGAACCTGGCCTCACAGCTACCTGTGTCCATCTGGGAAAGAGTGATGGAGTTCACCAAACAAGCACAGCTTTCTCAGCACTATAAGGGCAAACAAAGGCAACAGAACAAGTTCTCTATTCTGTCATCCCAGAACAGCCCCAAAGGAGAACAACTACCTTGGATACAAAAGGAGGGAAGTGTCACTTCATCAAACAAGGAGGAATGGGTGAGAAACTTGTCTAACAGGACCCTGACCCAGCCAGAAATGGAAGTCCTTGCTAAGGGCTTGAATTTTGCCATCACCCCTAAAGCCATCCCCGTGGTGGATATTATAGCAGCCACAGAAGCCTCTATCCACAGTAATAAGGTATCACAGAGTGAGGCAGAACAACTTCGCCTTAAGGTATCTGCAGTCTTAGCCAGTGCTAAAACTCCTTCATCTAACCTGACTACACAGGAAAGAAGAGCCTTAACATCCCTCAAGAAAGATTCCAGTATCACCATTCTACCGGCAGATAAAGGAAGATGCATAGTGGTACTCAACACCTCAGACTACCATGATAAGGTGACCATGCTCCTGGCCGATAACAACACATATGAGGCTTTAACAAGGGATCCCACCAGCCGTTACAAGAAAAGAGTCATAGACTTACTACAACAGCTTCAAAAGGATAAAGCCATGATGAGCAATGTATCATCGCCTCTACCCTGGTGAGGACATCCATGCATATATGGACTCCAAAGATACATAAGGAAGGGGCCCCACTAGACCTATAGTCAGCAACATCAACTCTGAACATACAAGGTGGCAAAATATCTAGCTAACATCTTAGGACCTTTGGTGGGAAGTTCTAAGCATCACATCCAGAACTCTCAGGATTTCACCAACAAGATTGAAGATATAGTACTCGGTGTAGAAGAAACTATGGTGTCCTATGATGTGACATCTCTCTTCACTTGTATACCCACCAAGGAGGCTGTTGACATGGTGAGAAAACGGCTGGGCCAAGACAGCACTCTTACCAGCAGAACTGATCTCAACCCAGAACAGGTGTGTTCCTTGTTGGACTTGTGCCTGAATACCACCTATTTCAAATACAGGGATAAGTTCTATAAGCAAAAACATGGATGTGCTATGGGATCTCCAGTTTCACCCACTGTGGCCAACCTTTACATGGAGGAGGTAGAAACACAGGCGCTTAATACCTTTAAGGGCATAGCACCCAGCCACTGGTTCAGATATGTTGATGACACCTGGGTTAAAATCCACCAGAAGGAAGTACAAGCTTTCACAGAACACATTAATGCGGTGGACCAAAACATTAAATTCACAAGGGAAGAGGTACAAAACAACAAACTGGCTTTCTTGGACTGCTTGGTAGAAGTTAAGGAAAATGGTAAACTGGAAGTAGAGGTTTACAGAAAACCAACACACACAGATCAGTATTTGATGTTTGACTCCCACCACCCTTTAGATCACAAGCTGGGGGTCATCAGAACCCTGCAACACAGAGCCGAGAACATCCCCACTAGCACAGAGGCGAAGGCTAAAGAAATGAAACATCTCAGAGGAGCCCTTAAAACTTGTGGATATCCAGACTGGGCCTTTGTCAAAAGAAGTAGAAGGAAAGAAAAGAACACAAATACCAACAGTGAAGGGGAAAAGCAAGACAGGAGGAAGAACATGGTCATCCCATATGTAGCAGGGGTCTCCGAGAAATTAAGAAGAATTTTCAAAAAACATCGTATCCCTGTCTGCTTTAAACCGAACAACACACTGAGGCAGCAATTGGTACATCCGAAAGACCCAATACCTAAACACAAGAAAAGCGACATCATATATGCAGTGCAGTGCAGTGAAGAATGCTCTGATTTGTATGTGGGGGAGACCAAACAGCAACTGCATCAACGTATGGCCCAGCACAGAAGAGCCAATTCCTCGGGTCAGGACTCAGCCGTGTATCTGCATCTTAAGGATAAAGGACATACCTTTGAAGATTGTAATGTTAACATACTGGCGAAGGAACGTGACTGGTTCAAGAGAGGTGTTAAGGAGGCCATTTATGTGAAAATAAAGAAACCAAGCCTAAATAGAGGTTGGGGGGGGTTCGACACGGGTAAATTTAAGACCCACATTGTTCAGCAATAATGAAGAGTATAGAACCAAATTTACTCAAATTCTGAATAAATGCTCACTAGATATCATCCTATTGACCATTGACCACACCAAAAAAGAATTGGCCGCTCTTAAACCTGATATTGACAAAGTCGAACTACAACTCTCTACTTGTCTCGATAGCAGTGTCCTATCCACCTTTAAAGCAGAGATGGAGGACAGGCTTAAACGCTATCGTGCGGAAGGTGAGAAACGTAAAAGAAACAAATTTGACCGTGATCTATATGATTACCAGATGGGTCGAGTTTACCAATGGGGACGAGCGTTGGCCGGAACCGGAAGTGAACGGAGGCCTTGGACAACACATCCGAAAAGATCTCGCTCAGCGCCGGATATTTCGGGTGAGCGTGACAGCGGTGTACCAAGTGGACACGAGTCTACCCCTTTTCGGAAAGGACGCCAGCCCGCCGCAGGTGGAGGAGTGGCCGCAGATGGAGACGATGGCGGGGGCACCGGGAAATCGACGCTCAGTCAGAGGGGGAGACAGCTCAAACCGATAAAAGGCAAGTGATCTTTAATTTATCTGCTGTACCCCTGACTGATGATCAAAGTGGGGCACTTTCCAAGGGACTGGGTTTTGTGCCCACATTTATAAGTAATAAGCTACAAATTGACATTGATTTATACAAGTTTTTTCGCTCTATGAGACTCAAGGCTTTCTTTGCCACTAAACCTGATTGTATCAAGTCCCAAATTGAACGAACTGGTGACTCATTACGGGTTAGTGACTTTGGTATCACTAAGAAGAGCACTTTTGTTCCACCTACTTCCTCGGCTCCGGTTGAGACCTTCATACAACAAGTTTTGAATGAAACTAATAAAATTAATATTGCAGATTTAAAAAATAATTTTGTTAATATCTCTAACAGGGAGAGGGAAGCTCTGAATGATCTGGCCAATGATAGCAGGATAGTCATTTGCCCCTCCGATAAGGGCGGTGCCATTGTCATTCTTGACACCAGCTATTATGTGGCGGAGATCAAACAGCAGCTTGCTGATCCCAATGTTTACTGTAAGTTATCCTTTGATCCATTGCCACGTATCAAAAAATCTATTAATGATTGTCTTCATATATATGTTGAAAAAGGTGTGTTAAACATTGATGATAAGGAGAAACTGTGTGTCCCATTTCCCAGGACCCCAGTGCTGTATACTCTACCTAAAATACATAAGGACCCGGCTAGGCCACCGGGTCGCCCCATTGTATCGGGGCCAAGTGGCTTGAGAAAGGGACCTAGAAAGGTACCGAGAAAGGTACCGAAACGTTGCCTACACTATGTTGTATTGAACACAATAAAAGATTTGGATGAATAAGACCTGGGAGTGCGTTGAATCCAATTACATACGCTTTCCTGTGTGTGGATGTGGAAAGTCTTTTCCTGACAGCATATAACCACATGTTGTGCAGTTAGGGCATCGATAGCACCCCATTTTAGGGACACCAAACCCCCCCCCCCCCCATTCTTAGGGGCTTTTTGCAAGTCATTCATCACCAACATACTTCTTAGATTACGTCCCTTTCTATAGGCAAACCTCACTTTACTATTAGCAAAGGGCAAGGACGAATCTCTCTTAATCATTTCCCAATGTTTACGTACCACTGATTTTATCTCTTGGTTGAAGGAGGAATAGCTCATAGGGAATACTAGCCACTCATCTTTCTTGGCAATAGAGTTACTGACTTCATCATGTTTATAGGACCCCTATAGAGACCGTTTGGTCTTGCCCTTGAACCATGCCTAGGTTGTTAATTTGCTCAGTACGATCTGAGCATCTTTGAACCATCCAACACCAATCAGTATAAATTACTGTTAGGAACATTCCAAGGAGAGTGCAATCTGGGAAGAAGAGGACCGTTACAGAACCTGAAATGCAAGCTTCGCGGATATTTCAAGGAAAAGCAGGGGTATAGAATTCAAATGATTTTCAAATGGAAGAAGAATTTTGGAAGAAATAACTAGGCATGCATAAACTAAGAATTTTAAATATAATATTTTCCACTGAACTTTTCATTTAAGATTAGCCCTCTGTACCTTAGATTGAAAATGGCAACAGATGCAACATGTTTACACAAACATAGGCCCTTTGAAGTTGATTTCACTAGGGAGATTCATTTCCCTCTAAATTGTTTCTATCTTGGGTGGGTAAGAGTAGGGAAGGGTATATATAATCAGCGAGTTGCTTGATTTAACACAAGGCCTTTGATGATTGCATGGGTCATTCCAATGTTATTTGGTGATAGTAGAGGGTATATGCAGTTGTTGTGATGCATATATGAATATATTGTTTTATTATAGATAGTAGTATCTAGAATTTCCTTGATTCAACTACTTGTTTTCCCTTTCAGGGTTGTTACCATATCTCTAATATATGTGTTTTGATTCTGTGGACCATGAGCCAATCTCACCATCTTCGCTGATTGATTTCCTTGTGGAAGTATTTTTGTTTTTTAAAGAAGCTTTGTCTATTTGTTTTTTTCAGTTATTATATCGTTGTAATTCCATTTGTGCCAATTGCCAAGTAGCTTGTTTTGTGGGTGTGGGGTTGCTAATATATGTTTTCACAGCGTCTTGTACGTTTTATTAGGACAGTTTCTTTTTCAGTAGTTTTGTTTTTTAACTCTGTTTTTCATTTCAAGGTTTAGATAGTCCCCCAGTATTATTTTAAATGTTTCCCATTTTGTTCCGATGGGTACTGTGTCATTATTTAGAGAGAGATAATGCTCAAGTTTATCCTCTATTATAACCTGGTGTGGTATAATGGTGAGCCAAAAAGGATGGACACTTCTCACTCTATTCATTAAGGGGGGTCCATCTCTTCTTAAACTTTGTTACTGGGGAATGATCAAGACCTTCCTCTCGTATGGTGAGTAATTGTATCTATATTGTTTAACTACTGCGTTTTTGCTCACAAATACGTGATCTATCTGCATACGTATTATGATATACTGATTTGCATAGTGAAAGATTTTTTTGTGGGATATTTTAACCTCCATACGTCCACCCATTGCACTCTCAAATATAATATTGGTATAATTGCTTTTGTCGGTTGTTGTGGGGGGAATCGGTCAATTGTTCCATTCATTACATTGTTAAAGTCCCCTACACAGATTATTTGAGCTTGTGGGAAACTGGAGGGGTAAACTTGATAGCAGTTTTAGGGGGTTCAGTGTTTTCCCGGAGGTGGATCATTTATTTATTATAACAACATACTGTATCAAATTCACCTCATAGCTTATACAGATGTAGTTTTCATTCTTATCAGTCATGTTTTGATTATTTTATGATTCAGGATTAGAAATGAGCACTGAACTCTCTGGAATAGGCACTATGTATATACTTGACTATCCTCCCTTTTGAGATAGCATATTGTTGTGGGTAATAGGTGCTTTTCTTAAAGGCAAATTATATTTGCTTGGAGTGATCTATCAACAGAGAATACAGCAAGTCTCTTTTTAGGATCATTAGACCCCTTATCCATGATATTATATTAATTTGTGTGCCCATCTATAATACTTATTCTCATACTTAAGGGGAGAAAAAGGGAAGGGAAAGAAAAGGAAAAAAAAAAAAGGAATTGCTACTTTAACCCTTTCACCCTGCCACAGATCGTATATTCACGATCTGTGCAGTGAATACTCAAACTGCCACAGATCGTGAATATACGATCTGTGGCTGGCCCTTATAAAAAAAATTGCCCCCCCCCGCTAGTGGGCAATCGGGGGGCAGCATCCAACTGCCCCCTAGCCCCCTCAATCCCCCTCGGTTGTGTCCAATCCGAGGGGGGGATCGGAAGTTAGTATAGTATATTATTTTGAGGTTGAATAAGACATAAGTCCATCCAGTCCAACCCATCTAGCAATATCCTCATTGCCTGCCTAACTGTTGATCCAGAGGAAGGCAAAAACCCCCACCAAATTTATGAAGGGGAAAAATTCCTTCCTGACTCCAAGTGGCAATCAGAAATTTCCATGGATCAACTCTACTTTATGTATCAATACCATAACTTGTAACATTCCTTTTGCAGAAACTCATCCACCAGCTTTTTTTTTTAAACTGACCAATGAACCTGCCATTACAACGTCCACTGAAGACGTTTCCATAGCCTTACCGTTCTCACGTGAAAAAACCCTTTCCGAGCTTGAAGCCTAAACCTTTTTCTTCAAGTCTTAAGGGATGTCCTCGTGTCCTTTGACATGTTCTATGGTGAACAATGCCCCAGATAGTTTTATTGTATGGCCCGTTAATGTTTTATACCCAGTAATCATATCCCCACGCAAGCGCCTTTTCTCTTCCCAGCGTACATTTGTAACTTTTCCTTTTCAGTCTCCTTCATATTCAAGCTCCCCCAATCCCCTATTAATTTAGTTGCCCTTCTCTGAACCCTTGCATTTCAAGATGTCCTTTTGTACACGATTTCCAAATTGCACTGCATATTTCCAAATGAGGCCTTACCAATGCTTTGTAAAGAGGAGAATTACATTTTCCTCTCTTGAATGCGATACCACCTTTATTACAAACAATACCATGCTGGCTCTGGCGTTGCCGCCGCCTGGCACTGCTTGCTACCTTTAAGTTTGTTATCCACCAAAACTCCAAGATCCCTTCCAACAGGGATTCACTTAACACGAGCCATTTATAGTATAAGTAGAGCACAAGTATTTTTAAGTCCAAATGCATCACCTTACATTTATCAACATTGAATTTCATCTGCCACTTAGCAGCCCAATGTGATAATCTATCTAGATCCCCTTGCAACGATAGCACATCCTCTGAAGTTTTTAATGGTCGACAAAGTTTTGTGTCGTCAGCAAACACAGAAACCTTGCTGACATACCCACTTCCAAATCATTAATAAATAGATTAAATAGAAGCGGCCCCAACACAGAACCCTGTGGCATCACCCCACTTAGCACTTTAGTCCATAATGATGAAGCCCCATTAACAACTACTCTCTGCATCCTATTCTTTAACCAATTTTCTATCCATGTACAAATGTGACTCCCCAGTACCAACAGACCTTAGCTTTATTCATTAGTCGCCTATGGGGGACTGTATCAAAAGCCTTTGCAAAATCCAAGTAAACTACATCTACTGCTTATAACCAGTTATCCCTACCTGTAGCCGGGTCCCGCATGGTGAAACCGTCCCTCGTGGAGGAAGTAGTTGGAGCGGAAAGGAGACCGCGGTGATGTCACGTGCTTCCTCCTTCACACCGGGTCTTCCCTTGAAGTGGTAGGATGCTGCCCCCTGGTGGGTCTAGTGGAGGTACTGCACTGTGATCTCATTCAGATCACACTGCAGTACCTGGTATAGTAACTCAAAGTTCCATTCACAATAGGATTTTTTTCTTTTGATCTCTGGGGACAGAGATCAAATTTGGTGATCACTTCTGATCACCAAATTATTGATCTTTGCCAATGAACGAAAAATCACTTCCTGGAAAATGATTTCCGGAAGTGATTTTTCCGATCGGATTTCGAATTGGAAAACGGGCATTTATGCCAGTATTCCAAGTTCAGTAATCATTCCCTAAATGATTTGATGATCATCTTTGGGAATGATCCAAAAAAAGGGGGAAATGCACACACACAAAAATCTTAAAGTGATACACACACTTTTTTTTTTTTTAACCTAAAAACTATAATTAGCAAAAACTTTGTCTTCTCCAAGCTTCCCATGTCCCCGGTGATATCGGTAAAAGTAAACGTGGATCATTATTTGTTCGATTTCAAAGGGAAACTTGAATAGCTTACTATTTTTAGTAGGAATTTTGCAGAGGTACCAAAAAAAAGACCGGATTGAATTTTTTAGGATCAGTAAAGTGTGCAAAAACTTGTGTGACTCTCCGTACTAACTGGTTTTTCACTAAAATACCACGAAAAGGGGGAGTGGGGATAGGGGTGGGTTTGTGGCTTTTTTTTTTATTTTTCTTGGTTTGCAATTGCACATGGATCCCATTTGAGCTAGTTGGTGGCCCCGTCTCCTGTTTGCACCCACCATATGGCATATACCGTTTGATTCAGGACATTGGGAGAATTGCCATTTAGTGGTTTTTTTTACTTGCCAAGTGGGTTTAGTTAGGATTTCAACCATTGAGTTCCTCGTCTTATTTTTATTTTTTTCACATTATGCACATCTCCTAAAAGCACGGAGTTCTATGAATAACAGCATCTGGAATTCTTCAGTTATTGAAGCACGATACCATCAGGTAGCTGAAGGTGTGTACTCCAAAATAATAGTTTTGTGGGGGTATTTCCAAGTTGATTAGGCTGTTCAAATTACAGACACTTTAATTTTTTTCTTGTAATTGCATTTGTGCATGCGTCCCATTTGACCTAGTTGTGGCCACGTCTCTGTGTACATCCCACCATAGCATACCGTTTGATTCAGAACTGTGGGAGAGTGATATTTAGTGGGGGGTTTATTTGTGGGGGGCATTCCAAGTTTGGGCTGTTTGAAATTACAGAGAACTTTGATTTTTTCTTCTAATTACACTTGTGGATGTGTCCCATTTGAGCTAGTTGGTGGCCCACGTCTCGTGTGCACCCACACATATGGCATAACCGTTTGATGCAGGATATGTGGGAGATGACTTTTAGTGGGTTTTTTTGCTTGTCAAGTTGGTTTAGGTAGGATTTCAATCCTTGAATCATCTTATTTATTTTTCACAAACCTCCTAAAACACCAGAGTTCTTTTGGATCACTGGGTCTGGAATTCTTCATGCATGTATGAAAGCATGGCACTGTAACGTAGCAGGAGTGTGTAGATTCCAAAAATATATAGTTTGTGGGGGAATTTCCATGTTTCGGGACTGTTTCAAATTACAGAGCACTTTGATTTTTTCTTGTAATTACACTTGTGCATGCGTCCCATTTTGAGCTGTTGGTGGCCACGTCACTGTTTGTTGGCCACGTCATGAGGTTTTGGCATGATTTTCGACCTTTTTGAATGTTGTTTTGATAATTTTTGGAAAATCTGGTAAATTGCAAACTTCTACGAAGAACTGCGCCCACATCATTGATGTATGAATGAACGAATGAGCGTTACATAGCTGAAGGTGTGTAGATTTCAGGAATATATAGTTTGTGGGGGGTATTTCTGAGTTGGGGGGGTGTTTTGTGGAAAAACTGCGACTGTTCAAATACAAAACTGGCTAATTTTTTTTTTGCTGCTACTGACATTTGGCACGTCTCTGGGTACACCATGAATGTGGCATACCGTTTTATTCAGGAGGGGTTAGGCTTTCATATTTGAGATGCGTTTGAACTTTCCTCCACAGTTTTTAGCTGAAATTCGCATTGGATTTTTGTCTCTGATTTTACAGTTGGAAAAAAAGGAAAATTTGAGAAAATAACTTACAATTGGACGAAGAGCTGCATCCGGGTATCTGCATTTGATCGAAACTAACCTCCTCATAAATCCTGCGGATGTGTAGTTTCTAAAATATCTCACTGGGGGGATATTTTAGTTAATTTGGTAGATATTCTATGTTAACTGTCAGTAGTGGTTATACATTTTAATTTGGTGTATATTCTTGAAGGTGCAGTTTTAGTTTGGGGGGGGGGTCTCCTGTACAGGAAAATTGGGTAACTACATATATCTGGTATCGTTGTACTCGGAGTATCAGAGCTTTTAGAAACAGTAAGATTTTCGTGTGTAACCTTAAGATAACTATAGTAAAAATGGGAAAAATCCATGAAATTTTCAAATTTTTTTTTTACATATTTTACCCATAATTCCAGTAAAATTTCCAGAAAGTTACAAAATTATGTTACCATGTTAAAGTACACTTTGTGCTGAAAAAAACAATGTATAATATTCCTGATTTACTGCAAGGTTTCCTACTGTAAAATTAGTCTAAAGCGATTAAGGGCAAAATCCTGAAATTCTTCTGGCAGTTAACGCAAAAAAAAAAAATGAAATTCTTCTGGCAGTGAAAGGGTTAAAGATCATTTTCGTTATTTTATAAGTAGCCATCTTGTATACATTTTGCCAGTGCACATTAAACTGCTTTAGTAGTGGTTTCGTAGTTGTTGCATTGTATTAGTTCCATAATTGGTACTCCTAATGATGAAATCTCAATACACATACATATAATCATAGCTTTTCTGGTGGCTTTTTATCCCGGGGTCATTATTAGTGTTTTATACATTATATAGAAATAAATCTTGGGATTCATGCATGGTGGGAACATTTGGTGTGAGGTTTAACATTATCTTTGGGCAGTATTATCAGGTTTCTGTTAGCTGTATACCCATTACTGCTTTTTTCCTTTTTGGTTTTCTGTCACAGTAAATACCAAACTTTTTGTATTTTGCTTTTTGATTATGACTCTGCTAAAGGAGACATAAGGGGAAGGGGATCCTGGGGATGGGGTTTAGGGAAGTTATAACACATATTACAATAAAACTGTCTTCTAATATGAGGTTAACCATGCAGGTTTTCTCTATATTATGGATATATACAACATATATATACCAAATATTTTTTATGTACATACTTAGCTTTTTATACATGTCCTGTGTTGAAAGGGAAACATACGGGAAAGGGGTCCCTGGGGATGGGGTTAGGGAAGTTAAAACTCTTAATAACGGTAAACTGTCCTCTACCATAAAGGTTAAAACGTGTGAGTTTTTTCTTATGCTTGTAATCACCACCTATTGGTGTTGAAGTTGGGGGGATGCACTTGCCGTGCGGTTTTTATAGAACCTTTGGATCTTCCCTGTTAAGTAGTACATTTACCAACAATTATATATACACATATACATAACCAGAGTATTTTCATAAACTCAAGAGGGTTTGACAGGTTGACCTGTCCTATCACACACATATAATACTTTTTTGGAGTGGACTCCCAAACAATCATTACACATCACAAACGGTCCACACATATTTGATTTATGTGCCAGACTTAAAAGGTTTTTTAAAGGGACTGTAAACTCCCCTAAACCCCAAAAAAGAACTATGTGCCATTCGTTTCTATTATTCACAGGAGGTGAGAATTCTCACCTCCCTGTAATAATAGGACGCTCGGGGGACCTGGAACTTACCTTACCCGCCGCTCCACTCTAGGTCTAGGTCATCGATTTTTTGGCGCGCAATGTCTACTCTTGGTTAGTTGGGTTATTTTTGGCCCATAGGTGTAACAGTATCTTCCCCATTGGAAATTCTCTGCTCTGTGTCTCCCACCCGCTGCGTCTTTGCATGTCTGAGTAAAAGGTCAGATCTCACCTCCTCCAAAATGTCCGGTAAGTGATCTCTTCTGTCTCCTGGATTGCAGCTAGGACCTTGCCTTGGTCCTCCTGTGCGGGTTGTGATGGTGGGGTGGCTTCTCCCGTTACTCATATTAATGCTGGGGATTCCATGCCGTGGAGGCCTCTGTGGTTGGTCAGAGGAAGTTGGGGAAAGCGCGCGAACAGGTTTCCTCCCCACCTCACATGCCAGGCAAACTTTTGTAATTTCTTCTTTGCTGCGAATGCTGCTTTTTGGGATTTAGACCTCGTCATCTGGGTTGGCCAGCTGGGTTATCCATGGTGTAACAGTGGGTCCATTTGTGTGCTGGGTATTAGCCTCGGATATTGGTTTTGTGCGGGAGCTCTGCCGCCGTGCGACTACTCATCAAGCGCTCGCTCCGCGCGCCCCCCCTTTCATTATGTTCATATATTTAGCTATGTTGCATAAACTAATAATCATAAGTCATGCAACATGTATATTCATGTTATTTGAAGCATATGGGAATTTGTTTGCTCAAATATGCAAGAATGTTTGTGGAGGGCTTGTTTGGAAAAATCTTAACATTCTAACCATACATTCAAACAGTTTAAGTTGATGGATTGTTTTACTTTATCTAATGTTGGCACTATCAAGAAGTGTGATTTGGCACCAGGATCCTACCGGTGACAGGCACCCATAAATGCAGTCATTGTCAAAATGCTTCTGCCAGAGGCCCATCAGCCACTAGCATGAACCAAAACATTAAACAGTCTGTTTGAGCACAAATAAAGCAGGAATAATCAAGGTTATGTATGCTGGTCATAAATTTAAGTACAGATTCTTAAAATATTTGCTACAATGGTTCTTCTGAATGTTACTTTTGGGTACCTTGTGTCTAGTCCATTATGTATAGTGCTATTGGTTACAAATATTATTTCAGGGAATATACTGCAAAATTATGTTAATTATTACTTTACATATTGGGCATGTTACCTGCAGTCTACACCAGTAAGTGTATTGCCATTAGTTATACATATTACCCCAGTACGATCAGCACACTGATGCTAGCACTTGGACATATCACATATGGGTGTAGGTATGTACCTTGCTATAAGTTAAAATAAAGACAAGTATAATAAGAGCTATCTTGGCATACATGTTGTCCAGTAAGAGCAATGCTATTGGTTATACACATTACCCTAGTACACTTGTTTCTGTCTCCTGAGCATGTTTCATACAGCCTAGACCTTTGTAAGGGTATCTATAGTGGAAAAAACACATCATTACCCCATTGCAAAGTTAAATTCATGTACTCTGTGCTGCCTTTATCCTACCTCTGTCAGTGACTTTGTTATTCCATGTTGTCATATCTCTCTGCAGCTAACCACACAGCTTATCATGTGCAGTAGGAGTTAAAAGTTCAGCATCCTGAAAACACACACCGACACACAGTGGCCAATAGAAAGCAAGGTGTCCTGGAGACACGGAAGAGAAGGGAGAACAGTAGTTTGCTACTGAAATACGATCTCTCTCTTTGTGACCCATCATCAATCAGTGAAAGCTATGAAGAAGGGGGGTCAAGTGCAGCCTTATCTCTGCAGTCAAAGCTACATCTCTCCCCGATAATGTTCTTATCTCATGTTTTGTTCACACAGAGCAGGGAGAGGGAGGGACTTGAGCAGGGAAGAGGATCACATCACAGATTTGACTGACAGTACAAGTAGGAGTACAGCAATTGCTCCGTATTCTTCTATATGTGTATCTCAGGACGAGAGGGAATCTGGGGTTTGGGATAATTATAGAACACATGGAGGGAAAGAAAAAAAAGTTCATTTTCTCACTATAGATGCCCTTTAAGTACAATGCTATTTGATTTACAACCACTCCAAACAATCCAGTAGACAAAAATACAGAATCTGGACATTATACATGCAGCCCAGCCCATTACTAATTGTAATTGTATCTATACTGTTAGCTGCGTTTTTGCTCTTTGCTCACAATCGTAATCTAATCTGGATAGCGTATTATGAGATCTGATTTGCACGTGAAAGACTTTTTGTGGGATATTTTAACCTCCATAACGTCCACCCATTGCATCTCGAATATATTTGGGATAATGCTTGTTTGTCTGGTTGTTGTGGGGGGGAATCGGTCTAATGTTCCATATATATATATATATATATATATATATATTATATATATATTATATATATATATATATATATATATATAAATAAAACTGTGTATGCAGCAGCATCAACATATAACTCCAGCTAGGTAAGATGCAATAAAAGACTTTATTAGCTTGTCAGACATATGCAACGTTTCGGAAAGTATCCTTAATCAAGCAGTCAAACAAGCCTTGAATTTAATCACACGAATGGCATTATTAGTTAGAAACAGGAAATTGATACCATCAATACAATTACAATGTGTCACTTAGAAGTGGATACAAATCAAAGTTACAGTGACCCCCTGTGTTATATATCTGGAAAAGGAACACACCTATTATACAACACATATAAATCGTAATCCCTGTTCAGACCTGATGGGCTAAGCTTTTTAATCTATCAATCCACCAGACTTCCCTCCTTTTGAGGGCACGTTTGGAGTCTCCTCCCTTAAAGGGGTCCAATTTGATCTGCTCAAGAATAGTAAATTTAATTTGGTCTGCTGATGACCTTTTTCCACATAATGACGCGGTACAGGTAAAGTTGCTGCCGAGTTTGGATAGAGGACCTATGCTGTGGTGAGCCCTCATTTTCATTTTTTGCGTGGTCTCCCCACCTAGAGGATGCCCACTGGGCAAACCAAGACAACCCACATACCGTGATTCACATGTATAATGTCCATGTATTTTAAACTTTAAGACTTCCCTGTTCCGGGATGAATAAATTCATTACCCCTCAATACCATTTTACAACAGATGCCCCCCTACAAGGGAACATCCCCTTATTTCCACTCCTGAGCCACGATCCCCTTTCTTTGTCCAGGGGCCCTGATTGTGTTGGACGAGACCATAGACTTAATGGTTTTACCCCTCCTATATGAAATAAGAGGTGGTTGAGAAAATTCAACAATGTTAGTCAGGGTGTCCTGCACTAGAGGCCAAGTTTTCCGTACAATCCCTGCACCTGACGGCCATAAGGGTCATAGGAGGTCACAAGGGCATCCTCCTTTCTTTGTCACCCCTAATAGGCGTGACTCTTTATGGGTATCAATTTTCAATCGAGCATCCCTCATTACTGACTTGGGGTATCCCCTTTCTGCAATTCTCCTACACATGGAGTCAAAGCCCCTTTCTCTCTCTCATGTTTACTCGTAATTCGATCCACCCGTTTCAATTGACTGTACGGTATCGCCCGTTTAACAGTCTGGATGTTGACTAGTATACATTAATAGTTGATTCCTATCCGTTGTTTTTGGTATATCTGTGTATGTAAAATTGTCCTTCTCGTGTTACCAATATATCAAGAAAATTTATAGATGTATCATCACAGTCATATCAAACTTAATATTTGGGTGAGCCCCATTAAGCGTCGCGTGGAACCGCGATAGGGACTCAGCGTCGCCCGCCCCGCCAGAGGACGAACACGTCATCTATGTATCTCCACCAGGCCACACAGTGGTCCCGGTAGAGATCACTACGATACGTGCACGTCCTCAAACCAAACCATAAAGGTATTGGCATAGGCGGGCGCCGCATTAGAACCCATCGCGGTCCCACGCAACTGCAAATAGAACTCACCCATAAACGCAAAATAATTCTGAGTGAGTATAATCTCTAACACCACTCAAAATTAAATTTCTCTGAGCCGGAAGGAGACTTCCCGACTTTTCAAATAGCCAACGGACCGCTCTCATCCCATCATCATGTGGAATGGCCGTGTACAGACTAGCCACATCCAGTGTGGCCAGTATCAATGAATCTTCTGGGTTAATCTGAACCTCAGATAATTTCCTCAGAAATTCATTGCTGTCCCTCACATCAGGGAGTTCCCTGGACCAGTGGCCCCAGTGCTTTATCCACCAATATAGCCAATGGGCAAAAGACCGAATCCACCCCCGATACAATGGGGCGACCCGGTGGCCTAGCCCGGGTCCTTATGTTATTTTTGGTAGAGTATACAGCACTGGGGTCCTGGGAAATGGGACACACAGTTTCTTCCTTATCATCAATGTTTACAAACAACCTTTTTTCAACATATATATGAAGACAATCATTAATAGATTTTTTGATACGTGGCAATGATCAAGGAAACTTACAGTAAACATTGGGATCAGCAGCTGCTGTTTGATCTCCGCCACATAATAGCTGGTGTCAAGAATGACAATGGCACCTGCCCTATCGGAGGGGCAAATGACTATCCTGCTATCATTGGCCAGATCATTCAGAGCTTCCCTCTCCCTGTTAGAGATATTAACAAAATTATTTTTTAAATCTGCAATATTATTTTATTAGTTTCATTCAAAACTTGTTGTATGAAGGTCTCAACCGGAGCCGAGGAAGTAGGTGGAACAAAAGTCTCTTCTTAGTGATCCAAGTCACTAACCCGTAATGAGTCACCAGTTCGTTCAATTTGGGACTTGATACAATCAGGTTTAGTGCAAAGAAAGCCTTGAGTCTCATAGAGCGAAAAACTTGTATAAATCATGTCAATTTGTAGCTTATTACTTATAAATGTGGGCACAAAACCCAGTCCCTTGGAAAGTGCCCCACTTTGATCATCAGTCAGGGGTACAGCAGATAAATTAAAGATCACTTGCCTTTTATCGGTTTGAGCTGTCTCCCCCTCGACTGAGCGTCGATTTCCCGGTGCCCCCGCCATCGTCTCCATCTGCGCCCCCTCCTCCACCTGCGGCGGGCTGGCGTCCTTTCCGAAAAGGGGTAGACTCGTGTCCACTTGGTACACCGCTGTCACGCTCACCCGAAATATCCGGCGCTGAGCGAGATCTTTTCGGATGTGTTGTCCAAGGCCCTCCGTTCACTTCCGGTTCCGGCCAACGCTCGTCCCCATTGGTAAACTCGACCCATCGGTAATCATATAGATCACGGTCAAATTTGTTTCTTTTACGTTTCTCACCTTCCCAACGATAGCGTTTAAGCCTGTCCTCCATCTCTGCTTTAAAGGTGGATAGGACACTGCTATCGAGACAAGTAGAGAGTTGTAGTTTCGACTTTGTCAATATCAGGTTTAAGAGCGGCCAATTCTTTTTTGGTGTGGTCAATGGTCAATAGGATGATATCTAGTGAGCATTTATTCAGAATTTGAGTAAATTTGGTTCTATACTCTTCATTATTGCTGAACAATGTGGGTCTTAAATTTACCCTAGCTGGAGTTATATGTTGATGCTGCTGCATACACAGTTTTATTTTGGATTTTTACCTGCAGCTGTGCATCCTGATTGCCTATTGAGTGTGCTGCCGACCTGTTTGCATTGGATATTTCTATATAGTCTGCTTTTGCACCTCTGAATATGGAACACACTGAATTGGATTCATTTGGTTACACTGAAAATGATGCCTGTGATATACTTGGGACTTTTACATGCCTAGAGACTTTTTGACTGCACCATTGAGTGACCAACTACAGAAACGGTATGAGTGGTTAATGAAGAGGGATATTGATATGGAGCTGCACGGCATTACCCTGTCGGAATACTACCTACAAAAGAGGATTCCGCGGGGTTTCGGGTAATTTAAGACCCACATTGTTCAGCAATAATGAAGAGTATAGAACCAAATTTACTCAAATTCTGAATAAATGCTCACTAGATATCATCCTATTGACCATTGACCCACACAAAAAGAATTGGCCGCTCTTAACCTGATATTGACAAAGTCGAACTACAACTCTCTACTTGTCTCGATAGCAGTGTCCTATCCACCTTTAAAGCAGAGATGGAGGACAGGCTTAAACGCATCGTGCGGAAGGTGAGAAACGTAAAAGAAACAAATTTGACCGTGATCTATATGATTACCAGATGGGTCGAGTTTACCAATGGGACGAGCGTTGGCCGGAACCGGAAGTGAACGGAGGCCTTGGACAACACATCCGAAAAGATCTCGCTCAGCGCCGGATATTTCGGGTGAGCGTGACAGCGGTGTACCAAGTGGACACGAGTCTACCCCTTTTCGGAAAGGACGCCAGCCCGCCGCCAGGTGGAGGAGTGGCCGCAGATGGAGACGATGGCGGGGGCACCGGGAAATCGACGCTCAGTCAGAGGGGGAGACAGCTCAAACCGATAAAAGGCAAGTGATCTTTAATTTATCTGCTGTACCCCTGACTGATGATCAAGTGGGGCACTTTCCAAGGGACTGGGTTTTGTGCCCACATTTATAAGTAATAAGCTACAAATTGACATTGATTTATACAAGTTTTTTCGCTCTATGAGACTCAAGCTTTCTTTGCCACTAAACCTGATTGTATCAAGTCCCAAATTGAACGAACTGGTGACTCATTACGGGTTAGTGACTTTGGTATCACTAAGAAGAGCACTTTTTTTCCACCTACTTCCTCGGCTCCGGTTGAGACCTTCTACAACAAGTTTTGAATGAAACTAATAAAATTAATAGGCAGATTTAAAAAATAATTTTGTTAATATCTCTAACAGGGAGAGGGAAGCTCTGAATGATCTGGCCAAGGATAGCAGGATAGTCATTTGCCCCTCCGATAAGGGCGGTGCCATTGTCATTCTTGACACCAGCTATTATGTGGCGGAGATCAACAGCAGCTTGCTGATCCCAATGTTTACTGTAAGTTATCCTCTGATCCATTGCCACGTATCAAAAAATCTATTAATGATTGTCTTCATATATATGTTGAAAAAGGTGTGTTAAACATTGATGATAAGGAGAAACTGTGTGTCCCATTTCCCAGGACCCCAGTGCTGTATACTCTACCAAAAAACATAAGGACCCGGCTAGGCCACCGGGTCGCCCCATTGTATCGGGGGTGGATTCGGTCTTTTCCATTGGCTATATTGGTGGATAAAGCACTGGGGCACCTGGTCCAGGGAACTCCCTCGTATGGTGAGGGAGCAATGAATTTCTGAGAAATTATCTGAGGTTCAGATTAACCCAGAAATTCATTGATACTGGCCACACTGGATGTGGCTAGTCTGTACACGGCCATTCCACATGATGATGGGATGAGAGCGGTCCGTTGGCTATTTGAAAAGTCGGGAAGTCTCCTTCCGGCTCAGAGAAATTTAATTTTGAGTGTGTTAGAGATTATACTCACTCAGAATTATTTTGCGTTTATGGGTGAGTTCTATTTGCAGTTGCGTGGGACCGCGATGGGTTCTAATGCGGCGCCCGCCTATGCCAATACCTTTATGGTTTGGTTTGAGGACGTGCACGTCTATCGTAGTGATCCTTACCGGGACCACTGTGTGGCCTGGTGGAGATACATAGATGACGTGTTCGTCCTCTGGCGGGGCGACGCTGAGTCCCTATCGCGGTTCCACGCGACGCTTAATGGGGCTCACCCAAATATTAAGTTTGATATGACTGTGATGATACATCTATAAATTTTCTTGATATATTGGTAACACGAGAAGGACAATTTTTACATACACAGATTATACCAAAAACCAACGGATAGGAATCAACTATTAATGTATACTAGTCAACATCCAGACCATGTTAACCGGTCGATACCGTACAGTCAATTGAAACGGGTTGATCGAATTACGAGTAAACATGATGAGAGAGAAAGGGGCTTGGACTCCATGTGTAGGAGATTTCAGAAAGGGGATACCCCAAGTCAGTAATGAGGGATGCTCGATTGAAAATTGATACCCATAAAAGAGTCACGCCTATTAGGGGTGACAAAAAAGGGGATGCCCTTTGTGACCTCCTATGACCCTTATGGCCGTCAGGTCGCAGGGATTGTACGGAAACATTGGCCTCTAGTGCAGGACACCCTGACTAACATTGTTGATTTTCTCAACCACCTCTTTATTTCATATAGGAGGGGTAAAACCATTAAGTCTATGGTCTCGTCCAACACAATCAGGGCCCCTGACAAAGAAAGGGGATCGTGGCTCAGGAGTGGAAATAAGGGGATGTTCCCTTGTATGGGGGGCATCTGTTGTAAAATGGTATTGAGGGGTAATGAATTTATTCATCCCGAACAGGGAATTCTTTAAAATACATGGACATTATACATGTGAATCACGGTATGTGGTGTATGTCTTGGTTTGCCCATGTGGCCCTCCTCTATGTGGGGGAGACCACGCAAAAAATGAAAATGAGGCTCACACAGCATAGGTCCTCTATCCAAACTCGGCAGCTAACTTTACCTGTACCGCGTCATTATGTGGAAAAAGGTCATTCAGCAGACCAAATTAAATTTACTATTCTTGAGCAGATCAATTGGACCCCTTTAGGGAGGAGACTCCAGACGTGCCCTCAAAAGGAGGGAAGTCTGGTGGATTGATAGATTAAAAAGCTTACCCCATCAGGTCTGAACAGGGATTACGATTTATATGTGTTTGTATAATAGGTGTGTTTCCTTTTCCCAGATATACCACAGGGGGTCACTGTAACTTTGATTTGTATCCACTTCTAAGTGACACATTGTAATTGTATTGATGGTATCAATTTCCTGTTTCTAACTATATAATGCCATTCATGTGTGATTAAATTCAAGGCTTGTTTGACTGCTTGATAAGGATACTTTCCGAAACGTTGCATTATGTCTGACAAGCTAATAAGTCTTTTATTGCATCTTACCTAGCTGGAGTTAATGTTGATGCTGCTGCATACACAGTTTTATTTTGGATTTTTACCTGCAGCTGTGCATCCTGATTGCCTATTGAGTGTGCTGCCGACCTGTTTGCATTGGATATATAATATATATATATATATATATATATATATATATATATTATATATATATATATATATAATATATATAAATAATAAAACAAACATACGACCTGATAGCACTCCACATCAACGATTCATCTGCCCGGGTGTCTCTCCGAATGACAATAAATAAATCTGGCGAACATGAAAGCACTCAACGGGACTTAACCAATCATATATCCAAAAAGCTTTATTCCGTGTGATCAACGCGTTTTCCGCCATATTTATGGCCGTCGTCAGGATCGCTACTCAATAGCCTGTACCACTTAAATACCCTCCACCAATAAACTCTACCAACACCCCTGCACCAATTAAAAACACGTGATCAGGATGCTTAACCCCTTCGGCCGAGTACTGCTCAATGTCATAATTACATCGGCATACTATCACTACGTCTTCCACCCGGCATCTCAAAATCCCAAATCCAATGCACATCACCTACCTATCGAGTCCCCCGCTCAATCAGGCAGACAGTAGCTCCAGAATCCCATATGCGGCCATACCACCGATCACCCCCGCAAAGAAAATAAAAATAACAACTCAAGGAACCGCAGCCTGGTAAATACCTCTCACACCACGAGCATACGGGACCAAGAATAATGGCCAGATTGCATCATATATATAGAGAGAGACCAGCAATATTCATATGGGGCCATGATCCCACCTTAATCAGACAATCTTATCCGATCTTTGGTGCACATATATTCATCATATGCCAAAATCCCTTAAATATATAGCACTACCACCTCAGACAAAGGGGCCCAAGCATCCCATTACCAAAAATCCCCAGAGAGAGAACATACATATAAAAACTTGTTCTCTATAACAATAAAGATCTCTTCCAAAGTACCATATCATCATACACACCTATATATATAGACCACAATTAGATAGACAGACAAATACAATTACAGAAACAACTCATAGTGATCATTTCATTAAGCCCTTTTGGGGCCATAGTCTGAAGTCTGAGGATCCATCTTGATTCCAATTTTAATAATCTTTTTTCCCGTTCCAGTTTATTACCATTGTCCGGAATATGATCAAATACCATAGATTTTAAGGCTGAAAGATTATGACCAGCACCCTTAAAGTGCCTGGCCACAGCCAGGTCACCGAATTTACTTGCACCAGTGGTGTTGTCTAATTTAGCACTGAGTGCACTCCGGATTGAGCTCCTGTGGTTAGCCATGCGTTCACGAAATGTCGTGGTCGTTTTCCCTATATAATACAACCCGCATGGGCAAGTCAAAAAATATATTACAAAAGAGCTCGTACAAGACAACCTGTGTCGAATAGGGATACGCTTTCCTGTGTGTGGATGTGGAAAGTCTTTTCCTGACAGCATATAACCACATGTTGTGCAGTTAGGGCATCGATAGCACCCCATTTAGGGACAACCCAAACCCCCCCCCCCCCCATTTCTGAGGGTCTTTTTGCAAGTCATTCATCACCAACATACTCTTAGATTACGTCCCTTTCTATAGGCAAACCTCACTTAACTATAGCAAAGGGCAAGGACGAATCTCTCTTAATCATTTCCCAATGTTTACGTACCACTGATTTTATCTCTTGGTTGAAGGAGGAATAGCTCATAGGGAATACTAGCCACTCATCTTTCTTGGCAATAGAGTCCACAATCTTGGGGCCCGTGAGTGCTTTCACCATTGCTCCTTCAAACTTTTGGGATTATATACCCTTTGCAAAAATCTATCCGTCATATCCTTAAGTTGATGCTCGCTGTGGAAGGTAAAAGGACCAATGTTGGTATTTTCCAATATCGATCCTTTAAATACTGTCCGTTAGTTCTGTCTGTGATAATTAGTGTGGTCTAAATGGACTTTCTTATTTCATAAAAACATTGCTTTTCTTTCTATGCAAAACCTACCGACCCTTGATCTGTCTGTAGCCACATGTAGTTGTAGTTAAATGTAGATGTCAAATTGTTTGTTTACAACTACTTCCATTTGCAAATAATACACATTTAAAAAAAAAGTTGAAATGATTGCAATAGTTCAATGATGCAATAAAGGTACAAAAGTTTCCCTATGGTATTAGGCTGGGTACACACCATACAATATTTTGGCCCAACCACGTGGGTGGAGCAGCCACAACCGATCTGGTTTGCAAGTAGTCCAATCGTTTAAATGGGCGATTGAGTATGTTTGAAATCACGGCCAAACTGTCACATTGAACTGCCGGCACTCTGCCGCGAGTTTGTCCCAGCAGACTGCTCGCTAGTGGCAAAGTCGGTCAGTGGCAAAGTTGGTCAGGACAAACCTTGGTACCCAACCTTTTCTGCAGCAGGGACTCCTATGATGTCATCCCTGGTGTTGTAATTAGCCATTCTAAAGGGTATTTCCATCAAAACTTGGTTTGTATCTGATTTACTGAAACAGAGGCAAATGCACTCTCTCTTACCTCCGTTCTTTAGTAATCTTACAGGAGGAGGAGACACTACCTGTACCCGCTCCACCAGCGCCAAATTCCCAGACGCCTCTATACTTAGTGGGCTTTTTATCAGTAAATCCCGCACCACAGGCTTATAAATAAACAATCCTGGTTTCTGTAGGTAGACTATATGGCCTTGTCTAGAATACTTTGGAGTTGACTAACTAATTGGCAATGTACTGCTAATGATTCCTGAAGGAGGGAAGATCAGAATGGATTATTGTACACAAGACGTTTTCTAGCCATCTTGGTGGCCTAGCGTGAACATATTGCAATTCCATTGCTCTTAAGAATTTGGCCTAGCCCTCCAAGAGTATTGGCATTAACACTTTCAGTGCCAGCACTTTCCCAGTATTGGCATATGGGGTTAGGTCCTACTATTTGGTTTTGCATTCCATTTTGCATATCTAAATGTAATTTAAAATTAATGGAAATCATAAAATCAGTTTCCACTGTATATTTGATCTCCTCGTACTATTAGCTGAGCTCATCCTCCTCCCTCCTTCCTTCACCTTCATTTCATTTGTAACATTGTATCCAGTTAGAGGGAGCTGAGTTCAGGGTCTCTCTACTCACTACAATGTTACAAATTACAAGCAGAACAATCAGATCTAACACAGCAAGTAAAATCTGACAGGGAGATGCAGGGAGATCACTGGGTGCCCTGATTTAATATAGGCGCCCTAGCTCTTTGTCTGGTGGCCTATGCCTACAGACAGCCCTGATTGCACAGGTGTTTGCTGTTGTTGTGTTTTTATTAATAGAGATTAGGGTCCTGAGGGTTAAGGGTTAGGGTAACATTGACACTGACGTGTTTCTCCTTTAAATCAAAAATAGTGTTGGCAGGTTACAAAACTGAAATCACTCCATGATAACTAAACAATAGTTTCCAAGAACTTGTTGTTTTGTTTAAACATCTGTTTTGCTGCGATTAGCTCTGGAATCAGGAAATTCGGCTGCACGTTTTGGCTTTCCAAAGCGTCTCCCAGAAAATTGTTAACAAAAAGGTGAACAGTGGAGTAAGAATACAGGTCACACAATCGGTGTGTCGGTGTTAGGGTGGCAGGGACGCCTCACTAATGAAGCAGGATGAAGCACATTATCCTCCTGTAGGGAGGCAGCTATTTTTGTACCTGAAAAAAAATCCTGATATTTTTTCATGTGCCTAGACTCCAGTATTTTTAATCCTGCAAACTACTTGCGTCTCTGTTATATGTCACCAGCGTCAGTCCTGCATCAAAAATCAACATTTGTCAGCCCAAAGACCAACAGTCAATGTTGTCAGCCCTGCAGATTCAAAATCAATGTTCTCAGCCCTGCAGATTAAAAAATCAACATTTGTCAGCCCAGAAGACCAACATCAATATTGTCAGTCCTGCAGATCAAAAATCAAATTAATGTTGTTAGCCCAGCAGATCAAAATCATGTTGTCAGCACTGCAGATCCAAAATCAATTTTGTCAGCCCTGCAGATCAAAAATCATGTTGTCAGCCTAGCAGATCAAAACTCAATGTTTGTAAGGCCAGCAGAATAAAAATCAATATTTGTTAGCCCAACAGATCAAAATAATTTTTTGTCAGCCCAGAAGACCAAAAATCAATGTTTGCAAATCCAAAATCAATGTTCTCAGCCGTGCAATCCAAAACCATCGTTCAATGTTGTTGTTCTCGAAATGTACTAAGATGTTCTTTCTCTTGTCTCATGATGTAGATATATTTTATCTCAAGGTCTTTGCCTCCTACATTGTGTGTCAACCTGACTCTATCCTCACATTCCAATAGATGTTTTTAATTACCTCATCTGTAGACACAAAGTCTGGCAATGCCCCTTTCTCTGGCAAAGCCCTTTTTTTTTTGGTTTGATATATTCTAATGTACGAAATGAATAAAACTGAGAAACTGGGTTTTACTTGCACCTACGTTGTGTAATCCTTTCTCCCGGCGCTGTGAGGGTCTCTTATTGGGTCTAAGACAGGCATCGGGTCCGGCGTGACTAGTGCAGGATATTTATTCTAACTGGTGTCAAAAGTGGGATGTGACGTGGCTTATAATAATTTGGCCAACTTATTGAACTAATTGCTTTTATTTATCCAGGGTCTACAAACTGTTTGTAGTAGCTATATCTGTTGTATTCAATTAGATCAACTGGACTTGAAATGTAGTCTTGAAGACTTTTCGCAGTAATCCGACTGGCTTCTCAATTCGAATGACTTGTACAGAATCTGGGGGCAATTATGTACCCTGGAAAATCCAGAGTAAGGTGTTAAAACAGCATTGTACATGGCAGACAGTTGGTGTCGAACCCCCCAACCTCTATTTAGGCTTGGTTTCTTTATTTCACATAAATGGCCTCCTTAACACCTCTCTTGAACCAGTCCGCTTCCTTCGCCAGTATGTTAACATTACAATCTTCAAAGGTATGTCCTTTATCCTTAAGATGCAGATACGGCGGAGTCCTGACCCGAGGAATTGGCTCTTCTGTGCTGGGCCATACGTTTGATACAGATTCTTGTAACAAGTCATTCTGATTGAGAAAGCCAGTCGGATGACTAGCGAAACGTCTTCAAGAACTACATTTCAAGTCCAGTTGATCTAATTGAATACAACAGATATACCATGACCTGGATGAATGAGAACCTTCACAAGCATGTTTGTATTAGCAACCTTATGGAGGTAGCCAATATGCAATTAGAATTGTTTGTGCACTAGAATTCTGTTTTTTGTATATATAGCAAACACAATCAAGGTTGGCATCATTTACCGCTCACTGAGGAATCTGTGGGCTGCTCACTTGCCTGCCTCTGCAATGTCCAGAGCACAGCACCCAGAAACAGATAAGTGAACCTAATATAACATTAATAGATACATGGGGGCATAGTGCTTCTCACCTGTGTGCTGTAGATGCAGTACAATGCAGTTTTTCATCTATCTGTCTTTTGTTCATCTATCTGTCTGTCTATCCATCTGTTTGTCTTTCTACTATATTGTAACTATTCGTCTATCTGTCTTTTTAGCTATTTGTCATCTATCAATCTATCTTGAGCTAATTACACACATACCGATAAAGCCCCGATACTGTCGGATCTGCCGAACGTCGGCCGAGCGCTTGTTCGGGAAAGGGAACATTTCCCTCGGCCGCTGTAGACTCCCTGTAGAGGAAGTCTGCCGAGGCCAAGGAAACACACAGTCCCAAGCATTCTCCCTATGCTGTGTATATTAGTGTATATCGCTGTGTATATGCTGTGCATAGGGGGAGTGCTCAGGATTGTGTGTACCCAACCTTTATAAAAAGACAGACAGGATCTTGCAGATAGCAATCCATTGGCTCTGATGTCGGTGTCACAGCTTTAAATAACTGCATGGATGGAGAGGCCACTTACTCTGACAGAATGGAACAATAATTATCCTTAAATATCTGGTTAGTAATGCAAGTATTAATGTGCTGAATATATGTTTTGGGGTTGGGGGCAGGTAACTGGCAATTGACCAGTTTTTTGCTTTCAGGGTGGACATGCCCTTTAAATTGGCAAATCAAGAAGGAAGATTGGGTCCAGGAAAATCACTTGAACAGTAAGGTTTGAATAGGGACAAGCAAGCCTGAAACATTTTTCTTCTCAAACATTGGCAGAGATGAAGGACATTTTGTTTCCCCTGGTTTATTAGGGAAAAATAATAACAAAAATATGTCATCTTTACATGTATTTGTCTGTTATTCACATGAGGATTCATCTGGCCCAATCAAGTGGGGGGATGACACTGTTGGGTGGTGTCTGTATTGCACCCTCATCAAGGCCAGAAATAGGAGCTGGATTGATGCTTCATGTTCTCCTAACATTTAAAATTTAGAGGGACATTCCATCCCCAAACCCATAGAAACCATAAGTACTCCCACTAAAATCCCAAGACTGTGATACTTAACTGTTTCCCAGTCATTCCTGGGTGTAATATTCTCATTAGTCCTTGTAAATAGTCCCAGATTTTTGGGTAGCAGCCAGTCAGCACCTTAGGGTGACATCATGGCCTAAGGATAAATGGCTCTATACCATTAGGTCTGTATACATGCTATTATGCCAGCAGTTTTGGACACATGCGTTAGCCCAGGACATAAGGACTAGGCACCACTGGGTGCAAAATATGCACAATGTGATCTAGGAGGTGACAGTGTAACCAGTTGGAAGATGAGTTACTATTATATTAGATACATGGCAGGTCCATTCACTGCTTTTCCTTCTGCCTACATTAGGAGGAGACAGTGTAACCAGTTGGAAGATTAGTTACTATCAGTGAGATACAAGGCTGGTCCATTCACTGCTTTCTTCTCCTACATTAGGAGGGTGACAGTGTAACCAGTTGGAAGATTAGTTACTATCAGTGATATACAAGGTAGGTCCATTCCCTGCTTTCCTTCTCCTACATTAGGAGGTGACAGTGTAACCAGTTGGAAGATTAGATACTTCAGTGAGATACAAGGCAGGTCCATTCACTGCTTTCCTTCTCCCTACATTAGGAGGTGATTGTGTAACCAGTTGGAAGATTAGTCACTATCAGTAAGATAAAAGGCAAGTTTATTCACTGCCCATTTTTAAGACCACTATTCCAATTTTACATTGTTGCCTGCAACATTTTCAAGTGTATGATTTGTTTAAGGACAATTATAGTCATAAAATCTTCCCACTCTCCCTTACAAATACTCTTTCTAAGTCAAGTTATTCTTACCCAAGTTTCCTTTGTTCCTAGCAACTGGAGGGCTGACTTAACACCCATTAATGAACTGGATGGCTGGCAACACTGAATAATAAACTGGGGGGTTGATTTACACTGGCTAATGAACTGGAGAGCAGACTTATGCTGCCTAGCGATCTGAAGGGCTGACAACATTAGGTAATGAAATAGAGGGCTGACAATACTGGGTATAAACTGGAGGGCTGATAACATTGGCAAATGATCTGAAGGGCTGGCAAAACTTGCTAATGAATTGAAGGGCTGATGACCACTGGCTAATGAACTGGAGGGGTGGCTTACACTGCTAAAAAAATGGAGGGCTGACTGTAAACTATCTAAAGGAGGAGGAGGAGTTACCTGTTCCTTGCCCATGTTAAATTTTTCATTGGGACCGCCCAGGGGGCAATTACCCCTCAGCCTACTGGGCCAGTCCTCCCCTGCTTCTCCCTACTTAGGTGGTAACAGTGTAACACAATTAAATTTCACAGGGGGCCGCATGAGAAACTTGGGTTCTGGCGAAGGGGAGGACCAATAGGTTCGAATCAATTCTATTATATAGAGATTGTAAAATTGTTTTTTAAAAAATATTAAATTAATATCACGGTTCATGGATTTTTTTAATACTAGTTGCAATTTATAATAGAAGGTGTGTCTATTCCATCTAATTCATTTAATTGATCAGTTCATGATTTTTTTAATAAAATAAACTAAATAAAAATCAATAAATTATTCAGCCTGATGCAATCAATTAATATTGATATTTTTTTTGGGGTGCAGGTCTATATTGAGGGGCCAGTAAGGGGCAGCCAAAGGGCCACATGTGCCCCAATGGCATAACTAGAATCACTGGGGGCCCCAGCAAAACTTGAGGAGCCCCTATCCCTGCTTCATTAACAGTGGTTTCTGGGAGGAGGCTACATCTCTCATAGTAAAAATAAGAAAATGGAAGGGGACATTCTGATCCCCGAAACGTTGTGTTTTTGATGTGATTTAATAAAAACATTGAATTTCACCTAAGAGTGCCCCTTTCAAATATTTGCTTGTGCTATAGCTGTGGGTTCAGGTAGAGGACCTAGCAGGGGAGCACCTTGGAAACTACCGGCTAATACCAATAAGGAGAGTGCCTAGGCCGTAATCTACATTTGCAGTACATCACCTTGTGATGTAGGTGTGTACGGAAGTAGGTGATATAGGTTGTGTACATGATGTACCTGATGTAGGTGATGAATGTGATATAGGTGATGTACGTGATGTAAGTGGATGTGGTGACGTATGTGATGTAGGTGACGTAGGTGTTGTAGGTATTACGTGATGTAGGTGATATACGTATGCGGTGATGTACGTAATGTAGGTGATGTAGTGATGTAAGTGATGTAGGTGATGTCGTGATTTAGGTGAAGCTAATTGGAAAGATATTTTATGTTGTTGAAGGAATCGCTCCTGCTCATAGACTGGGGGATTTGTTCCTAGGTAAGGATATGGACAGAGTGGGACCACTTTTAAAGGGTATTAAACTATTACATTTCTAAATTTTACTTTTAGGGAACAAGTGTAAAAAAAAAAAAGGTCCTCTCTCTGCCTGGCTTAATGCCCAGTAAAAAGGGAAATGGAAAAAAGAAAAAGGCTTTTAAAATTTTGAAATCGGAGGGAACCGAACAGGCATACAGGGAGTATAAAAGCTGTAATAAGAGTGCAAGAAAGCAATTAATTTAATTAAAATAGAAAATGAAATATGGATAGCTGAACAAAGCAAGTTTAAACCCCAAAATGTTTTTTAAACATATCAATAGTAAAAAGATGAGGACTGAGAATGTGGGACCATTAAATAATGGGGCTGAGATTGTTATAGATGAGTCCGAGAAGGCTATGTGCTAAACCTTTTTTTTCCCCTTTGTATTCACTTTAGAGAATCCTAGTCCTTATAGTAGGAACTGTTATAATATGAAAGGTATAAATGACAAAGAATATGGTGCGGAAACAATTAGACAAAGTTAACATCAATAAGCCCCAGGACCAGATGGAATACATCCTCGGATCTTAAGAGAGCTTAATTCAGTTTTATCTAGACCACTGTTTCTCATCTTTTCAGATTCACTTTTGTCTGGTGATGTGTCGCTGCATTGGAAAAAAGCCAATGTAATACCAATATTCAAAAAAGGTAGTCGTTCCTAACCTGGTAATTATAGAACTGTAAGCCTAACATCAGTGGTAGGAAAGGTGATGGAAGCTTTGTTACGGAAACATATCCTTGTACAGCATGGATTTATGAGAAATAGATTGTGCCAGACAAATTTACTTGTTTTTTTATGAAAAAACAAGAAGTGAGTAAGAATTTAGATTCTGGCATAGCAGTAGATTTGGTATACTTGGATTTTGCTAAAGCTTTTGATACTTTGACACATAGGCAACTAATGTATAAACTGAGGACTGTTGGCCTGGAAAAAAACATTGTACATGGATAGATAGTTGGTTGTTGGATCGCAAACAGAGAATAGTGGTCAATGGGGCTACATCTATGTGGGCTAAAGTTCTAAGTGGATGCCTCAGGGTTCCTACTGGGGCCACTTCTTTTAAATCTGTTTATAATGACTTAGAAGGGGGCATTGAGAGCAAGGTCTCTGTGTTTGCTGATGACACCAAACTATGCAGAGCTTTGGAAACTTCAGATCATGTGCAATGTTACAAGCTGACCTAGATACATTATCAAAATGGGCAGCAGAATGGCAGATGAGATTCAATTTGATAAATGTAAGGTGATGCATTTGGGTTTAATATCCCTGTGCCCCTACACCATAAAAACAGCTGTTAAGTGAATCTCACTGGAAAAGATTTGGGGGTTCTGGTAGATAACAGACTTTGCTGTACAAACAATGCCAGAAAGCAATTGCTAGAGCTAGCAAGATATTGTCTTGTTAAAGAGGGAATGGATTCAAGAGAAAAAACATTATTCTCCCTCTTTACAATGCACTGATAAGACCTCATTTGGAATATGCATTACAGCTTAGGAATACAAAGGGACATCATGGAAATGGAAGCAGTTTAAAGAAGGGCAACTAAATAATAAAGGGAATGGAGAGGCAGGACAAGCAGGCAGATTAGACAAGTTAGGGCTGTTTAAATTAGGGAAGTGACGTTTGCATGGGGATGCGATCCCTTTTACAAATATATTAATGGGCCAAACAATAAACTCTCTGGTGCATTGTTTACTAATCAGTCATATCAGGGACACGTGGACATCCTTTAAGCTGGAAGAAAAAAGTTTCATCTTAAAGGACAATTATACTCACCTTCCCTCCGCTCCTCTTGTTTGTTCATTAGCTTTTACCCAGGTGGAGGACCTGAACCGCTAAGTCCTCACCCCTGGTTTCGTGTAACCTACAGCAGAGTCTTACAGCAAAGCTGCTCTGGTAGCTCTGCCCCCTCCTCCCCGTCGGCGACGAGGCCAATAGGAAGGCATGCTTGTCAAACACAAAACTTTATTTTGCATTGATTTACCTACTGGGTACTGGTTTGGGTACTAAAGCTGGCAATACATGGAACAACTAGTGCTGGCAAGCTTTATGAGTTTTCTCAAGTGCAGAGAGAGAAAACTACGTATGCAGATCCTTATATAATTAAGCTATGACTCTTACCACTATTAACAGAGGACACTATCAGGTTTATTCAATAAAAGTTCTTATCGTTTAAAATGGTGCTAACTTTGCCCCAACCAATCAGATGTAAGCTTTCAAATGTTAAATAAGATCTGATTGGTTGGGGCAAAATTAGCACCATTTTAAACGATAAGAACTTTTATTGAATCTCCCTGTATATTTTTACTTTAATTCCTCATACAGTCTATACAACCTTATATCTGCACCACTGAAAAAAAACACCAAGGATGGTAAACCTTCACTACAGGAAATGTTTCCACCATAGACCATCTTTACTGGGGGACAGATGTAATTCTCTAATTTTTCGCATTGTGATAGCCTTCACACACTGAATCCTACTTGTAACATAGTCTTGTACCAATAGCACACATGTGTTTCTTGTGAAATCTGAGTCTGAGTGACATCACTCACCCGCTTTTTTGTCAACTGGTTCCTCTGGAAAGGGTGCTGAAAGCTTATAAGCACTGCAATGTACACATAATGCACAAAGATCACCCTGCACTGTGATACAGAAAAGAAATCAGCACTAAATCTCTCTAGGGGGCTATTTAAATAATCGCTATTTTCGCCATTTCGCTATCGCAGGACATCGCAATGACAAAACGCGCTATTTTTGCCTTTGAGGAAAAGTATCGCTGAGGTGATGGTGTGGCGATAGTTTTCACCTTATTCATTGCGTTAAGTGTGGTATCACTGCGAAAAGAGAGATGCTCTCTAGTGTAATTCCAGAGCTATTTTTGTCATTTTTTTTATTTAAAGCCATTTTATAAATAGAAGACTTTTCACCTTTTTGCCCCTTTTCTCCCTTTTTGTTTTTTTTTTTTTTTGCATTTTTTTTACCAGAATTTTTGCCAACCATCATTACTGACTGGAATGTTCCATTAACATGACTATTTCTTACACAGCACATGGTATGTCCCATATTAATGGAACTGGTTTGGTAATAGCTGCAGTTTGCTGAAAATAAGCAATGCTAAAAAATATCCTTTAATAAAATAGAGAATTCTCCTTTTTAATAACTTTGATGAAAGGAAAAGATGAAAGTTTAAAAAATTGTGGTAATGCTGGTGGGGAAAATAGCAAAAATAATGCTTTAGAAATATGTCCCTCAGACCCCCATTTGACTTTATTGGTAAATAAGAAAATCAGAAACCACTTACACACAAAAAGATCTTTAAAAAGCGAAAAATTAACCTTAAAAGCCAAATCGCAGGTCGTACAGTATACACTGGTAAATAGTCTAACACCCCCTGAGTACTTATTAGTATTGAGTATATTCACAATGTACTGACACCTTCCATGGACCCATTGGCAGGCTAAACAAATGGTCACCTCAGATTTGGAATGGCTGAACTTAACGCAATATACACTTTTCGCTATTTTTAAATATGCTTGAGCGGTTACCGCAGCATGTATGGCGAAAAGTAGCAGTGCCGTAATGAACTTTCGCTACTGGTTATCGCTGCTTTATAAATTGCGAAAAGTCCAAATTTGGCCAAAAGGCTGCGTTAAGAAAAAGTTTAACGAACTTTTATAAATATGCCCCTAGGTCTCTTCAAGCTCCTGATGGGGAGGATGTTACCTGCTGAATGCCATCAGGTCATGGTCCCAGACAATTCCAAGGCATACTTAAAAAAAGTAAATCCCTTAGTTAAGGTAAAGAAAACAGTCAATAGAGATTAGTAATCGAGAAAATAGAATGAAATCATGGCAGGCAGAATAGACTCATGGTCAACTAAAGTAGAGTCAGGCATTACAGGTTCAAGTTAGAGCAAACAGAGGTCAGGCTTGTGGCACGAATTATAGTCAAGTACAACAAGGTCAGGGTGCAGCACAAGCTTGTGGTCAGAACAAGGCAGAGGTCAAGACAGGTGGCACCGGATAATGGTCAAACAAGCAGACATCAGACAACTTGCGATCAAGCAGAGAACCAGGATACGGAGCTAAACTAACCAATAGGCAGCTGATCAACAAAACAGCACCTCCATCATTTGGAAGACTTTTTAGTTAACCTATTCCAATATGTGTTTGCTATTAAAATGGCTGTTATTATGCTTTATACTCTAACACACAATTCCAGTTACGCAGGAACTAATTATGTCCTTGAGTTAAGCAGAATCCTCTACGTGGAACGAATGGTTGTTTCAAACATCTGCCTGGTATAAATTTCTTACAGAGAGAGCATTTTAATTTCCATGTCCAAAGAATCTCCCAGGACTATGGAAGAACCCTGGGAGAGATTCCTAATGCAGGAATTCTGGATTAAGACCATTTCGATTTGCTTTGTACTTGGGCCCCTTTTCATTTCCCATAATAATCCTTACTAGACCTACCTTTGCACTTGCTGCAACTAGCTGCTCATTTAGGCTACAGACCTATTGATTTATTGAGATCCCTGTAGTTCCTTTAAAATACTTAATGTAAGAGAGCATGACAAGGCAGGTATTACGGACACAACGTTCAAAATCTGTGATTTAGTCTATTTTGAAACAAACCATTGGAGAATGTAATTTACATGATGGTATCTGGCCATAAAAACTTTAAGCCTTTTACATACATGTTAAAATCATTAATGTGTGACATTTTATAGAAGATTTCTGACCAAGAAACCTAAACATCCAGCAAATGTGTTGGCCAGCATGGTAGCTCAGTGGTTTAAGCTGATGAATTGTAAGCTCTGTGCCATATAAGGAAATATAATACAGTGGTTAGGATAATGAAAAGTGAGAAATATCTGTTGGTCTTAGGATCTGACACGAAGTTTTCAAAAAAAAAAACCACAACCACCTAATTAGGAAAGCAATTACCATAACTGTTAAAATTATTCGAACCAGCAATGCTATTGCTGCTGTAAATAGTAAATACAGTTTCCCCTTCTCTGGTAGGACTCCTATCCTGAAGTTTGCTTGTGAAGATTCTCATTCATCAGGTCATGGTATATCTGTTGTGTTCAGCTAGATCAACTGGACTTTGGTTAATCAACTGGATTTTGGTGACCAACACCTAAGAAACTACATTTGGGGTTTCAGTTTTATTGATGAAAGGAGGTAAAATAAAATGTTCAGAGCCAGGAGCGAAAGAAGAAACTTACACTGTCTCGCGCTCCTCCCAATGACTTTATTCATTATGCGCATGCAGATGAGTGGAGACAGTATAAATTTCTTACTTTGGCTACTGGCTCCTGAACGTTTTATTTTACCTCCCGTTCATCATTAAAACTGAAACCCCAACATAGTTTTCTTAGGTGGACATACCCTTTAAGCAGATTAGTGTATGCCAGGGCTGGGCAGTTTAGCAGGAGTGTCCCTGTGCAGTAAGATATGTTGCTTCATGTTAGTTTCCTAGACGCTTATAAAAGTAATAAATCAAATTCTACAATAATAAGGCTTATCCCCCCATACATGGGGTCAATATTTTGAGCGGTTTTTGGCAAATTCAAATTGGTCAAAATATCAAAATTGACTTTCCATTTTTCCGATCGACCACTTGACAATATTGAGCAGTGTATTGGAAAAACGAAGAATATGCAAAACTTTCTACTGACCACATCTTAGTCCCATCTCTCTCTCAGATTTCCCCTTGAAGGATTGGCAGCTTAAGTAAAATTCCATTCATTGCACTCGATCAAAAATTAGATCAGAAGAACGTCTGCCTTAAAAGATCTACTGACATGTAAGCACATGTCAGTAGATGGTAAATGCTGGGTGCTGCCAGAGCCGCTGCCAACAGGTATCAGACAAAAATAATAATATCCCGGGCACACCAGTCTTGAAGTGAATCCAACAAGTTATTGTGACGTTTCACGCACAGTGCAAGTGCCTTCTTCAGATAAAATTTATAAATTTTGCACTTGCACTTGTTGGATTCACTTCAAGACTAGTGTGCCCGGCTATATTTAGATTGTGCCATAATCTCAGCTCAGTACTTTAACATTAACTTGAAAAGAGAACTATTCCCTTAGGATGAGGCCCCACTGCAACGCTTGAAAACTGAGAGGAGATTGGGTTGTTGAGAATAAAAAGAGAGCCAAATAAATAAAACTAAATTCAGTCCATTGCATATTCCAACCTGAAACTCTCATAAATGTATGTTCAACACAAGTTTTCACTGGTTTTATGGATCCCGGATGTCAGCGCTTTGTTAAAATTAAACCTTGAAAAAATCCTATAGAAACTAGAAAATTTCCCTCAAACTTTCACAAAATGTCATTCTTTATAAAACTAGCCCTGAAAATCAGAGAATATTGTAGTTGTTTTTTTTTTTTTTCTGAAATGAAAATAAACTCCTCCTGTTTATTGGCAATCAATATTTGCCACTGGACGATCTGCCCATGACTGGGTTTCTGCCAAAACCTCACCCATAATCTCTTGTGACTCACCTGTTTCTTGTGGTCTTGACTGAGGTAATTTCCCCTGTACCACAAGGGGTCTGTATAATTATAACCTTAGTGTTATTTTCCTTCACAGGTTTCCATTGCTGTTCCTTGGCCACCTGACATATTTTTTCCAGCTGAACATTATATGGGAAAGACCTGTCTGGACGCCTTCCCTTGGGGAATAAACACAGCATGATTTCACTCTATATAAATATGGAAATGGGCAGGATAGCAAGTTACTGATTCCTGGATCATAAATGTACTACCCTGTAAAAAATTTTTTGGTTCATGGGTGAAATTCTTGCAGTTTCTTGCCTTAAATTGTATAATGACTGCAGTCAGAGATGATGTTTCCCTGGACCCAGTGTCCGGTCTCTTTCTTAGGAAATGTCTTGGTAACATGAAGCTATTCCTGTACTGCATTGTGCCCAATCACTTCCCATATAATCAATGGGACTCTTGAACTTTACCTAGCAAAAGGCTCAGAAATTTCCACAGTACGTTTGGTTAGTTTCACAATTGAAATCCTCCTTGAACCACATCTGCATGGAGTTTAAAAGTTCTCCCTGTGATTGTATGGGCTTCTTGCAGTTTCCTCCAACAGTCTTAAAAGATACTGATGAGGGTGTGGTGAGGTAAAATGCTTGGGGGAGATGGAATATTGCTCCTTAATCCGATTAGAAGCCACTCTAACACACTGTAGTTGGCTTTGGCCTAGTAGTTGGTAGGTAAATCCTCCATTCCCCCCTACCCAGAGGGTTAAGGCAATCCAAAAGAGTAATAAGCAAGAGGAGCACACTAAGTCTTTGTGAATTATCACAATTTATTAGTGCATAAACAACGAATACAGTGTTTTGGAGAGCTGCCTGCCCCCTTCCTCGGGTATATATTAATTTTGCTTCTTACCATTCCCTGCTCCTGCAATGCAGTAATTGTCGAACATTGGTTACTGTATCACAGGTGTGGGGCGGTGAGAAGCACCGAGCTGCAGAAGATTCAATCATCGTAAATTTCGTACTAAATTAATACTAGTGCAAATAAAAATTTCTTGTAAGTTTGGAAATGCGCCAACACAGTACATGTGCACCTTGGGCCTGAATGCAGAAAGCATGTGTTTAAATTAAACTAAAGCTTATCCCTTGTTAGGAGGAAATAAACAAGCATTTGGTAATCCTCTCTACACACACCATAAGATAACAAATGTCACCCCCAGTGCACTCTCCCCTGTCCTGCACAGTAACTCATGTCCCATGTAGATTTTGTAATGTAAACTGAGGCAGGGATACATGTCATTAACAGTACAACAGCAGGCAGAAATTAGCAACAATTTAACACAGCTGTTAAGATGGGAATTCTTTCCTGTTTTAAGATTATTTTGATTTTTTTTTTAAAGATCATTTTATATTTACCTAAATATTTACATACAATGGAAAGACTGTGGAAGCACACCAACACGCCCCTTTAATTGGAGGTCCTATACATTTACTATAAAGCCCTGCATGGCCGGCCCTCTCTCCCTCATTTAAAAAGCCAAAGGACTGGGGGGGTATGTGAAATGCAAAAGTTAGCGAATCATAATGAAAGTAAAAAAGGTTAGAAGTTAGGACCTTCCAGACTGGGGTTTCCATGACGTGGTTGGAAGGCTTTTCATTCATGTATCACAGTAATGTATACTAAAACCCCTTTGTTTATAAAGTATGCCAGTGTGCAGATATATGATATTGTATGGGGCCTAGAATGTGCATTGATTATCTTTTCTATGATTGTATAAATGTTTGACCAGATCAGTAGCACTTCCGCTAAATGTAGTTGTAATTTAGCGTAAGGAGTGCTTCCACAATCCTTGTATTGTATGTATTTATTAGGAAGCATGGTCAAGCTTCCATGTGATAATAGCACTCCCAACACGTCTTTCTAATGGGAGGTCCTATGCTTTTAATATAAAGTACTGGATGGTCGGCCTCTTTCCTAATTTTAAAAAGCCAATGGGCTGGGGGAAGTAAGAAATCCAAGAACAAAGATGCAAAGGGAGGGCACACACTATATGTGTAGAATTAACAATTTATTGTGAACAACACACGATTTTTCGGACTACAACGTCCCTTCCTCAGGTATAACCAGTGCAAAGTGAGATACAAACATATATACCCTGAACCCCACCTCCTGGCATGTGGCAATCTGAGTGACAGGCCAGGGCATCAGAGTAAGGCTGTATAGATCAAGCCAAACAAAGTGCAAATGCTTACAATCTCGAGTGAATAAATATAATAAAAACTTGTAAGAATAACATATACAATAAATATCGATGTTTCATAAATTCAATAAATTAATAACTGTTTCTCTCCTTATTCACATAGTGTAATAAAAAACCTTGATATAGTATAATCAGAGCAAAGTGTAAAAAAAAAGTGCTTATGTTAAAAAATGACAATGTAGTGACATAAATGTTACATTATATATCAGTACTTAAAACAACAGTAAAACCATTGTAGATACTTAGGCATAATTTTCTTCTTGATGTTCTTATACATGGTTCCCTGTTTACATATCCTGTAAGTGGCGATCAAGACCTAGGTAGAATGTTTGAATATAAGTAATATAATCCTAAAATATTATCCCGTTAGTTGCTGTATAATACATTACTATCTACTAGTTATATCTCCAGAGAAGGGTGCATTATGGGTTACAGAAAGCTATTGAAGCCTGTGTCCTTATTCATACCTTTTGGACTCAATGTATCTAGCAGATGATCCATCGTGCTTCTTTGTTCAATGGAGTCCTTTTATAATTACCCCCTCTTATATTAGGTTTGACCACTTCTAAAATCTGCCATTTAAGTTGAGACGCCTGGTGTCTGTTTTGAAAGAAGTGCTTGCTAACCGGGGTTTCGTACCTAGACGGTATGCCCTTGTAGTTGACGATGTCTCTTTTATTTTCGCCTATTCTAATTTTTTCTTCTCTCTCCGTCTTTCCTACATAACCCCAACTGCAAGGGCATTTAAGCAAATATACAATCCCCTTGGTAGAACAAGTGGAAAAATTATGCAATTTAATTTTGTTACCCTGCTCGAATGTGTACTATACTTCCCCCGGTATTATGGAATTACATACACCACATTTTCTGCATGGGAGGTCCTGATTTTAGAGGACCTAAGAGGAAGGTTTGCCCATATTGGAAGGGACAAGATCTGTATGCACTATACGATCTCCTATATTACTGGATCTCTTATAGGAGAACAAGGCGGCTCAGTGAACAATTTCCCAAATTCAGCATCCTGTTCTAACATCTCCAATTCCTCTTCACTATCTTCTGGTTTTATCCGAGTTAGTGCTATACTTAGTGATGAAAGGTATTCTAGGGTTTGTTCTTCTGTGTCCCTACCTTACTCTGTAATAGGCTAGATCTCTTAATTTGCATAACTTTCTCGCAGTCTTTGATCAACGTTGCAGCATCTGTCTGTAGGTTTCGTATATATGTCAGTGACCAATGCATTCCCTTCAATTTTAACCAGGACATCTACATAATTCATACACAACTGGTCATACATCAAAGTAAAATTGAGGGTAGGATGGGCTGTGTTCATGTATTTTTTAAAATTTTCTAAAGATGTTAAATCTCCTTCCCAGATGAAAAAAATATATCATCTATGTATCGAACATAGCCTTTCATTTTTATCCTTAAACAAATGATTATCCAGAACATATTGTTTCTCAAAATCAGCAACAAACAGATTGGCATACGTAGAGACAAAGTGGGCACCCATACTGGTGTCCTGTGTCTGGAGGTAATAGTCTTATTAAATCTAAGTAGTTTTTGGTCAAACAGACATTCATCAAGTCCAATATTAGATAAATAAGCTTCGTATCATATCCCCAGTCCAACATGCTCTCTCTATTGCACCCATTCCTTGAGTGTGCGGAATGGAGGTATACAGAGCCTCAATATCCATTGTGCATAAAATGTTTCTTCTTTATACATCCCAGATTACCAATATGTTCCAAAAAAGCAGATGTGTCTTTAAGACAATTTTGTTACTTTTTTTTGTTTGTTTTTTTTTTTTTTTTGTTACACAAGGGGCTGTAAATATGAGTCAATGAACTTCCCTAAGGGCTGTAAAAGGGAATCCCATCCTTGATACAACAGGTCGTCCTGGTGGTTTGATTACATTTTTATGAATTTTAGGAAGCAAGTAAAATACAGGACCCGTGGATAATCACATGTTAAAAAGTTTATAGTCTCATTGTCCAATGTCCCTTGGGTAAGTGCATCCTGTAATAGTATGTCAATCTCTTTCTTAATTGCTATTGTAGGGTCCTGAGCATACTTTTATAATGGGATGGATTCCTTAACTGCTTCTCAGCTTCCTCCATATAGTCTTTCTTGTCCATAACCACAAAAAAAAAAAAAAAAAGCCAATGGGCTGGGGGAGTGAGAAAGCCTGCTATATTAGCAATTAGCAAAAGTTTGCTAATCCTAATTAAAATAAAATTGTAAAAAGATTAGAAGTTAGGAGGTTACCTTGACATGGTTGGAAGGCTTTTTATTCAGTTAATCACAGTAATGTGTACCTAACCCCTTTGTTTATAATGTATGCCAGTGTGCAGATCATTTGATATTGTATGGGCCCAGAATATGCATTGATTATCTTTTCTTTATTTGTATAAATATATATGCAGTACACATTGTAATATGTGTAACATGTGATATATTATCTAATAATTGGCCAATCAATATGGGAATAATTGCAATAATAGAATAGTGATATAGAATAAGATCATAGAATAACTTAAGGTTCGTACACACATGTGGTGTCACCCGTGACACATATGTGTACGAACGGCCGTTCCGACCGATTATTGGCCTGTGTATGGGCACTTATTGGACGAAACGATGATAAAGTGCCCATACACTGGCCGATCTTCAGCCGAAATGATCGTTTGTACACATCACGCATCACCTTAAGTTATTCTATGATCTTATTATCTTATATCTCTATTTCTATTATTGCAATTATTCCCATATTGAATATTCCCATATTGAATATTCCCATAGATTGTTCCATAGAATGTTTCTATAGATTGTTACATAGACTGTTACATAGAATGTCCCATAGACTGTTACATAGATTGTTACATAGAATGTCCCATAGATTGTTATATAGACTGTTACATAGATTGTTACATAGACTGTTTAATAGATTGTTACATAGAATGTTACATAGACTGTTACTAGACTGTTACTGGCAGCACGGTGGCTCAGTGGTTAGCACTGATGTAGTCCTGAGTTCGATTCCACCCGGACACATCTGCAAGGAGTTTGTATGTTCTCCCCGTGCTTGCGCGGGTTTCCTCCACAATAAGAAAGACATACTGATAGGTTGTAGGTGTCAATAAATGCTTAGATAGTAAGTTCTTCGGGGCAGGGAGTGATGTGAATGTATACATGTAATTGTAAAGCACTACGGAAGATGTTGACGCTATATAAATCCACAATAATAATAATAATAATAAACTGTTCTTAGCTTTTACATAGAATGTCCCATAGACTGTTATATAGATTGTTACATAGATTGTTACATAGACTGTTACATAGACTGTTATAGTTTGTTACATAGATTTTTACATAGACTGTTACATAGATTGTTACATAGACTGTTATATGATTGTTACATAGACTTTTTACATAGATTGTTACATAGACTGTATATAGCCTGTATATAGATGTTACATGATTGTTACATAGACTGATACATAGATTGTTACTAGACTGTTATATATGTTACATAGATTGTTACATAGACTGTTACATAGACTGTTACATAGACTGTTACATAGACTGTTATATAGACTGTTATATAGATTGTTACATAGACTGTTACATAGATTGTTACATAGATTGTTACATAGACTGTTATATAGATTGTTATATAGACTGTTATATAGACTGTTACATAGACTGTTACATAGACTGTTATATAGACTGTTATATAGACTGTTATATAGACTGTTATATAGATTGTTACATAGATTGTTACATAGACTGATACATAGATTGTTACATAGACTGTTACATAGATTGTTACATAGATTGTTACATAGATTGTTACATAGACTGTTACATAGACTGTTACATAGACTGTTACATAGACTGTTACATAGATTGTTACATAGACTGTTACATAGATTGTTACATAGACTGTTATATAGATGTTTATAGACTGTTATATAGACTGTTACTAGACTGTTACATAGACTGTTATATAGACTATATCTGTTGTATTCATTAGATCAACTGGACTTGAATGTGTTCTTGAAGACGTTTCGCTAGTCATCCGACTGGCTTTCTCAATTCAGAGAATTGCATAAAAAGCATATTTCTAATCATTTTGGGGAGAAAACCCTCAAACTTGTACGGCAATATGAAAAGACAGTAGAAATTGGCAGACTACAGAAACCACCTGCGATTTAACCTCCGATGCAGACAACAAAGGCTAGTACCATGCAGTTAACGTCTGGATTCCACGTTTTAAAGGCATCAGAGCCAACACATACTGCAAAAGGCTCAAACACAGCTCCTAAGTGACCGGGTACGACAGACACATTTTACAGTCGATGCTTTAATGCACAACATTAGTCAACTAGAACAAACCTGGCCTCACAGCTACCTGTGTCCATCTGGGAAAGAGTGATGGAGTTCACCAAACAAGCACAGCTTCTCTCAGCACTATAAGGGCAAACAAAGGCAACAGAACAAGTTCTCTATTCTGTCATCCCAGACAGCCCCAAAGGAGAACAACTACCTTGGATAAAAAGGAGGGAAGTGTCACTTCTCATCAAACAGGAGGAATGGGTGAGAAACTTGTCTAACAGGACCCTGACCCAGCCAGAAATGGAAGTCCTTGCTAAGGGCTTGAATTTTGCCATCACCCCTAAAGCCATCCCCGTGGTGGATATTATAGCAGCCACAGAAGCCTCTATCCACAGTAATAAGGTATCACAGAGTGAGGCGAACACCTTCGCCTTAAGGTATCTGCAGTCTTAGCCAGTGCTAAAACTCCTTCATCTAACCTGACTACACAGAAAGAAGGCCTTAACATCCCTCAAGAAAGATTCCAGTATCACCATTCTACCGCAGATAAAGGAGATGCATAGTGGTACTCAACACCTCAGACTACCATGATAAGGTGACCATGCTCCTGGCCGATAACAACACATATGAGTTTAACAAGGGATCCCACCAGCCGTTACAAAGAAAGAGTCATAGACTTACTACAACAGCTTCAAAGGATAAGCCATTGACTGAGCAATGTATCATCGCCTCTACCCTGGTGAGGCACATCCATGCATATATGGACTCCCAAAGATACATAAGGAAGGGGCCCCACTAAGACCTATAGTCAGCAACATCAACTCTGTAACATACAAGGTGGCAAAATATCTAGCTAACATCTTAGGACCTTTGGTGGGAAGTTCTAAGCATCACATCCAGAACTCTCAGGATTTCACCAACAAGATTGAAGATATAGTACTCGGTGTAGAAGAAACTATGGTGTCCTATGATGTGACATCTCTCTTCACTTGTATACCCACCAAGGAGGCTGTTAACATGGTGAGAAAACGGCTGGGCCAAGACAGCACTCTTACCACAGAACTGATCTCAACCCAGAACAGGTGTGTTCCTTGTTGGACTTGTGCCTGAATACCACCTATTTCAAATACAGGGATAAGTTCTATAAGCAAAAACATGGATGTGCTATGGGATCTCCAGTTTCACCACTGTGGCCAACCTTTACATGGAGGAGGTAGAAACACAGGCGCTTAATACCTTTAAGGGCATAGCACCCAGCCACTGGTTCAGATATGTTGATGACACCTGCGTTAAAATCCACCAGAAGGAAGTACAAGCTTTCACAGAACACATTAATGCGGTAGACCAAAACATTAAATTCACAAGGGAAGAGGTACAAAACAACAAACTGGCTTTCTTGGACTGCTTGGTAGAAGTTAAGGAAAATGGTAAACTGGAAGTAGAGGTTTACAGAAAACCAACACACACAGATCAGTATTTGATGTTTGACTCCCACCACCCTTTAGATCACAAGCTGGGTGTCATCAGAACCCTGCAACACAGAGCCGAGAACATCCCCACTAGCACAGAGGCGAAGGCTAAAGAAATGAAACATCTCAGAGGAGCCCTTAAAACTTGTGGATATCCAGACTGGGCCTTTGTCAAAAGAAGTAGAAGGAAAGAAAAGAACACAAATACCAACAGTGAAGGGGAAAAGCAAGACAGGAGGAAGAACATGGTCATCCCATATGTAGCAGGGGTCTCCGAGAAATTAAGAAGAATTTTCAAAAAAAAAAGCGACATCATATATGCAGTGCAGTGCAGTGAAGAATGCTCTGATTTGTATGTGGGGGGAGACCAAACAGCAACTGCATCAACGTATGGCCCAGCACAGAAGAGCCAATTCCTCGGGTCAGGACTCAGCCGTGTATCTGCATCTTAAGGATAAAGGACATAACCTTGAAGATTGTAATGTTAACATACTGGCGAAGGAACGTGACTGGTTCAAGAGAGGTGTTAAGGAGGCCATTTATGTGAAAATAAAGAAACCAAGCCTAAATAGAGGTGGGGGGGGTTCGACACCAACTGTCTACCATGTACAATGCTGTTTTAACACCTTACTCTGGGCGTTCCTATAACACCTCTTAGCCACTATCCAATCACACCCTTAACACCTGGCTGTGATATGCTAATTGGGATTTTCCAGGGTACATAATTGCCACAGATTCTTGTACAAGTCATTCTGAATTGAGAAAGCCAGTCGGATGACTAGCGAAACGTCTTCAAGAAATACATTTCAAGTCCAGTTGATCTAATTGAATACAACAGATATACCATGACCTGGATGAATGAGAACCTTCACAAGCATGTTATATAGACTGTTATATAGATTGTTACTTAGACTGATACATAGATTGTTACATAGACTGTTATATAGATTGTTACATAGATTGTTACATAGACTGTTACATAGACTGTTATATAGACTGTTATACAGATTGTTACATAGACTGTTACATAGATTGTTACATAGACTGTTACATAGACTGTTACATAGATTGTTACATAGACTGTTATATAGATTGTTACATAGATTGTTACTTAGACTGTTATATAGGTTGTTATATAGACTGTTACATAGATTGTTACATTGTTAATTGAGCAGCATTTCTTTGTTTCAAAAATGTATCCAGTCTCCCTGTGATTGACAGCAGCATAGAGATCTGTATCAACATTTAACCCTGCAGGTACCTGAGGCGATTAGATATGAACACCCCATTTATTTTATATATATATATATATATATATATAAAACTGTGTATGCAGCAGCATCAACATATAACTCCAGCTAGGTAAGATGCAATAAAAGACTTTATTAGCTTGTCAGACATAATGCAACGTTTCGGAAAGTATCCTTTATCAAGCAGTCAAACAAGCCTTGAATTTAATCACACATGAATGGCATTATATAGTTAGAAACAGGAAATTGATACCATCAATACAATTACAATGTGTCACTTAGAAGTGGATACAAATCAGTGTTACAGTGACCCCCTGTGGTATATCTGGGAAAAAGAAACACACCTATTATAAAAACACATATAAATCGTAATACCTGTTCAGACCTGATGGGGCTAAGCTTTTTAATCTATCAATCCACCAGACTTCCCTCCTTTTGAGGGCACGTCTGGAGTCTCCTCCCTTATATATATATATTAGTATGAACATATAATATACTAAGTATACTAATATACCAAGTATGAACATAGCATGTTAATCTGCATCCTGTTTAGGGTCTCAGGTCACCCAATGGAGCTTTTTAGTTTGAACCACACAGTGTGGCAGGTTTGCCTGGGTCTATTCTTAGACCTGCAGGATTATCCTGTTTGGTTCCCCTGGATGCTGGTGACTTTCTGAGTAACAGTTTAAAATATACCTATGTAACAATTCTATATCCACTGTATCCACACATAGCAAAACATATACACACATAATTTCCATTCAACGGGCACACTTTTGCTAGTCCCTTATATTATATAAATAAATTTATATTTTTACTGAGATTGCATTGAGTTTTTAGGAGCAACTAATTAGGTGGGGGTATATAACACTATTACACATAGGAAAGTTCTATATGTATGTGTGTCATTATCACTATTTAATTAAAATCCCCATAAGAAACACTATACAAAGTATAGTACTACTACCTACTACTGAATTACAAAACAAATGGTATACAATTAATAAAGTAAACTTACGTTACTGGACACCCCTAGTTTAAATGGAAAACTTTAAAATGATAGGTCTAGCCACACCTCCAGGATTTCTACAGGGTCTCCATGTAGACACTAAAAGGAAGTGGAATTTTACTAACAGCCAATGAGAGGTTCTGATCTTACACTGTTAGCAAATCAAAAAATTCTCTTAGGCACTGTACATGACGAGATAGGAAGTGTAAGGAAGTTCCTGTATTACACCCAGTTATGTGCTGTTTGTAAAACATGTGACAGTCTTAGCCAATTAGAAAAATCTTCACTCTCACATTTACTCCCCCTCCCCTCTCCATAGAAAGTAATGAGACAATCCAGTTTCTGTGTGCTAGACAGGAAGTAGTGTCTGTAAATGATGAAATGACTTTGCGTGTCTCTACCCAGCGTTCTTAAGAGAAATTGACAGTTTTATTCCATTATTGATATAATAATAACTGTGAGGCTGTGGGGTGCCTTCTGTTATAAGAAGGCTCTTCTTCATTTTATACTCTGTGGGGAGCTTTTAGCTCCTTTATCCAAACCTCTCAATAACTTTTCAAGCTAATCACTACCCTGTGTTTCCAAGTCCTAACCCCACAGTGACTGTAAATTTGGAACTTGCTCTGGTTGATACCAATAAGTATGAACCTAGCATGTTATTCTGGGTCCTATATAGGGTCTCAGGCTGACCAATGGTGCTGATCAGATTGAATTGCACATTGTGGCAGAATTGCCTGGATCTGTTTTCAGATTTGCAGGTTAATACCATGAAGTCTGGATACATATAATACATATGTCCCAACTGAGCATCTGCTTTGTGTGAGAGCTTTGCCAGGATAGATGACTGTTGGTCACAGCAACAGTGGCTGCAGCCTGCAGTGCATGTGACAGACAAAAGATTTGGATGAATAAGACCTGGGAGTGCGTTGAATCCAATTACAATTATTTATGATTTGATAACCTCAACAGCACCTAGGCTTCTAAAGAGGGTGGTGAATTGAGTGCCTGGACTATTGCAAGATTATATATATATATAGTTATCTGTTTCCTAATTAAAGGGAATTTAGGCTTGAGGACTTAAACCTTAATTTTGGGTTTCCTTACTGAAAAATCCCATAACTAAACACAATAGTAAACATAAAGAATTGTACCAAATCCTCCCATTAACTTCGCTGGCACCCTCTGATATGGGTTACACTGCCTCACCCAATATAGTCCATAACAGCAAAATTCCAAGTATAGAGGGGTCCAGGCATTGATATGGTGCAAAATAGGTAAAAACATAAGAAGATGGGGCCCCCTTGGCTCCCAAACCCCCCACAGTTACTCCCCCTGCCCATAACCACTAGGTTCTAACCCCTGGGTTAAGCTTCTAACTCCTGCCCCTCTTGCTTTAGTCAGCGTGTTGTTCTCCGCCTCCCACTCCAGGTCGGGGCGATACTACTAGGAAGACAATCTTCTTAATCCGCATGTCTTCCTATTGGTCTGCTCACGACAGAAAAGGAAAGTGAAGAACACTGCACCGGCGATCGCATGTTTATTAGATAAGTTCAGAAGTTAAAACCTTAACCCAGGTGAAGGACCTAGCAGTTTAATATGAAGAGGATCGGGGCTTAGTTGATTATTGTTGCCCTTTAAAGTTACGTACTACTCACGCCCCATCCCAACATATTTTCCGCTATATTTACCTTTACCATAAATCCTTCTTATAGACAGATACCTCACCAGCTGGTAGAAGCCGCTACTGCTGCTGTATGTTTTATTTACTTGCAGCACAGCCTGGGGCAGATTGCCTCCAGTGCTGCTCCCCCCTTACAATAAAGGTCAATGGTGGCCATTGACTTAGACAGTATCACCACGCCTGTTTGTGCCAGGTTTGTATGGAAATGAAAACAGAAGGTAAACTGAATATCCTTTATTTGTAATAAGAGTAACAGAAATGTGAAATATGTGTTGGCTTACTGATAATAAATGTGTCAAGTAGAGAATATATAATGTCATTATATGATCCATATATAATAGAATATATGGATGTATTTGGTCATGAACTGGGCTTGTTTTGTGGTAACCCATTCAGGAATCCCCACCTTGAAAATCCTGCGCTTGCCCCTGAAGGGAGTTAAATAACCTTTATGGAATACAATTGCAGTAAACCAGCTGTTTTCACACTCTTAACAGCATAGCAACTCTAGCGAGCATCTGGGTTGGGCCTGCGAGAGTCAGAATTTAAACAGACTATGAAGGATTAAGATTGAAAACAGGAAGTTCAGTTTCAGGGCTCGTTCACACTAGGAACGGACAAAAAAAGCAACTTAAAAACGCTATGCGTTGAGCGACATTTAAAAAATGTTTGTATCCGTTGCTGACCGTTTCCGTGTGCGTTATTATCCGTTTGTGTCCGTTTCTGTCCATTGAATTTTAACATGTTTTTGACCACGTCATTGGGCACGATCAATGACATCACAGGAACTCCCAGACATCCTTTTTGAAAAACAGACACAAACGAAAATGCAAGTCCTGAACAAGTTTTTAGTAGCCCAGACGGAATAGGGTGAGAGCATGTGTAATCACTGTAGCAGTAGACATTTATTAGCAATATTATTAAGAAAAAAAGGTAGACAAAGTCAAGGTGGACATAGAGGAAGGGACTTGCTGAACTCCACTTCACCTTTCATCTGTGATCTAATTCATACAAAGTATACTGCCATAACAATGCACTCCATGGGACTTTTAAGTTTGGAGTGCATCATTTTGGCAGTATAATAGTATAAATATTAGTAGTATATAGTATAAATATTAGTAGTAATCAAGATCTGTAAAGTGCTGGAGTGCTTCTGTGAAAAGTGCAGTTCATCAATATGTATAGATAAAATCACGTGAATCAATAAAGTGTCTTAGTCGACAAGTTCCTTGAATTGTCTGTATAAAGGGCTAACCTTACACAAATATAATAGAAGCTTACCTTCAGATACCTCCAGGAATAGTGCCCTTATCCAACTGCTGCCACTTCCAGTACCTCTCAACTACACCTGCTGGACCCAGAAGATATTTAGAGGGAAAAACTTTGAAAGCTGCAAGTTTTGATTCTGAACTGTCAATTTCAAAAGTTTGCAGACCCAAAGGAATGTCTGAAATTTTCAAATCTTATCATTGAAAATTGAACATTAGAAAATCAAAAATTACAAACAAAAGTTTTGATAGAAAATTCCAAAAATTCCAATTCAGTTGGGTTTGACGTCAATAAGTTCTGTGCAGCTGCTGTTGGAATGAAATTTGTCAGATTCATTCATCTCTACTGCTAGGCACAATGCTGATTAAACAGAGTTAATGAGCATATTGTTAACTGAAATGGAGAAAGGTGGGGTGGGGATAGATCTAGGCGGGAAATGACTGAGTTGTTGGATTCAGTGTAAGATTATGTACAAATAAGTGAGGTGGCTGCACATAAAAAAAACCTCCACAGTAGTTTTGGACATATAAGGTAAGATGATAAGGGGTGAGATGTGCCATCGAGAGATTACTGACTGGATGTCATTACACTACTGTAGTTAGCGTGGGGTGGACAAGTATATTTCCTATAGGGAGATGATAAACAGGGAAAATAGTTCAACTGAGACCTGTGGATTTTTTTTATATTAAAGGGTATGTATACTGAAAAAAATACTTTGCCTCATCTTAATCTATCATTAAAAACATGTAAGTAGCAATTACTCTGAGGTGGTAATTGCTCTTCTGGGAGCTCTCCTATGAGGCCCTCTCCTAGGAGGCCCTCCTCTGGACGCGGAGTTTAAACACCTGCCGGTCTTCCCCAGAGCCTCTGATGGTGAGGATTTTGTGCAGCAAGACAGGTGCCAGGTCGCAGCTCAAGAAGAGAGGCCTCACAAAAGCCAATCCTACAATGTGGAGAAGGCAGTAGGACAAAAAAACAAGGCAGGGCAAGCTGATTTTGGAGCTGAATACTGGAGCTGGATACTGGAACTGCATTCTGGAGCTGAGTAATGGAGCTGGATACTAGAGCTGAATACTGGAGCTGGATAGTGGAGCTGAGTAATGGCGCTGGATGCTAGAGCTGAGTAATGGAGCTGAATAATGGAGATGGATACTGGAGCTGAGTAATGGAGCTGGATACTGGGGCTGAGTAATGGAGCTGGATAAAAAGATTTGGATGAATAAGACCTGGGAGTGCGTTGAATCCAATTACCATTATTTATGATTTGATAACCTCAACAGCACCTAGGCTTCTAAAGAGGGTGGTGAATTGAGTGCCTGGACTATTGCAAGATTATATATATATATAGTTATCTGTTTCCTAATTAAAGGGAATTTAGGCTTGAGGACTTAAACCTTAATTTTGGGTTTCCTTACTGAAAAATCCCATAACTAAACACAATAGTAAACATAAAGAATTGTACCAAATCCTCCCATTAACTTCGCTGGCACCCTCTGATATGGGTTACACTGCCTCACCCAATATAGTCCATAACAGCAAAATTCCAAGTATAGAGGGGTCCAGGCATTGATATGGTGCAAAATAGGTAAAAACATAAGAAGATGGGGCCCCCTTGGCTCCCAAACCCCCCACAGTTACTCCCCCTGCCCATAACCACTAGGTTCTAACCCCTGGGTTAAGCTTCTAACTCCTGCCCCTCTTGCTTTAGTCAGCGTGTTGTTCTCCGCCTCCCACTCCAGGTCGGGGCGATACTACTAGGAAGACAATCTTCTTAATCCGCATGTCTTCCTATTGGTCTGCTCACGACAGAAAAGGAAAGTGAAGAACACTGCACCGGCGATCGCATGTTTATTAGATAAGTTCAGAAGTTAAAACCTTAACCCAGGTGAAGGACCTAGCAGTTTAATATGAAGAGGATCGGGGCTTAGTTGATTATTGTTGCCCTTTAAAGTTACGTACTACTCACGCCCCATCCCAACATATTTTCCGCTATATTTACCTTTACCATAAATCCTTCTTATAGACAGATACCTCACCAGCTGGTAGAAGCCGCTACTGCTGCTGTATGTTTTATTTACTTGCAGCACAGCCTGGGGCAGATTGCCTCCAGTGCTGCTCCCCCCTTACAATAAAGGTCAATGGTGGCCATTGACTTAGACAGTATCACCACGCCTGTTTGTGCCAGGTTTGTATGGAAATGAAAACAGAAGGTAAACTGAATATCCTTTATTTGTAATAAGAGTAACAGAAATGTGAAATATGTGTTGGCTTACTGATAATAAATGTGTCAAGTAGAGAATATATAATGTCATTATATGATCCATATATAATAGAATATATGGATGTATTTGGTCATGAACTGGGCTTGTTTTGTGGTAACCCATTCAGGAATCCCCACCTTGAAAATCCTGCGCTTGCCCCTGAAGGGAGTTAAATAACCTTTATGGAATACAATTGCAGTAAACCAGCTGTTTTCACACTCTTAACAGCATAGCAACTCTAGCGAGCATCTGGGTTGGGCCTGCGAGAGTCAGAATTTAAACAGACTATGAAGGATTAAGATTGAAAACAGGAAGTTCAGTTTCAGGGCTCGTTCACACTAGGAACGGACAAAAAAAGCAACTTAAAAACGCTATGCGTTGAGCGACATTTAAAAAATGTTTGTATCCGTTGCTGACCGTTTCCGTGTGCGTTATTATCCGTTTGTGTCCGTTTCTGTCCATTGAATTTTAACATGTTTTTGACCACGTCATTGGGCACGATCAATGACATCACAGGAACTCCCAGACATCCTTTTTGAAAAACAGACACAAACGAAAATGCAAGTCCTGAACAAGTTTTTAGTAGCCCAGACGGAATAGGGTGAGAGCATGTGTAATCACTGTAGCAGTAGACATTTATTAGCAATATTATTAAGAAAAAAAGGTAGACAAAGTCAAGGTGGACATAGAGGAAGGGACTTGCTGAACTCCACTTCACCTTTCATCTGTGATCTAATTCATACAAAGTATACTGCCATAACAATGCACTCCATGGGACTTTTAAGTTTGGAGTGCATCATTTTGGCAGTATAATAGTATAAATATTAGTAGTATATAGTATAAATATTAGTAGTAATCAAGATCTGTAAAGTGCTGGAGTGCTTCTGTGAAAAGTGCAGTTCATCAATATGTATAGATAAAATCACGTGAATCAATAAAGTGTCTTAGTCGACAAGTTCCTTGAATTGTCTGTATAAAGGGCTAACCTTACACAAATATAATAGAAGCTTACCTTCAGATACCTCCAGGAATAGTGCCCTTATCCAACTGCTGCCACTTCCAGTACCTCTCAACTACACCTGCTGGACCCAGAAGATATTTAGAGGGAAAAACTTTGAAAGCTGCAAGTTTTGATTCTGAACTGTCAATTTCAAAAGTTTGCAGACCCAAAGGAATGTCTGAAATTTTCAAATCTTATCATTGAAAATTGAACATTAGAAAATCAAAAATTACAAACAAAAGTTTTGATAGAAAATTCCAAAAATTCCAATTCAGTTGGGTTTGACGTCAATAAGTTCTGTGCAGCTGCTGTTGGAATGAAATTTGTCAGATTCATTCATCTCTACTGCTAGGCACAATGCTGATTAAACAGAGTTAATGAGCATATTGTTAACTGAAATGGAGAAAGGTGGGGTGGGGATAGATCTAGGCGGGAAATGACTGAGTTGTTGGATTCAGTGTAAGATTATGTACAAATAAGTGAGGTGGCTGCACATAAAAAAAACCTCCACAGTAGTTTTGGACATATAAGGTAAGATGATAAGGGGTGAGATGTGCCATCGAGAGATTACTGACTGGATGTCATTACACTACTGTAGTTAGCGTGGGGTGGACAAGTATATTTCCTATAGGGAGATGATAAACAGGGAAAATAGTTCAACTGAGACCTGTGGATTTTTTTTATATTAAAGGGTATGTATACTGAAAAAAATACTTTGCCTCATCTTAATCTATCATTAAAAACATGTAAGTAGCAATTACTCTGAGGTGGTAATTGCTCTTCTGGGAGCTCTCCGATGAGGCCCTCTCCTAGGAGGCCCTCCTCTGGACGCGGAGTTTAAACACCTGCCGGTCTTCCCCAGAGCCTCTGATGGTGAGGATTTTGTGCAGCAAGACAGGTGCCAGGTCGCAGCTCAAGAAGAGAGGCCTCACAAAAGCCAATCCTACAATGTGGAGAAGGCAGTAGGACAAAAAAACAAGGCAGGGCAAGCTGATTTTGGAGCTGAATACTGGAGCTGGATACTGGAACTGCATTCTGGAGCTGAGTAATGGAGCTGGATACTAGAGCTGAATACTGGAGCTGGATAGTGGAGCTGAGTAATGGCGCTGGATGCTAGAGCTGAGTAATGGAGCTGAATAATGGAGATGGATACTGGAGCTGAGTAATGGAGCTGGATACTGGGGCTGAGTAATGGAGCTGGATACCTTCTCATTATAATATAAGGGATAATGCCCTCCTTCTCATTATAATATAAGGGATAATGCCCTCCTTCTCATTATAATATAAGGGATAATGCCCCCTTCTCATTATAATATAAGGATATTACACCACCTCGAGGTTCCCTGCACTCTGTCTGCATCTTTGTACTGTGCTTGGTCAGGGAACTCCTCAGGGGAAGTAATTAAAGGGCATGTCCACCCCCAAAACTATAATCCCCCCAACTACTGGCCCCATCATGTATTGTAGTGTAATCCTTACCTCACATCCCAGCTCCATATGGTTCTCCTGTAGTCCCCCCACAAAGTCCCAAAAACTGCCCACCAGGAGGATAGCAGAGTCCATATAGGACTATGCCTCCTACCTGGCCTCCGGGAAAAGTTTGGCATGTGCACTGCAGCCCTTCTCCCTCCCGTTTCGCGATCCTTCCCCTACCATAGAAACCCTTGGCCATGTATTAGGGTTCCTTTCCCCAGCCCCAACCGCTAAAAAACATTTTTAAGAAAGTCCCTCGAACTCTACTTACCTTCCCTCTCTGCCCCGGCATTCTGAGAAGCCGGGGCAGATTGCCTCTCAGCCAATCACGGACGCGGCTGCCAGTCCCGCCCCCTGCTTGCAGTGTCTTGCAAGCAGAAGGCCGGGCAGTGCGTCGGAGGAGAGAGGGAAGGTAAGTAAAGATCGGGGCACTTTCTTAAAGTTATTTTATAGCGGTTGGGGCTGGGGGAAGATATTTTATTACATGGGGAAAGTTTATTATAAGGGTGGACATGCCCTTTAATTAATTTGGCTTGAAGAGCTAAATTCCTGTTCTTTCTATTTCTAATTCTTCCGCTTGTTTGAACCGTATCTCCTCCCACAGTTTTTGAGCTAGAGACATGAAATTCATACAATACAAGGATTGTGGAAGCGCTCCAATTAGGCTAATTAACAACGACATTTAGCGGAAGTGCTACTGATCTGGTCAAACATTTATATAAACATAGAAACGATAATCAAGGCACAGAGAGACATGAAATCGGTACAGACGTGCGGGGCGGATATAGGAGAAGTGTGCTGTCTTCTACTAAGAATCCGCGGAAGCGTTACGGCGTTTATCGGCAAATTTTTTCCCATAGACTATAATGGTAATAATCCTCAAGGTGGATACTCTTCAAAACGTTTGTTTCATGTCAAAATACAAATGGTGATACCCCAACCCCACCCACAGACCCAGGTACACACCCTACTGATCTTACTTATCCATTACTGTGGCAGCCATACTTAAAGGGTACCTAAAGTAAAAAAACAAATTTTGAGCAATCATCAAAAAAGTTTGTATTTTTAACCCCCAACGTGACCCAGTACCCACACTACTGATCTACTTATCCATTACTGTGGCAAGCCATACTTAAAGGGTAACTAGTAACATAGTAGTTAAGGTTGATAAAGACATACGTCCATCAAGTCTAACCTATCCACCATTTTTTTTTTTTTTTTATTACCCTACCTAACAGTTGATCCAGAGGAAGGCAAAAACCCCAGCTAAAAAGCGGGGAAAAATTCCTTCCTGACTCCAAACGCAATCGGAAATTATCCCTGGATCAACCAGATCTATATATATTAATACCATAATTCTCAATATTTTTTAGTTTTAGAACTTATCCAGGCCTTTTTTAAAGTTATTCAATGAACTTGCCATTACCACCACCTCTGCTGAAGACAGTTCCACAGTTTCACCTCCTTTCTCACTGTAAAGAAACCTCTCCTAACTTGAAGAGAACTTCTTTTCTTCTTCAACCTTAAAGGATGTCCACGTGTCCTCTGATATGGACCTATTAGTGAACAATGCACCAGAGAGTTCACTGTATAGGGCCATAATATATTTGTATAAGGTTATCATGTCCCCACGCAACCGCCCTTCTCCAATGTAAACAGCCCTAACTTGTCTAATCTGCCTGCATATTCAAGCCCCTCCATTCCCCTTATATTTTAGTTAACTTGTCTAATCTGCCCTGCATGGTCAGCCTCACCATTCCCCTTTTATTTAGTTATAACTTGTCTAACTGCCTGCATAGTCAAGCCCCTCATCCCCTTATTGAATTTAGTCCCTTTTTTCTCTGAACTGCCTCAATTTCCAAGATGTCCCTTTTGTATAGGGATTCCAAAACTGCACCGCATATTCAAATGAGGCCTTACCAGTGCCTTGTTGAGAGGGAGAAATAATATTTTTCTCTTCTTGATTCCATTCCCCTCTTTTATACAGACAATATCTTGCTAGCTCTAGCTGTTGCTACCTGGCCTTGTTTGCTACAGCTAAGTCTGTTATCTACACCAGAACCCCCAAATCTTTTTCCATTCAGATGCACTAACACGAGTTATTTATGTTGTTGTGGACAGGGATATTATAAATCCCACAATTTAATAACAAACTAATCAAAAAAAACTAATTTGACTTATCGTTCAAAAATGTTGTTTTTTTAACTTCCAACATACCAGGTACACACACCTACTGACCTACCCTTCCATTTCATGGCAGCCATATTTAAAGGGTAACTATAGTCAAAAGCTATTTTGACCAAGCATCAAAAAAGGTTGTTTTTTAACCCCCAACGTGACCCAGGTACACACACCTACTGATCTACTTATCCATTACTGTGACAGCCATACTTAAAGGGTAACAAAGATCAAGAAACAAATTTTGACCAATCATCAAAAAAGTTTGTTTTTTTAACTTCCAACACGCGCCTTACTACTCACCTACCCCTCCATTTTCATAGCAGCCATATTTAAAGGGTAACTTTAGTAAAAAAAAAAAAGTTTGTATTTTTAACCCCCAACCTGAGACCATGTGGGTGAAACTGGGGATGGGCCGTTTGGGTGACAATGGGACTGGGGATGGGCCATGTGGGTGCGACTGGACTGGGGATGGGCCGTGTGGGTGCGACTGGACTGGGGATGGGCCATGTGGGTGGGACTGGCTGTGTGGGTGGGACTGGGCCGTGTGGGTGACACTGGGACTGGGCCGTGTGGGTGGGACTGGGGATGGGCCGTGTGGGTGACACTGGACTGGGGATGGGCCGTGTGAGTGACACTGGGACTGGGCCGTGTGGGTGGGACTGGACTGGGGATGGGCCGTGTGGGTGGGCTTCGTTCCATTGGCTCTCTGAATTGCCGGCAGCTGCGTTTGTGATTGGCTGACTCAGCTGCCAGCAATGCAGAAAGCCAAGGGAACGAAGCTTGGTAAGTCTGCTTTTTTTAACTTATAAACATAGTGGTTAGGGTTAGGGGGGTTGCCCTACACTAGAGAAACCTCATTTTATAGGTAAAATACCCAGCAGCTTGAAGGGATCTGGAGGGTGGGGAGAGGGAGGGGGAGGGCTCCCCTGTGCATGCCAGAATCTTCCAGGAGGACAAGGAAGTAGCAGGCACCAATGACACACAGACAGCACTTACACTTCACTTTTTGTAAATTTAAACAGGCACTACAGGAGAACCATAAGGAGCTGAGGAGTAAGGTAATGCTTTTTAAACACTACACATATATAAAATCACACACTTCTTCAGTTCTGGCACCTTGAGCTCAGAAAGTGCATAGGGTGTCAGTCAGGGATTAAAACAGCAGGAGCCAAGATGCAGACATGAAAAGTGTTACTTGTAGATGTGAAACTGATCACATAAACATAGACAGTGATAGAGAGAACATATTAGCACAAATGGTAACTTATCACTTTCCTGGTACCAGTATTAGAATGAACTGGACAATAAAGCTTCATGTAACATATACATAAAGCCCTTCAGTACAGCTGGTGACCATTGAGCTTACACACATTAACTATGTATACAGAAAGGAATAAGGATTTATTTTACAAGATTGATTTTACTATAAGGAGGATTTCACTTGTAACAACATTATGGAACTTTGGAATTTTAAAGGGAAACTGTGGTCTCAAATACTTCCAAACTAGTAAGGATTATATAAAAAGCCTTCCATCGTACCTTCAATATAAAATCGAAATCACATCTCTAGATAAAAGTCATGAGAAGTTATTGCTGGAAAAGTTCAGCCATATTACTTCCTGCTTGAACACTTACTGTTTTCAGCCATGTGACCAGCTTGTAGTCATGTGACCAGCCTCAGCCTGCATTAATAGGCTCCCTTTCTCAACTGTCAATTTTTTCCCCAGGTACTTCCTGTTTTCCCCAGCATTAAGTCTTATCTGAGCATGCTTCTCCCCCGGAGCAGAGGGGCGAGCAGAGATAAGGTGATGCCACTCCTACTGGAAGCAGGAAGTTTGAACATTCACCTCAACATCATTTCTCACAGGATGAAGCCAGAGATGTGATTGTCTGCTCATTATAAAGGAAATATTGCAGGCTTTCATTTAATCCTAACTTCTTTGAAGACCACAGTTGCCCTTTAACAGATTTTTGTAAAGCTCACAAGAACTGATTAAATGTTTGTACTATGAAAACTGTGTTCTTGAAGTCGACATTTTGTAGGAGGAAACAGTAGCAGAAATGTGTACAGTACAATTTTTGTTGTTAAAAAATTGATAGGAAAATGCATGAAATAAAGATCGCACAAGTCAATAAATAGGTTAATGTCACCTTCTCCAGTAGCTTCAGTTTGAGTCTAGTCATCTGATCAACCAACGAGGGGTCTGCCATAGTGAAACTTGCTGTTGCAGAAGAAACAATGATAAGCTTTAACTGGATTAATGTAACATTCCTAGTTTTATATAAAGATTTCTCAAAACACCTCCTCATATAAACTGTGCACTGTTATTCTAACGATTAATCACAATATGTACAGGTTAAGTATTGTATTGTCTGGGTCCCTAATAATAAAGTAATGACTACCTGGTATTCCATAAAGTTTCGTAAAGAACATATCCTGGCAAACAAGCTTATTATATATTTTTATACAAAACACTTTAGCCTTTTCCCTTCTAGTCCTAATATATATTTTTTGTATCTGTCCAAAAATCAACAGTTTACAGCATTTTGTAAATTACAAGATTTTCTTTTAATAACTGTGAAGCCACATATACCTAAGTGTTCATAGTCAGAATGTCTCAATAGGCAAACTGGGCAGTTATCCAGATAATAAATATCATCTTGCGGTTGTCACACAAATCTTACTTCCTATCTGCAGCTATTCGCACCAATGATCCAGCTAAAGTGTTTACATTACAATGTGTGTAAGCAGTGATTAGCCAGTGAGTGATTCAAACCCCATTAAGCCCTGTCTACCCTGTCCTGATGGATCACTGCCTATAGAACAGTACAGGCTCCCTGGCTACTTCCAAGCAGCCTGTCTGCATGGGGATCATTAAATAAATCCCATTTAGAGAAATCTTTTAATGATTGCTCCAAAAAAGATTTATCCAATGTGTGTAGTAGGCCTTAGTTTTTCCAAGAATATGCAAGATTATTGGTAAGCATAGAGACAGCAGGGATGTGAGCATTATAAATTATATTAAATTTGTGGTACTGAGACCAGAAAAAAGGAAGATATTGAATTTTAACGAGAATGATAGAAGACGGAAAGCAGACTGGTTGAAAGACTGAAACAAGATTGGGTGATGGGAGAATAGACTGGATAACAGGTGAGCAGACTAGTATTATTATTGTTGTGGATTTATATAGCGCTAACATCTTCCGTAGCGCTTTACAATTACATGTATACATTTACATCAGGCCCTGCCCCGAAGAGCTTACAATCTAAGCACATATATGACACATACAACCTATCAGTATGTCTTTAAAATTGTGGGGGAAACCAGAGTGCCCAGAGGAAGCCCACGCAAGCACGGGAGAACATACAAACTCCTTGCAGATGTGTCCAAGGGTGGAATTGAACTCAGGACCTCATCGCTGCAAGACATCAGTGCTAACCACTGAGCCACCGTGCTGCCCAGTATGTAGATTTGGAGGAGTGTAAGGCTGAGGCCACACTGTAAGCTTACGAGTGCCTGGGAAATGGGCAAGCAAGCTCGTGCGTGAGTGCAATGTTGAGCAATCGGAGTGCATGAGTTTGTTCGCAGCGGATCGTAGAGCAGATGCACAGCAATGCATTAGTTTGGCCACTACAACTAGGTCACGTGGTAAATAGCACTGGTGTGGTCTAGACCTAAGCAACAGAATTGATAGAAGAGGCAAATCAAAATAGGTGGTAAAAGGAAAGGTAATAAAATGGGGAGAAATATTAGGGGAAAGCAGTAGACAATATTGTGAATGCAATAAAAAAAAAAGGTAAAAGTAAAAGAAAGGGAAATCAATGGCAGAAATATTATAATTGGGTTCCAATGCGATATAAAGAAGGAGAGCAGTGAGATGAGTTATTCTTCAAACTTTGTGTTGAAGGGTTGCTAAACTGGCTTTCTAAGAATTTCCTAAACTATAATAACCGGTGTAAATTCAAGCCCTGCAGCATCTCTGGCAGTGGTTTAGACTGGTGAAGACTTTCTTGGTGTTCCCCACAGAGAGTCATCAGCTGTACTATGAGTAACTTGTGACTTCCTAATAATTGTAGTTAGGTATTTTTATTGGTTTTGGAGTTTGGCTGAGGCTACACTAAGGCGGCCGAAAAGGGTGTGGGCAAAAAAAGGGGATCGCATGTGCCCTTGTCACTTTACAGCGCTAGCGCTGTGTCTCCAAGTGGCGCTTTATAAATAAACTATATATACATAGACATGCACTGCTCTGCAATTCTCACATGTTAACAGATCACAAATGCAATTTGATGCTCATTTCTTGCAAAAAAAAATCAACTCAATTAGTTTCTAGCCAAGAACCCTGAAAATTACCATATTTATTTTAGTTCTGTTGTGAAGTCTAATGCTGGCTGTACATGTAATCTATCTAATGTCTAAATACTGCATTTTTCATAATTCTTACATTACTACAAACATAGTTGTTTCTGCAATGTTCCTGCCTTTGTTTCTGCAATGTTCCTGCCGGGCCCATTAATTTTGCGCTCTCGAGTCGATCATAAAAAAGAACGGGTCAGTCAGTTCTTTGGACATTGCGGGAACTTTAGAAGGTGAGTACATGGTGTATGGGCACCTTAAACTTAATTCAAAACAAGCTCAAATGTTATATATCCCTTGTCCTTTCTGGTTAACCGATTGACAATTACTGGAACTTTACTATACAGTAACATGTTTGTGCTATTGTTTGCCTGGCACTGGGGGATTAATGCGGTAGTGAAACGCTGTAAAATGATTGTCAATGTTTCCGAATGAAAAGACTTGGGGGAAATGTTCAACTTTTAGTAATGCCAATTGTCCAATATAAGTGTTCCTGAGCATTATAAGGTATGACCTGCAATATACCCAATTCCATGCTGATGACATTTTATATTCTTCCCAATCAAAAAGGAAACAAATAGAACATAAATAATATTAAATACTGTTTTACCTCTTGAAACATAGTCAGTATACAAAAGGACATTTCTCTCTCCTAATCTTGCAGGTTCCAATAAAAATACATGGAATTGAAATGTTAATTTGTCATAAGCATCAATCCACAGCCATATCCACAAGTTACTGTTACTGGTCCAAGAGAAAAAACATAAAGCACAAAGCCAGGCCCCTCTGTCCTACATTAGTCTAATTCTCACCCTTCCACTGTTTAGAGTTCTGTCCACTGGTTTCTGTGCTGCAGTTTACAAACAATTTAATTTACGATTATGTCTCAAAAACAAGATGGGATAAATGATTTATGTCCAATTTTAATCCTTTTCCATTCAAAATGTAATACCTTTGTCTTCAAGCTCTGTCCCCCAGGCCTGACAAGTGGTGTACTCGCATATGCTCCTTCTGTAACTATGTTCCAGTTCTTGTACACAGCTCTGTAACCAGGACATGTGAACAATCTAGTCCAGCCCCATTGCTGCCTTAGGGGACTAACTAATCCACATTCACAGAGTCCCTGAGTAAAATGAAAGTAGCTTATAAGTCATCTGTACCTGCAAACTCCCCCACCTTTTTATCTGAGTATTCTATTTCTACATAGAAACTGTCACATAAACACAACAACCAGGAAATAACCACACATAAAGAAGGCATGCATAGCTGTCAACATGGCTTAAACTTTTCTATAGACACTTTATATGAGGGGTATAGCTGAGTGGGATACCACCGCATCTGGGCTGGGGGAGTTCAAATTATATACCCACCATCCCATAAATTCAAGGCACCCCAGCAGCCACTGTAAATGACACAGTAAGGGGGGGTCTTTCTTTATATGCCACAAGCATTAGAGATGGAAGCGCACACTTATCCTCAGATTCAACTGTTGATACCTGAAGAAGGAGACATAGTGCTCTCCGAAATGTTGTTTGTTTGTGTGATATAAATAAACAGTTGAATCTGAGGATAAGTGTGCGCTTCCATCTCTAATGCTTGTGCTATAGCTGGGAGTCCTATAGGTAGAGGACGAACGGGAGCTGCACCTTCAACATCGGTGGCACGTTGCCAACAAGGAGTGCCTAGGCCCAATCCTATGGTATATGGACTTTCTTTATATGCCCCTGATGAGCAGAGGAGAACTTGACCAGTAGGCAGAGAGTTAATTTCCCCCCGGGCCACTCGTTGCTACACAATTTGGGCCATAGCTGCTGGTGTGATGTCATACGAGCCACACAGAATTGGACTGACCGGGTCCTAAAAACATCAAATCTCGTGGCTGCTCCTATGCACTTTGTTTTCCCCAATGTAGTGTACAGTGAGATTCCTTCACTCACAAGTATTGTAGTTCTAATTAATAGAACTGTGAGTGCAAATAACCAAAGGAAAAGAAAACCTGTTACCCTGTTAAATTAAGAGTTGATGTCATGTTGCTTGCATGTGACATCACCACGCACGCAACTTGACATCAACGCGTGCACACATCGCCATGAACATGTTCACGCTCATGGCAACGTGCACACCTGTTGACGTCACATCACGTGCGCGTTGACTTCCCCGCTACACCCAGCATTACCTTATGAGACCCAGTAAGTAGGAAATCTCATGGGGGCGGAACTCCAGAGATCATAACACAGGAGGAGGAATCCAGCAACTTTGAAGCAATAAAGGTAGACTCTGGGGGGGATAGAACAACAAAAAAATTAGCCAACATTACTTCTAAAGACACAGTTTCTACTAAACTAAAGTTGTTTTTACAGTTTACATATCCTTTAATGGTCAGACATAAATACCAGTGTAAGCAACCAAGTGATTGGTAAATGAGAAGTTGAATTTCCATGTACAGTGCTGAGAAAGTTTGAGGCAGTTGTGAAAAAACACTGTAAACTAAGAATTTCTTCTATATAAAATTGTTATTTATTTTTTATCAATAAACAATGCAAAGTGAATGAACAGAAGAGTAATCAAAATCAACTCTCTACATGGTGTGACCCATCCCCTACGACATCAATTCTTCTAGGTACACTGGCATGCAGGTTCTGACCTTGGCAGGTAGGTTGCTTCAAACATCTTGGAGAACTAACCCCAGATCTGTGGATGTAGGCTTCCTTAAATCCTTTTGTCTCGTTGTAATCCCAGACATACATGATGATGTTGAGATCAGAGTTTTGTGCAGCCCATACCATCACTTCCAGAACTCCATGTTCTTCTTCACACTGAAAATAGTTCTCAATGCTTTTGTATGTTTGGGGTTGGTGTTGCAGTATAAATAGGGGGTGACCCAGGATTCTGATCTGCTTGTATTTATCAGCATTGGGCACTGAGAGTTTTTCTTTTATTTATACATCTGAGAATGATGATGATTAGCATTTGGTTAAACGTACACCTGCCTATAATCCTACAAAATCACTGTATTCCTCGAACAGTGTGATCTTTGTGCTTCATGTTTTCAGCGTTGTCTGTCACACAGTGCAACCTACATTATCCAGGACCACATGAGAAAGGTAAAAACCATGACATATGTATGAGGTGCCTAATGTTTCATACACGTTAATGAATTGTTTGCTGAAGTGCAGATTAATTATTGCTTCAGCTGTTAATTTAGGTTGTATACAGGCTTCCCTCCCATTAATGATCCACTAGCAGTTGTACCCAACGTTGCCCGTGTATACATGTGGGTATAGTATTTGTTACGTGAAGGTGTGTGTTTGGCTTAGATGGAAGAGACAGGGGGGGAAAGAAATGCACAGTTGGTAATGTACGTCATGTATTTAATACTTATTATTATAGTTGAGGAGGTGACATTGCTTGAGGGAGGTACATATGTTTATAGAAAAACTTACATACAACGTTATCAGTTTTTCCACTTGGAGCGTAAATATACAAATGTTGTGGTAAACGTGCTACATGGAATTTGCTGTGGGGAGAACATGTTGATTGCAACTGAATACCGCAGCAATTGTTGCGGTTGGGAGGGGAGGACTGGAACATTTTGGCCTGGGGGGCAAATAGAGAAGAGTGTCCCTTTCACAGTAAGTTTTTGACCACACCCATGTTGCCAAGGACACACCTACTTTGTTGAAGTTATGCCCGTTTTTAAAAAAAATATTTATTTTAAACTATTTCTATTTTACATTGTTGCCTGTAAAACAATGTGAACAGTGTGGTTAGGATACCAGTAACCGACTTATAAAAAGGAGGGATGAAAAACACTGGCTAATGAACTGGAAAGCTGACCAACATTGGCTAATAAACAGGGGGGCTGACAACACTGGCTCATAAACAGGAGGGCTGACAAAACTGGTTAATAAATAGGAGGGCTGACAACACTGGTTAATGAACTGGAGGGCTTACAAACTGGCTAACAAACTGGAGGGCTGACAATACTGGCCAATGAACTGGAGGGCTGACAATTCTGGCTAATGAACAAGAGGTTTGACAATACTGGCTAATGAACTGGAGGTCTGACAATGCTGGGTAATGGACTAGAGGTCTGACAATACTGGCTATTAGACTAGAGGGCTGGCATTGCTAATGAACTGGAGGGCTGACAATACTGGCCAATGAACTGGAGGGCTGACAATTCTGGCTAATGAACAGGAGGTTTGACAATACTGGCTAATGAACTGGAGAACTGACAATACTGGTAAATTAACTGGAGGTCGGACAATACTGGCTATTAGACTAGAGGGCTGGCATTGCTAATGAGCTGGAGGTCTGACAATACTGGGTAATGAAATGGAAGCCTTACCAACATAGGCTAATGATCTCGGGGGCTGACATTACTGGGCAAGGAACTGGAGGGCTTACAACACTAGCTAATGATCTGAAGGGCTGACAATACTGGGTAATGAACCAGAGCACTAAAATTGCTAAAGAAATGGAGGGCTAACTTACACTGGCTAATGAACTGGAGACCTTACTAACAATGGCTAATGATCTGGAGGGCTGACAATACTGGCTAATGAACTTAAGGGCTGACAATACTGGCAAATGAACTTAAGGGCTGACAGTACTGGCTAATGAGCTAAAAGGCTGACAATACTGGGTAATGAACTGGAGAGATGACAACACTGACTAATGAACAGGGGGCTGACAATACCGGGTAATGAACTGGAGGGCTAACAACACTGGCTAATGAACTGGAGGGTTAACAACACTGAACAGGAGGGTTAACAACACTGGGTAATGAACTGGAGGGTTAACAACACTGGGTAATGAACTGGAGGGCTGACAATATTTGGTAATGAACTGGAGGGTTAACAACACTGGCTAATGAACAGGAGGGCTGACAATACTGGGAAATGAACTGGAGGGCTAACAACACTGGCTAATGAAAAGGAGGGCTGATAATACTGGGTAATGAACTAAAGCACTAAAATTGCTAAAAATGGAGGGCTAACTTACACTGGGTAATAACAGGAGGCATTACTAACAATGGCTAATGATCTGGAGGGCTAACAACACTGGCTAATGAAAAGGAGGGCTGATAATACTGGGTAATGAACTAGAGCACTAAAATTGCTAAAAATGGAGGGCTAACTTACACTGGGTAATAACAGGAGGCCTTACTAACAATGGCTAATGATCTGGAGGGCTGACAATACTGGCTAATGAACTTAAGGGCTGACAATACTGGCTAATGAACTTAAGGGCTGACAATACAACTTAAGGGCTGACAATACTGGCTAATGAACTAGAGGGCTGACAATACTGGGTAATGAACTGGAGGGCTAACAACACTGGCTAATGAAAAGGAGGGCTAACAACACTGGCTAATGAACTGGAGGGTTAACAACACTGGCTAATGTACAGGAGGGCTGACAATACTGGGTAATGAGCTGGAGGGATAACAACACTGGCTAATGAACAGGAGGGCTGACAAAACTGGGTAATAAACTGGAGGGCTAACAACACTGGCTTATGAACAGGAGGGCTGACAGTACTGGGTAATGAACTGGAGGGCTAACAACACTGGCTAATGAAAAGGACGGCTGACAATACTGGGTAATGAGCTGGAGGGCTAACAACATTGGCTAATGAACAGGAGGGCTAACAACACTGGCTAATGAACTGGAGGGCTAGCAACACTGGCTTATGAACAGGAGGGCTGACAGTACTGGGTAATGAACTGGAGGGCTAACAACACTGGCTAATGATCTGGAGGGCTGACAATACTGGGTAATGTATAAAGCCTCTCCAGTGTTTTCCTGCAGCACACAAAGAAAGCACGCAAAAAAAAGTATGTGTGGCTGGTGGAGGTGGGTGTAGTGGTCTGACTAACACTGGCTGTAGGACTGGAAGGCTAACTTTACACTGGCTGGTGAACTCTCCATGCAAGCAGCAGACTTGTATATATAAAATGCCCCCAATGCCCCAGCCCATGCCAACAGCAGACTTGTGTATACAATATGGCCCCAACCCTGAATGTTTATTGAATAACATTCAGGGTTATTCAATAAAAGTTCTTATCATTTAAAATGGTGCTAATTTTGCCCCCACCAATCAGATCTTAGCTTTCAAATGTTAAATAATATCTGTTTGGTTGGGGCGAAATTAGCACCATTTTAAACGATACAAACTTTTATTGAATCTCCCTGATAGTCTTTCCAGGGTTTATATTTGTATATAAATGTCATTCATATGACCAATAGCAACATACAGGGTTATTCAATAAAAGTTCTTATCGTTTAAAATGGTGCTAGTTTTGCCCCAACCAATCAGATGTTAGCTTTCAAATGTTAAATAAGTTTTGATTGGTTCTGGCAAAATTAGCACCATTTTAAACGATAAGAACTTTTATTGAATCTCCCTGATAGTCTTTCCAGAGTTTAAATTTGAATAGAAATGTCATTCATATCACCAATAACAACATTCAGGAAGATTCAATAATAGTTCTTATCATTAAAAAAGGTGCTAATTTTGCCCCAACCAATCAGATATTATGTAATAGTAATATGTGATAGTCTTTCCAGGGTTTATATTTGTATATAAATATCATTCATATCACCAATAGCAACATAGTCTTTCCAGGGTTTATATTTGTATATAAATGTCATTCATATCACGAATAGTAACATAGTCTTTCCAGGGTTTATATTTGTATATAAATGTGATTCATATCACCAATAGTAACATAGTCTTTCCAGGGTTAAATTTGTATATAACTGTCATTCATATTACCAACAGTAACAGTCTTTCCAGGGTTAAATTTGTATATAAATGTGATTCATATCACCAATAGTAACATAGTCTTTCCAGGGTTTATATTTGTATATAAATGTCATTCATATCACCAATAGTAACATAGTCTTTCCAGGGTTTATATTTGTACATAAATGTCATTCATATCACCAATAGTAACATAGTCTTTCCAGGGTTTATATTTGTACATAAATGTCATTCATATCACCAATAATAACATAGTCTTTCCAGGGTTTATATTTGTATATAAATGTGATTCATATAACCAATAGTAACATAGTCTTTCCAGGGTTTATATTTGTATATAAATGTCATTCATATCACCAAAGGTAACAGTCTTTCCAGGGTTTATATTTGTATATAAATGTGATTCATATAACCAATAGTAACATAGTCTTTCCAGGGTTAAATTTGTATATAACTGTCATTCATATTACCAACAGTAACAGTCTTTCCAGGGTTAAATTTGTATATAAATGTGATTCATATCACCAATAGTAACATAGTCTTTCCAGGGTTTATATTTGTATATAAATGTGATTCATATCACCAATAGTCTTTCCAGGGTTAAATTTGTATATAACTGTCATTCATATTACCAACAGACCAGTCTTTCCAGGGTAATTTGACCCACTCACATGCCAGACCCGGATTGTAATCACCGCCCCTGCAAACCATAGTCTTTCCAGTGTCATTTATATGTTTTGTTACATCGAGAAGTGTAAAGAGTGTATCACAGTGCAAAAAGCCTAGTAACATAGTTCTTCCAGGGTTATAATTAAAAATGTCATTCATATCACAATAGATAACATAGTCTTTCCGGAGGTTATATTTGTACATAATGTCATTCATATCACAATATACATAGTCTTTCCAGGGTTTATATTTGTATAAATGTGATTCATATAACCATAGTAACATAGTCTTTCCAGGTTTATATGTATATAAATGTCATTCATATCACCAAAGGTAACAGTCTTCCAGGGTTTATATTTGTATATAAATGTGATTCATATAACCAATAGTAACATAGTCTTTCCAGGGTTTATATTTGTATATAAATGTGATTCATATCACCAATAGTAACTTACTGGGAGATTTAATAAAAGTTCCTATCGTTAAAAATGGTGCTAACTTTCCCCAACCAATCAGATTTTTGTTAACATTTAAAAGTTAACATCTGATTGGTTGGGGCAAAATTAGCACTATTTTTAACGATAAGAACTTATATTGAATAACCCTGATAGTCTTTCCAGGGTTTATATTTGAAACCTTCCAGGAGCAAATTATGTGTTACAGACCTTAAGGGAAATGTCTGGTTCCCTCTGTTATAGAAGCTGTTGTTCTGTGTGTGCAGCGCTCGGAGTTGTGTAGCTGTACATTATGCTGTTGTTGTGTCACTGAAGTGGACTCTGTGTCTGTGTTGTTGAAGTCTGGCAGCACACAGAGCCCAGGCCCTTCTTCTGAGTTACTGAATTGGGGAATCACACGCTGCAAGTGACGTGCAGGATTTTTATTGGTCAAACTGGACTTCATGGGCGTCGGCCCCTTTCAGAGGGCGTCACCGTTATGTGGATGTATTCAGGGGTGTGGCTGTAAAGTGAGCACATACATACATACATACATACATACATACATACAAGATTTCTACTTTATATAGTAGATACTTCCAGATTTCTAAACCAAGGTTTCTCAAAGGGTGTAACTTGAGAGTGGCCCAGTTGATGTGGCCACACTAGTGTGCTAAGAAGTGCTGCATTGAGATTCTTAAATCAGAGAGCATGCGATCTGCATTTTTTGCGCAATTGCATGCACTCCGATTGAGAATCATGGGCCAATCACAATCGCATGCCAATCCGATCTCGGGCACGAGTGCAATACAGACATAGCAACAGACATCAAATCATATAAACAATTAAATGGCAATCAATAACAATCAATATCTACTTACAATACAAGGATTGTGGAAGCACTCCAATTAGGCAATTACAACTACATTTAGAGCAGAAGTGCTACTGAACTGGTCAAACATTTATACAACATAGAGAAGATAATCAATGCACATTCCTAGGGCCCCATACAATATCATATATTCTGCACACATGGCATACTTATAAAACAAGGGGGTTTAGTATACATTAGTATACACAGTAATGTATACTAAAACCCCTTTGTTTATAAAGTATGCCAGTGTGCAGATAATATGATATTGTATGGGGCCTAGGAATGTGCATTGATATCTTCTCTATGTTTGTATAATCAATATCTACTTATAATGTTAAGTTTAAAAATTCCCTCTTTATTGTCATAAAAACATATTAGCCTAAGTTCAGGTTCGTACACACGTAGGGTGCTGGCCCAGGACACACGATGTGTACTAACGGCCTTTTTGGGCGATAATCGGCTTTTGTATGGGCACTTCCTCAGCCGAAACTCCGTTTGTCCAGGGATTGTTGACCAATCTGCTGGGCAAATCTCCGATCGAATGGCCGTTTTGGCCGATAAAGTGCCCATACATGGGACGATTATCGCCCGATACGGCCATTAGTACACATTGTGCGTCATGGGTCAGCTTACGTGATCGCATGTGTGTACGAACCTTTCCACATACTGTATACTCGTATAATTAATCTATCTACCGGCAGGGGGGAAATTAAAAAAATGCATGTAGTAAGATGAATAAATATATAAATAAACAACCAACATATAAATACAAATATGGATATGTGCAGCTCCACAATGATATCTAAAATATTTAGCACATCCAATGGTCTTTTAAGATCCCAATCCAGTCCAGGTATGTGTAGAAAAGTATCGTCTTGAATGGTTTGGCTACAGTATCTGTTTGTTATATTAAGTGGATAATGCACCCCAACTGTAAATTATAAGGATATTAGAAGTCACCGAGGAGTTCCGTGACCATATTAAAAGCACGACGGCCGCAGGCCAAATAATTTTAACAGGGCACGGAACTCCAAGGTGACTTTTAATATCCCTATAATTTACAGTTCGGGGTGCATTATTTATTATAACCTACCCCTTTGTGGCTTCTGGTTTCCTTCTCCTCCTGGAACTGTAAGATTATAACGCTATAATCTTACAGTTCCTCCCATAGAAATCCACTACAGGGGTAGGTTATATAATAGCCACCCACCAAAGAGCAATGGCAACAAAAGTATCAGCAGTATTGTAGCAAATGTTAATGTCCGATCAATAAGATAGGTGTCGGTTAAACTGGGGTGCAGAAACCAGTGGCGTAACTAGGAATCACTGGGCTCCCCTGCAAAACTATGATGGGGCCCCGATCCCTGATTTATCCACTGTGGTTTTCTGGGAGGAGGCTATATCTGTCATTGGAAAATTAGAAGTTGGGGACCTCTTGGCTCCCGGGCCACCTTGCGGTTGCTCCCCCTGCGCCCCTGGTAGTTACTCCCCTGGTATAAACTCAAGTGGTATTTGCTTGGCTGGTGTCCGTTATGCTGATGCTTCTCTACGTAGTAAGTGCAAAATTGGAATTCCGCTTTGGCTTCCAACCTTTTTGCTCCCCATCGGTTCTTTCTTTGCGCAGTAAGATCCAATGGATGGCCTCATGCAGCATGTACTGGACAAGCCATTACGGAAACCATCTCCCCCGACTGCGCCTACATTGACGGGCACTTAGAAAGAGAGGCGGAATAAGAATGCATATGTTTTCTGGACTGGATTGGGATCTTTTAAGGCATAAACCAATGAATGTGATACATATTTAGATATTGTGGAGCTGCACATAATTCATATTTGTATTTATATGTTGGCAGTTTATTTATATTCATATATATTTATCTTACTGTATGTATTTAATTTAATTTCCCCCTGCCGGCAAATAGATTAATTAGGTAGGATATACGAGTATTCATTATGTGGATATTAGACTAATATGTTTTTATGACAATAAAGAGGGTTTTTTAAACTTCACTTTTTAAGAGACGTGTTTACTGGTGCTTGGAATCCCCCTTTTCCTGCTCAGTGCTGTCTGTTGTTACACTTCTCTTGGGGCCCATAGACTGTTAACATAGACTGTTACATAGATTGTTATATAGATTGTTTACATAGCTTGTTATATAGACTGTTACATAGGCTTGTTACATAGACTGTTACATAGATTGTTTACATAGCTTGTTATATAGGCTTGTTACATAGACTGTTACATAGCTTGATACATTGTTTATTAAGCTGTGAGTGAGAAGCAGCATTTTTTTGTTTCAAAAATGTATCCAGTCTGCCCTGTGATTGACAGCAGCATAGAGATCTGTATCAACATTAAAGAAACTGTAAACCCATATACATAACATTTGAAGTCTTTGCCCTGTTTGTATTATTCACAGGGAGGTGAGAACGCTTATTCTCAGCTCCCTGTGAATAATATTTTGCTCAGGGAACTTACCTTCGCAACCGCTGTCCCGACCATGTGCATTCTCTTAGGTGCATGCGCGCCAATACAAGAGATAGGGCGCATGATCGGGACAGAACAGCTGCTCTGTGCAGAAGCGGCTGCGAGCAGAGCGGAGCAAAGGTAAGTTCCCGGTCCCCTGAGCAAAATATTATTCACAGGGAGGTGAGAATAAGCGTCCTCACCTCCCTGTAAATAATACAAATGGAGGGCAAAGACTTCAAATGTTGAGTTTACAGTTCCTTTAACCGTACAGCTGCCTGAGGCGATTTCTAAGACTGGGTTTATATACAGAACTTACTGTACCTACTGCACTATGATGGAGCTTAGTGAGCAGGAATAGGGACATTGAGAAATCCTGTGCCTATTCATGGTCCAATGTTATTGGTTCCCTCTGCTGTAGTAAAGGGAGCCAGTTATGGAAATCTTCCATCTTGCCCATTAGGTCCTGAAAACGACAATATTCAGCAAATTCTGTCAGATACGCTGTCAGTGTCACAGCTCTGACTTTGAAAGATGCTAATGATAATGTATTGCAAATGGGGATTTCGCAGTTAAACTGAATATTCGTCCCTGACCATTTGCCGATATCGAGCGGTTGGCCGGGACGAAGCAAAAATGTCTCCTATGGACCACACGATCGTCTGTGATATATCAACATGTCTGAACACTCATTCATCCGATCCATGCAAATGATATCAGTCACCGCAACTGCCAAAATTACATCTGATTTATCGGCCAATATTATTATATTATACAGTCTGCCCTGTGATTGACAGCAGCATAGAGATCTGTATCAATGTTAACCTTGCAGCTGCCTGAGTGGATTGCTGAGACTGGGTTTATATACAGAACTTACTGTACCTACTGCACTGTGAGGGAACTTAGTTACATAGTACATAGTAATTAAAGGGGAACTGTGGTCTAAAAATGACTTTAGGTAAATTGCTCTCCTGAGAATTTTTACAATTTATTTTCATTGTTTATTTTGCAAAAGATATTTACATTTTTGTGTGTGATATGGCAGCAGCATCACCAGGTCCCCTGCACTTCCTGCTTCCTGCTCTGAAACCATGTCAGTGGATAACAGCCAATCTGCCCTGTGCCTCCTCCCCTTGCAGTCCTCTTGCAAGCCCTCCCTTACAACCCATCTCCCTTACAGCCCCATGTGGCCCCGCCCACTCGCGGGTGCCCTAGCCCCGCCCATCCATGGGTGCCATTGCCCCACCCACTCGCGGGAACCATGACCCGTGAAGTCTGAGGCTGTGCTCGCCGGCGGCGAGGTGGAGCCTTAGGAATGTCACATGTCATCCTCCCACCCATTAACTTTTTGGTCAGTAATTTCTTTATATCTTGGGCTGTGGAGCACGTAGAGAGGTAGTTGATGGCTCGTTTTAAAGAGACCACAGTTCCCCTTTAATGGTGTTTTCAATGTGAAAGCTATCGGCTTTTAGTAAGTTGTTATGGTCCCTATCCTTTGTGTACAGATCAATGGATATTGAGTTTCCTTCCTTTTATAACAAAACATCTAAATAATCTAAATCTAATCTATTGTTAATTATAGTTCAAAGTAAACTTTAGAGTAGGGTGAGGCCTTATTCACAAACTGTTCAAAATGTTGTAATGTGGTCAACTCGTCATCCCATATAAGGACAATATCGTCCACATACCGGGTATAACCTTTAATTTTTCCAGTAAACTGTTAATTTTCCAATATGAATTCTTTTTCAAAGTCAACAACAAATATATTGGTGTATGTGGGTGCAAAATTGTAAGGAAGCATACTTACCTTACCCGGTGCTCCAGTCCGTCCAACATGGCGGCACCCAGGGCCCCCCACCGTTAGCCCGCCATGCGCGTGACGTCAGAAATGCAGAAGAACGCCCATTGGCGCGAAGATTCAAAGAGGAATGGAAACTGCCTCCTGATGCCTGAAAATAGCATCGCTTGCATATTGAGCTGTGCTGGGTTGCCTGCAAAAGTTTGGTCCCTAGTTTTCCATTTGGATTCCTGATTTGCCTTTCCTGCCTTCCAGTTGACCTTGCCTATGAACTTTGTGCATGGATTATTCTAGTATTCTTAGAATTTATTCCTTACTCCATATTTGTGAGTCTGTTCCTGTCGCCCGCTGTTCCTGTGGTGACGACTTCCTCGCTGGCCCCATCTTCTCCTGTCTTCATACAGGTAACCATTACAGAAATGGGCTCCCATGCTAGTACCTTGTGACTGGAGGTAGTATGTATCGTTAAACTGGAAGAAATTCCTAGTGAACCATGTTTAACAAATCCATAATGAAATAAACCTGAGCCACCTCATAACCCCAATCTAACAAAGCTTGTTCGGTACTTTTCATGCCTAAATCATGGGAAATCGATGTATATCAATCAATGTATAACAGAAAGTTAGGCTGGGTAAACACGGTCAAATTTTTCATCTCGACTCTTCAACGCTATCGAGGGGTCAGCTGGGACCAAGCACTGTCCGTCATGGCAAATGTCTCATATGGACCGCACGATCGGTGGTGATTTACCAATATGCCAGATTGTCCGTTTATTCGATCCAGGCGAATAGGTGACCCGCATCTTTCACTGCAGCCAACAAAATCACTTCAGATTTTTTTTGCCAGACTGACTGATACATGGAATTATTGGTCGTTTAGCCCCCAAAATCTGCCACATTGAGCATCTCCACCCCCGTCACATTACACCCACAACACATGCCCACACACGGCTCTGAGCAGGCAGCGAAAACATGCGCTGGGGTGGGTTGGGCATTACTGGAATGTATGGATTTGTATTTGGTAAATCCTGCTATTGTCACAGTTTATATTATTTCACTATTAGAAGCGAAACTGCAATATAGAATTTTGGGTGCCAAGATAAATTGTGGTAAATAATAATAAATAAATGGCTAGAAGTCATTATAATGTGGACTGCTTATACATAGTTGCTAACAGTCCCGGATTTAAGAATGCAGCCCCGATCTTCTGATGTCCCGGTAAATGTCCCGATCTGGAGCAAGCAGCGTGCATGTGGTTTTAGAATTTAAAGCCTTCCCCTGCATTGTGTTACTACTTTCAGATCCTCTCCTCCTGCAGTGAGAGATCGAATTACATCAGTCCAGTCTCACGTTCTGTGTTGCACTTTAGGAAGGGAGGGGGAAGTGCAGTCCTGTTGATCTCTCTGCCCTGAACACAATTTGAGGTTTGTGATCTATCTCTGCCTGTCTGTTACTTTAGCTCTGTATGCCTATCTATCTATCTATCTATCTGTATGTCTATCTATCTAACTCTGCTATCTATCTATCTATCTAACTCTGCTATCTATCTATCTATCTATCTAACTCTGCTATCTATCTATCTAACTCCTGCTATCTATCTATCTATCTATCTATCTATCTATCTATCTATCTATCTATCTATCTGTATGTCTATCATCTAATCTGCTATCTATCTATCTACTCTGCTATCTTCTATCTACTATCATCTATCTATCTATCTACTATCTACTAACTCTATCTATCATATCTATCTATCTATCTATCTATCTATCTATCTATCTATCTATCTATCTATCTATCTATCTATCTAT